>CAWUFW010012526.1:0-536224 GCA_963921515.1 Calotriton arnoldi
TTCTGTTTCTAGTAGCAGGTATCCTGATTGTTTTATATTTGCTACGCAATGGACGTCCCAGTCACCAAGGAGATGGAAAGAGCACTACTGGGGGGAGATTTACTAAGATTTTGCGCCGTTTTTGCATCACAAAAGTGACGCAAAATGGCACAAAATCTTTTTTTCCTAATCAACTTTCAGTTTAGCGCTGGAAATAACGTAACAGTAATGCAAAGCAGCGCATTGCACTGCTTCGTGTTACTTTGTGCCATGGGGGCGTACCAAGGGTGGTGCCTGGGCGTTCCCATGCAACCACCCATGGTTTCTCACGCTAAACCCAATTTACTAAAAAAAGTAGATTGGGTTTAGCGTGAGAAAACTGCGCCCTTTTCAACTAGGCGAAAGGAGGGAGAAATGCTGTCATTTCTCCTTCCTTTTCTGACTTTGAATGCGTGCTCCAGTGTGCAGCATGCATGCAAAGTGGGAAAAGCTTTCCCTTGTGTGTAGCATAGCATTTTGTACAGGAAGGGTACCCTTCCTGTACAAAACCTATGCTACACTCATGCACACACCCTAGCGCTGTGGTGCTAAGGTGTGTGCATGGCGCACGGCAGCTGAAATCAGCGCCGGCGCAAGGGAAAGGGGAGGAGAGAGCCATATCTTTGAATATGTGGCGCTCTCCTGCTCCCTCCCTGTCGCGCAACGCAGTGCAGCCTCGCGGGGGGCTGCGCTGCGTTGTGCAACTTTTTCATAAATCCCCCCGGAGCGTAAATACCGTGACCGCATGGTACAACATCTAGGCACGCCTTGCCTAAGAGAACTAAGTGCATCTTGGTTCTTGTCATTTGACCAGTCTGGATGGACTGCATCTTATCTGTCCTCCGATGCCTGTTTTGTGGAGAAGAATGAGTGTTAGACCTTTGCTTGACACTCCCATCATGTGCGCAACCGGACGTGAATGCTTTACTGGACCCGATAACGGCCCATGATCTGCAGTGTCCTCAGCGTATTCCGATGTTGATGGCGGTATTCCTTGAACCCACACAGGTAGTAACTGCACCTGTTGGTATGGACACCGGCTCCTCCTCTTACACCCAGGCTTTGGACGGCGCACAGGCTGCCCCAGCACCAGCTGCAGGCAGTGTGGAACATCATCTATGCACAATTGACGTACTCTGCGAGGTGCTACAGGGACCGTCTACTGCGAAAGCAAGCAACAAATATGTTGCGTCTACCAGCCAGGACACATAAACATTTGACTCATTTGGCCTCGTCAGTGTAGCTGGAAGAAATTTGCCCTTTTTAAAACAAAGCTCAAATTTGAATCTCAAAACAAACATTGACATTCCTTTCACTTATTGGGCATACATGGCTTTCTAATGCTTATAGTGCTTTGGGCTATAACTAAGGACACTTTAGAGCTATGGCTTGCAGAATTTTTTAGACCGTTTTAAGTTTTTAGATTTTTTTTAGAAGTTTTGAACATTTTTAGCTAAACAGATGTTTTTACGCTTTGCGCGTACCAATATCTAGTTTGGCTAGTAGTACGGTAATAAGTTACATATGTCATCCAGTCAGAAGAGGAGTGGGTGTTATATTCCATATAGGTACCCTATATAGGCGCAGGTAATATTTCAACCTTTCACCTATATTCTTCCCTACATTACATACATAACGGTTCTTAGGGACTGACCTTTTACCCAGATACGACACTGCATTCAGAACGCGGGTTTCCCCCTAGTTCGAATCTCATACATTATGCATGAGGCTTCTAGGAAGCACAGCAGGACTAACATCTCCTGTATAATATTTCTGTATAAAGTTCAGGCCCGACGTCATCCTTTAGGCAGACACAGTAACACAGCAAGGTAGGACCCCTGGGGAGACCTATGGGTATATATACATCACATCTTGCTTAGAAAGACAGAGGAGACCGAGACTTCCCGGCTGACACACTGACCATAGACGCTAAGGTACCTGCATGCAGACGCTCCAGCTCTCAGTGGTCTAACATCCCTCGCGGGGTGTCCAACTCGAGACCAGGACGGGGTCCCATATTCTTTCATTCTCAGGTAATGGGGTTGACTAGATCCTAGAGGGATTCTTGGCATAACACCTACACAGATGCTAGGTACATTTAGGTACATCTAGTTAGGGAGGCATTGTAGGAGTACGCACCTTTTTATCATGTGTTTTAGGTACTTGTATATATTCATGATTTCTGGAAGATGGTGGAACTATTCCATCCCTTTACTTTCATAATATTGCTAATCATATATCTGTGCTACTGTCTAATGGTTGTTGCAGCTCATCTATTCTACATTAGAATAACAACTGTTCAATAAATACTTATTGAAAACGCCCAGCCTGTTTATTCTGTGTATCTCTCTGAGACAAACTAAGTGAACACGAGCGACTGAGCGAAAGGTAGTATATTGTTTCCACGATTCTGAGGGCTCAGGGTTGTCATGTTCTGAGGTTGCCAAAATCTATTCTATCCTTGGTAAGAGGAGATTATAGTGGCACTGTGAGCTAGCTAATACAGATAAGCTAACGTATCCGGTGGAGGTGCACGGAATCAGTCTGCCACCAGTCCCACAGTTTATGTTATCCAAACGCGCAGATCCTGTATAGGTAATAGAGGAACTACACAACACCACTTTGAAGGTTGGGACTCACTCAAGCTGTGTCCAAGTGTGGGTTCAAGATGGTTGGAGGCTTTCTGTTCCTGAGGCTCTGATCAGGAGTCCAACCAGCTAGCTCTTGGAATCACATTGATAGTTTAAGGTTCAAGTAGTGGAGCAGGGCTCTGCGGCAGGGCAGGCCACTGAGGGTTCAAGGCAGGTTTCAGCCAGCAAATCAGTCTTCTGAATGAACACAACATGCCACAGCAGCAGGCAGTCCTCTGAGAGTCCTGCTATATGTTATACCACTGTACTTGGGACGTTTAACTGAATTAAATATGCCAGTCAGATGTAAGCCAATTTTACCATGTTTTAGGGAGTGAGCAGAAGTGATTTAGCACTGGTTAGGAGTGCTAAAGTGCACAGAGCCCTAAGCCCAGCAAAAATAAATTCAGGAAATTCGGAGAGTGAAGGCAAAATGTGCACATTGGTGTGGAGGCAGCATTAAAAACTTTGTGTGGTGCTGTGCTTTTCTATCTTATAATTAAGCTAATATCAGTCAAGCATAGACATTTTTGGCACCAGGTGGCTCTTTATGCAATGTACATTTCCAATGATTAGCTGGCCTTGAAAGTGGAGCACATTAGCATGAAAGATATCTCTCTACATAAATAGACACTCCACTCTCACTCCAAGGTCCAGCTATAAAATATTATATTAAAAACGTATTTCCGATCAATTGTATATGCTTTTTGTATGTGTGACAAAAAAAACCATAAAAATGAATGTGTCAGTGAGATGTTGTATAAAGATTAAATAGCGACCGTTTTTATTGAATATAGCTTTCTTCATCAAAAGACTCGCGAGGAGCTCCCGTCATGCTCCGTGATTGAAGGCGAGGCAGGCTGGGCTGCTGATGGTACTTCGCTCTCACCAGTGTGGAGAGGGAGAGCTGTTTTGAATCTTCGTCTGAGGCGGGGCTGGGCTCCGCGCAGTGTCCCGTTCAAAGAAGGTGGTTGATGGCTGGTGCTACATTGTTGCAGCATACCTGGACGCGGCCCCTGGAGAGGGCTCTGACGATGTCTTTTTAACTCTGCTCGACACAGACACAGAGAGCAGAGAGCTGCCCAGGAAACTGACCACATAAGCACTTGGCTGAGCGCGATTTTGGGATTCCGGGAAAAGTGGCTGGCGGCATGTCATTTTTTTCTTTTTTTTTGGGCGGACACTGACGAGGCTTGAGTTCACAGCTCCAGAGGTGCCATACTAAAAGATTATTATGGCTACAACGACTGAAGGTAGAGGCGGACTCCATGCAGGGGGTCTGCTGAGGGACCACTGAATAGCTGCTTTTTTCACTGCAGCTTCATTTCACCTGGAGCAGCAGGCAGCTTCTCTTTCACGGCAACACCTCTACCTCAGATTAGGAGATTCTGGAGGACTCTCGAGGCTCGACAGGTATGTGAGCCCATGATTATCTTTCACCAGGCTAGAGACATTGGTTTTCTTTTGTATTTTTTGATCGTACCACTGGCCTTTTTTTTTTCTTTTTTTGTTTTAAAAAGCCTACTAGATCAGACTGCTGTTACTGGAGAGGATACGGTGGTGGGTAGCGGGCCGGGGGAGCGGGCACGGAAGTGGCCTAGCTAGGTTTGGGTGTGGCTTGCGTCCCTCCTCTTAAGTTGCCCTCTTCCAGTGCACTGTAAATGACATGAAAAGAATCTGCCGGGACAGCACTGTCAAAGCCCGATTAGTAGCCAACTCCACACGGGCTGCAAAAAATCGAAATCGGATCTCATCTACTAAAGAGATGGATTCCGGGTTTCCCAGTGGAAGACTCTATGGTTGTCTCTCCGAGGAGGATTTGCTCTTTAGGAAATCTGGTGGGCAGGAGGCCCACAAGCCAGCCGCTCTTTGGAACTTAACATCTGCTAAAGGCCCTCTTGATTCCATAGGTAACTCTCCACATGTAGCAAGCCAGGCCTCCCCCACGAGACTAGAAGCTAGTTTATCGGTACCGGATGTAACATTCATAACGAAATTGCTCCCAGGAGAAATGCAACAGGGTACCTATTCATTATTCGCAAGTATTGGCACGAAAACCCATCCAAAAATAGCCAACCTTACTACACCGAAGCCAGGCCCTAATCTCGACAACCAGGAGGCGGGCTTCTCGGGGGAGGATTCGACAGTCGGGCTCCCCGGTACTTCTCTGTTCACCACTGCTACCGAGGTTCCAAATGAAATTCCACCTGTGGCGACTTCCTCAAGTCCATTGACTGCTCAACCTAAGACGCTGAAAACTGCGGGCGCTCCCGAGGATACGTCACACGCTCTGCTACAACAGATTTTGACAGAACTTAAAAGCATGAAACTCTCTTTCAGGTAGAAGCACAAAAGAAAATGGAATCTCAGTTGGGATTGATACACTCCGACATCCAGCAACTTGCATCACGCATTACAGATACAGAACAACGAGTGTCATATCTCGAAGATAAGATGCCTGCGCATACAAGTTATATTACAAAATTGCAATCCGAACTCATCAGCCTCCAAATCAAAGTTGATGACGCAGAAAATCGATCACGAAGATGCAATCTTCGCATAACAGGAGTCCCGGAGGGCAGTGAGAATGGCCGATCAGTGGTGGAAGTTGTCTCTGACCTTATTTCTAAATATATTTGTCCTGAAATGGCAACTCAGAGTACTGATCTCACTATCACTAGGGCTCATCGTGTCCCAGCTGTCCAGTATCCCAACGCCAAATACCCAAGAACTATTATTGCAAATTTTGGAGATTTCAAAATTAAGGACAAGATTCTTGCGCGCGCCATCCAGGACAAAGGGTTTCAGACTTCCGATAACTTTTCATTTAAAGTCTTTTAAGATATGTCTGCCTTTTCGGCACGGAGGAGAAAGGAGTTCAGAGGCATGATTAATTCTTTCCAGCAGTTAGGGGCCCCGGCGGGCATTATCCAGCAGTCCAAACTGAAAGTTTTGCAAAGAGGGCGTGTGAGGATTTTCCATTCTGTTGAAACAGCCCAGGAGTTTTTACAGTCCCTACAGCATGCGGGGCATGGGAATAAGGGATAGTTCTTCTTGCTTTTCTCTTTCTCCTCCTGGCTATGGATGGTGGTGGATTCAGGCATGCAGCTTTCTCTTTTTGTTGCTGTTTTTCCCTCTCACTAGGCAGCGTTAGCCGCCCGCTCACCGCCTTGGGTGCCATGTCACTGCACCCCAACGTAGGGAGAAGGGGGGGGCAGGTACGGACACAGAGGGAGGGGTATCACTTGTGAAGGGGGGGCACCCAGGGATCCCTAGATGGGCAGGGTTTCCAGGGTCAATGGGGCCCATGGGTTGGTAGGGTATGGGGTCACAGAAGGTGTTGGGAGGGGAGGGTAGTAGGGTCACGGGAGGATGAAATAAAATGTAGCAAACATGCAGAAGCTCAAAGACCCATGAAAGGTACTCTGTTTTTTTCTTTCTCTCTGTTATTAGGTAATATTTATTATGCAAAAAATGTGTATTAAAATGCTGCAGGTAGTGTCCTGCAATGTTAATGGTTTCAATAATAAAATCAAGAGACGATCTATGAGGAAAATCCTTTCTCAGACCATGCACTGATTACAGTGAAGTTTGAAATTAAAACTCAAACAAAAGAAATGCCCAGATGGGTATTTGATAAATCTCTCCTTGTTGATGAACAATGGGTCTCACATATGCGCCTGACATTGGAGGAATTTCTAAAATTAAATATTAACATCGCTACAACGTTCACCGTCTGGAACGCGTTAAAAGCTTTCTTTCGAGGAGAGGTAATTGCATACTTGGCTTTCAGGAGGAAGAATGAGAACACTCAAAGACTCCAGCTAGAGAAAGAGCTATGTAATAAAACAGCAGAATATATTGCTATGCCAACTCCAGAAGGGAAAGCCAAACTCGCTGGCGCCAAGCTTAACTTACAAGATTTCTTTGTATCTAAAGAAATTCTGCATCATAATTCGGTATTGCAAAAAAGATACGAGGAGAGTGGTCATATAGGCAAGTTTCTGGCTTGGTCTACAAAAAGGAGATCAAACACTAATCATATTAAAAAAAATAGTAGACCCAACTACTCTGTGCTCTACGTCACTTCCCTTTGGAGATCTCAGATGTTTTTCTTAATCATTATAAAGACTTCTATACCGAGACGCACAACACTAGCTCAGAGGTTGCTCTAGCTTGGCTTGATAGGATTAACATCCCTATATTATCACCTGAGTCGCAAGAGTTCTTGTGCTCAGCTATCTCTCTTGATGAAGTTATTCAGGCGATAAATCTTTCCCCGGCAGCCAAGGCCTGTGGGCCAGATGGAATCCCCTCCGAGGTCAATAAGATTTTCTCCCCCCAACTTTCTGTTTTCTTAAATACGTTATTTAATGGGATTCTTGAAGGGGACCCAGTTCTGGAAATCTTTACCCAAGCTGCAGTAATAAGCTTCTTTAAAAAAGGGAAACCAGAAGATGAGGTTAATTCGTACAGGCCTATTAGTCTATTAAACACTGACTACAAAGTCTTCACTAAAATTCTTTCAAATAGACTCGCGCAGGTTGCTCTTTCTCTTATCCATTATGATCAGAATGGTTTTCTTTAGACAGACTTTTGGCTTCTAATACTCACTATTGAGTGCAGGCGATTGATTACTTCCATACCAATAAAACCAAGGCGGCAGTAATAATGCTCGACGTTGAAAAAGCTTTTGACAGAGTACAATGGCATGTTTTATTTACAATCTTAAACAAATTTGCGATCCCAAGCGAATTCTGTCAGGTGGTGAAAAATCTATACCACAATGCGAAAGCTTCCATAATCATCAATGGGGATATCGTAGGCACAATCTCTATCAGCCGGGGGAAGCGTCAAGGCTGTCCCCTTTCTCCAGTGCTATTTTCCTTGTTTATCGAGGCTCTGGCATGTGCTATTCGGCAGGATCATGCTATCTCCGCTCCCTTACCGGGTTTGCAAAACTTAAATTATTTGCTGACAACATGGCACTCTATCTATCATCAGATATGAATAATCTAACAAGAGCTTTGGATAAAAAATCAGGGAGTTTGCCAACATTGGGGGATATAAAATAAATAATTCCAAATCTGAGGTGCTTCTTTTTAACAACACCTCCAATATTCTGACCTGATTCATTCCTGGATTTCGTTGTTGCCGCCACCACTGCTACCGCTGTTTTGCCGAGGTTTTGCGCGCTGAGCTTGGTCCAGTTCGCTCACCCAAGCCTCCGGCCCCGGACCCTCTGCAATTGCCCCAAGGTGCTCATTCTAGTGGAGGGGCTGTTAGTGGTGCCCAGCAGTGGCAGCCGTGGCACGGAGCTGAGGACCGGAGCTTCCCCATCACCAGCCAGCAGCCGCCGCCGAGACTCCTATCCTGCGGCGTAAACAGCGCTTTGATCCCAGCATCCGGTGGAGGCAACCGGAGGCTGGTGGAGGAAACTGAAGGCTGCAGACAGGTGTGCTTGAGGTAACGGCGAATGCTGGGGGAAGTGGGTCTGAGGGAGTGAACAGTTTGCTTCCTGGGCTTCTGATTTTCCCGCGGTTTGGCAGTGAGCCGGTGAGCCTGTGAGCCAGCAGCAGGTAGAGCGGAGGCTGAGCGAAGTGGAGGATAGGACGGCGTCAGCGAGAAATCAGCGGCTGAAGGTACAGGGTGTCGGAACAGAGCCAGCTGATAAGCCGGGTTGAGTCGGGCAGAGCACGTGGAGCGGCAGCAGTCCAATTTCCCGAATTTCCCGCTCCCACTCCCCCACTGTCACAGCACTGCGGTTCCGGTGGCTCTCTTACCTGCTCGCTCCCCTGCTCCTCCGTGGTCTGAGGGGAGACCAAAAGCGGCATCCCAGTGACACCAGACAGACACCAGATCGTGGCAGCGGTAGCGGAGCGCGGAGATCACACGGAGTCCCGCAGCGGCGCCAGGCATTTCCGCCCGCCTTAGGCTGAGCTTTGGGCGTTCTCCAGCGTTCTCCATCTCGGGGTGACTGCCGGCCCGGCCCACCCAGCTCTTCCGCCCCGTCTGTGGTGTCAGGCCTTGGGAGGGCGTGGGGCGGCAAAAGGCAAAGACAAAGGAAAAGCAGCAAAACAGCAAAACAGTAAAGGCGGCAGGCCCACGGCCTACGACTCCTGTCTGCGGCAGCTTCGCCGCCTTGTCCTCGGTACCAGGAGGTGGGGATTAGCGGAACAGCAGAACAGCGGAACAGCACGCAATTAGCACGGTTCCTACAGGCGGAGAGGAGCCCTGACAGCAAGTACGGTGGTACAAGGAAAAAGCAGGAAGGCAGGTGGTAAGGGGGCAAGGAGGGGCAGCGAGCGCTGCCACCATTAGCAGGTGGCGGCAGAGTGCGTACCCGGCGGACCCGGAGAAGCAGCCTAACTGGGTTGGGCATAGCTTGCGGGGCCCGACTGTGAGCCCTGCTCGCGTCCCCCTCCCCTTCCCTCCCTACCCTTTGCTCTCCCTGAGACTGTATCCCCCCCTTCTCCCAAGTGACTCCTGAAATTCAGCCGGCTCCTTGATCACGACGACCCCGGCGAAGGAGGCTGGGAAGGGTCGGGGGGGCTTAGAAGACACAACAGGAAGTCCTATGGTAGGGTGGAAGTAAGCACGAAGAGGAGGAGCGGAAGGTCGTGAAGGCACCGGGAGATTTACTGCTTATCATCCCCTTCTACCATCCCCGTTATAAGACCAACACAAGGCCTTGTAACACCAACAGAACAGGCCACTGTAGTCACTGTAGCCAACAGCCCCCAGGAGGTCAGGGTGCCAGCTGGACTAAGCATTTAAGGCCACCTCAAAGCTACCAAAATTAAAAATCAAGGAGACCTCGGGAGAGCGAAAAAGATTTAAGGAGTACAATAGCAATGAGATCAGGGAAAGAGAGATGGTCAGTTACATCTATACTCAGCAAGAGAAAAAGGAAGAGCAAAGGCCTCAGTGAGATCTCCTGCAACGAGAAGCAGGCTATGGAGGAGAATACATCAATCAATCAATCAATCAATCATGTCACTTATAAAGCGCACTACATACCCGCGAGGGTCTCAAGGCGCTGGGGGAAGAGTGGGGTGGTGCTGCTACTGATCGAAGAGCCAGGTCTTGAGGAGTCTTCTGAAGGCCAGTAGGTCTTGGGTCTGTCGGAGGTTGGTGGGGAGGGTGTTCCAGGTCTTGGCGGCGAGGTGGGAGAAGGATCTGCCGCCGGCGGTCGTTTTCCGGATGCGGGGGACTGTGGCGAGGGCGAGGCTGGTCGAGCGGAGCCCTCGCCAGCAGCCTGCTGGCACTGGATGACAATCAGATGCAGAACCATGTTATATGCAGGGGCGGCTTTCAGCCCAAGATCTATTCGAAGTTTTCATTTCTGAAGGACGCAGGGGCAGTGTTAACTCTCAATAATGAAAGCCTGAGTAACCTTCCTTCCCCCCTCTGCCCAGAGACAGTACCTTACTCTAATCAACAGCATACAGTAAAAAGAGAAGATGAAGAGGGCAAGGGTGTGGGTAAGAAAGGAGAATGGGCTGCCCCATGCCTGGAGGGCCCCCAAGAAGAAGGGTCAATTTTAAATACACTAAAGGCAGCCTCACTCAACAAAGACCTTTCGACTCCTACAAAATCCATCGTGAGAGGAACACTGGTCGGTTTAATCCAGGCTGAGCCAAGAGCTCCTGACGCGCCACCTGAATCAAGAACAGTCCAACCACTTGAACCCTTGGTCACAGTAGTGACAGGAAGAGAAGATTCAAACTCCAAGTATTCGCAAAATCTCAAGGAGGGGCAAACAATTATTGCTGTGGACATTTCTTCTTTAATTTCAACTACCGAGGTCATTATTAGTGCACAAGAGACTGCAGTACAGCGCACTACGACACGAGATGAACAATTATCAATGGCCGAAGAGCCTCCTTCCTCGCCAGGGGTACAGGGAACCTCAGAACAAACCTCCTCCATATTGGAGTCTGATTTGGTTGCCCTGTGGTTTTCAAGCAGTCCCGGAGGAAAGGGGGAAGGACGAGGTGAGGCAAAAAGAGGAACTCAGCACTACGGGCCAGATGCGAAAAGTAATACTATAATGGCATCTTCAGGCATTGTGTCTAACAGATCTCCCGAAAATGCAACAAGAAACAGATCTCCCGAAAATCCAACAGGAAACATCTTGATCCAAGACTGGGGGGAACCAGAAGTGCCACACTCTGAGCCTGATAGTAGTGGGCCTGACATGTGGCCAGAACAAAAGCGGCATGACTCATTAAAAACTCCTTGTATTAGGCACCCAGAGGCCCAAAGTGGGCACCAAATCCGTCCCAAGGAATCGGACGGCCTAGATACAGGTAGGCTGTGGTTGTCCCTACTGGATACTATGCAGTTGTCCATTAAGGCAATGCAATTTCATTCGGACAAAATGGATATACAACTAACTATTCTTAATTCAGTTGCTAATCACGTCGCTAATATTGACCACAGACTTACAAACATGGCTGAAATGATACACAGGGTGCAGGAGGGAACACAATTAACGCAAGTACACTGTACCTGCTACACCATAGTGGACAAACTGTCCACACTCCCTGCAGCGATGGGGGATCTGGTGAGCGACATTAGGAACCTAACGAACACTGCCAGGACAAACCCCCAAGAAACCTTCAAAAAAGATAACATGGAGGTAATCACCAGTGGAGAAATAGCCACTGAGGACAAGGGTAGGGGCATTTCCCCCTTAAAGGCTCACACCAAGAAGGACGGATCTACTATCTCCCCAAGTCCACGCCGGATTAATACATCAATTGCCGCTGAGGGCCAGCTATTAGAGTTATCCTGGGCGGAAAGGTTAACCAGGGATGGTAGCAAAGTAAAAGAAGCAAGCATCAACTCAGAACAAAGTGATCGCATTCAGCAGCCAGAAGGGGAACCATTGATAATACAAGCCCCCAACATCCAAGGCGCGGAGAACGGGCAAGGCAAGGAGAAGCGGACCCAAAACTGCAAGAAAAAGCGGAAAGGGAGAAATAGGAAGAAGAACATAACGGATTACTTTCCTCTAAACAGACCAGATTCAGGGACAATAAGCTTGCTTGATATTGCTACTTCTGAACCCTCCACGCTAAAGATAGAAAACAAAGCGGACCATTCAACCATGAAGACTTCCCAGGAGACGCCCCCCGAGTTATCTAGGGAGACGCCTGAACCAGAGGTGGAAGCTCCCGCAGTAGAACGACCCAAGCAAAATCGTTTCACGGGATGCAAACGCATATCGACCGGCAGGAACAGTAATCTGGCCAGCATAACTAACAGCACACTGGCACCTTCGTATGCCGGACACAAGCAGACCTCCGAGTCATTGCAGGAGACACCAGAACCAGCAGCGGAAGTTCCCGGAGTAGAACAGTCCAAGCAAAACTGCTCCACGGGAAGAAAAGGCACGCCGATTGACAGTAACAGCAACCAGGCCTGCATAACTAACAACACACTGGCACACTCGCTTGTTGGACAACAGCAGGCCGTTGGGGGCACAGTCGGCGGTATCGATCGCCCCCCCACCTTTAGGCAAGTTAAACCAGACAAAGCATTTCCCCATTAATACTACGAATCAGAAGAGCCGTGCAATTTTATTCATCCCTGAATTCAAATCGAGAGGCCAGGGGGATCCCACTAATAGAGGGAACATCTTGCGTCTGATTCAATCAATTAGGAGCTTGGCAGACATCAATTCAGCGGATCTTGAAGGAATTGAGTTCAAAACCAATGAAGAGCTTTCAAGAAGAGAGATGACCAAGGCAACTTGGGCCTCGGAGGAAACAGCAAGGAGGATCCTCGCGGAGGGTGCCCAATTAAAAGCCTGGGGAATCAAAATACTGTTATACCAACAACCGGGCTATCCTGAACCTCTTATATCCAACAGGCCGGTTCATTCAGATTATCAACATCCCAGGAGCATCCAATCAGTCCTCAAAGGGGCGCGTAGCACGGACGTGCATCCATTGGGAGGGAAAAGCCAGGATGAAGAATTCCCACAGGACGATTGGACCTGGTTAGCTAGAACAATAAACCCTCAAGGAGAGGGCTCTTGACGTAGCTCCACCAAAGCCCCCGAGGACGGCCCGCAACTTCGAATATGCTCGTGGAATGTAAATGGCCTGGGAAACAAGGTATCGGACACAGAATTTCTCTCCTATATCCAAGGCTTCGATTTAATTCTAATGCAGGAGACGTGGTTGGAAGAACTTACTTGGCTATAAAACACATCACCTCCCTGCAACCAAAGGAGCCAAGTTTGGCCACCTGAAGGTGGCCTATCTATTTACTCGTCAATCAGCACCATAAGGGGGACAAGAGAAGTTGACTCCATTCTAACCCCAACAAACGGGCTCAAAATTCTTACACTGGACATAGAGGAGGGCAATGCTAAACAACAAATTATAGTGCAAAACGTTTATATTCACACAAGAGACAAAGCCAGAGGAGTTAAAATGGTGGGCACGGAAATAACAAAGTTACTCTCGGAAGAGTCGACAACTAACCTGGTGCTGGCCGGAGATTTTAACATGCATCTATTAGGACCACAATCAAGGGACAACGAGCTGGAGGAACAACTTACGGCAGGGAAGATTCCCATCCAGATACAGGGCAAAAAGATAAATCTGTCAGCCCAGTCCAGGAACTTTATACAGGATAAGGAGCACCTGAGCCTTGTGGTACTAAATGGCCGTTTTCCAGGAGATCAACCGCCTGCGGCAACTTATCATAAAGCCATGGCAAGCTCTACAATAGATTACACGTTGGTTACTCTGCAACTGTTTAGCAGGATTTCTAGTTTCAGGATTGGAACAAAAGAGCACAGCGATCACCAGCCCCAGGAAATTTCGATATGTAAAAAGGAGAGGCCCCTGATCTTCCCAGTGGGGGATCCAGCAACTATTTACACCGTGAATTTCAGAAGGCTCAACTGCAAAACCAGCCAACCAGACAAACTGCAAACCATAGCTAAGTCAATCTGGGAAAACCAAGCAGAGGCACATAGTAATGCGAAAGACCGCTGGGAAACATTGACCAAACAACTAGGGGAACAGTACGCCAAAAAATCAGGAGGCCCCGTTCCAGGCAGGGGACCACCCAACACCCAGATTGTACGATTGCAATCAGGAAACCAACTTAACCATCTACCAATCTCCAATATATCAAACTTGAGGGCCCTCAACAAAGATATAAACAAAACTTTATGAAGGTTAAGACAAAGGGGAAACAAAACTACTCTACAAAAAACCCTTGCGCAGTTAAAAGCAACAAAGAAAAAAATGATCTGGCAAGCAAAAAGGGTAGCAGAAGATACTCTGTGGGCTAAGCTCTTGTATGACGCAAAGCCAAATCAGAGCGCAAAATTCTGGCGAACAATAAACAACCTAGGTAACGCCAACGTGAAGGGTATCAATTCCCACCTAACAGAGGAAACTTGGGCAGGCCACCTTCTGGAACACTTCAACTCAAAAGTGGAAAGTACCGCTACAGCACCAGCGGGGTCAGGTCAGCCCGACAAGCTGAGCCCCCATGGAAACACTAGCAGGAGGTCAACAAAAGATCTGCATTTTACGACTTTGCAGATTAAAAACCGAGTAGCCAAAGGTAGGCCAGAGGCCGCACCTGGCCCCAACGGCATCCCCCCAACATTATTCAAAACTGATCCGAACTACTGGGCGGCCGCATTACTATTAGTGTTTAACACCATAGGAGAAGGGGCCGGTATTCCAGACTCCTGGAAAGGCTCCATAATATCTCCAATTTACAAGAAGGGAGATAAGAATAAAGCAACCAGCACAGACTTGTAGCCCTAATAGATGTCGAGGCAAAATACTACGCCGGTCTCCTCCTGGACGAATTAACAGCATGGGCAAATGAAAAAGCCCTCATCCCTATCAATCAGACAGGCTTTTCCAAAGGCTAAGGGACCATCACAAATCTACTTGCACTGACGCTATTGATGGACGGTGCCAAAGCAGCAAATCTCCCCCTCTTTTTTTGCTTCATTGACTATTCTGCTGCTTTTGACAGTATAAACAGGCACAAATTGTGGGCTAAACTAGCGAAGATGGAAATTCCAGTAGCGCTATTAAAGCAGATAATCCTCCTACATACTAACACTTGGGTTCAAGTAAAGCTAGGAACCAGTGAATATCTGTCAAGGAGAATACCAACTACAAGGGGATTCAAACAAGGGTGCGTGCTGGCCCCCACACTTTTTAACCTGTTTATGGCACATCTTACTTCAGAATTAAACAACAGAACCTCACATGCACCCAGTCTAGGGGGGCTGTCACTCTCTAACCTACTGTATGCTGATGACGTCGTGCTAATTAGCCGAACTCCAATTGGGCTTCAGCACCTGCTAAATACAACTGTCAAACACGCAGCTTCTAACGGTTTAACCATCAACCTAGATAAGTCAAAGATCATGCTCCTTAACCCGAAAAAGAACACAACCGGATTTTACGGGAACTTCGCAGGTGCACCCATGGAAGTCGTGGCGGAATACAAGTACCTAGGGGTGATACTTGACGAGAAAGGTACTTTCAAACCACAAAAAGAAGCCATAAAACGGAGAGGAAACTCCATAGCGGTAGCTCTAAAATCTCTGAAACTTAAAACTGCCGGGCCAAGTTTTTCCCCTTACTACAAGTTCTACAAGCAAAGTTAATCCCAGCTATCACTTATGGGAGCGAGTGCCTTAGGGGAAAGGGCGAGGACACTTTGGAACAAACTGTGTTGAGATCAGCAAGAATAATTTTCAGCCTACCAAATTATGTCTCTCCCGCACAAATCAGGCTGGAGCTTGGTCTACAGTCGCAAAAAATAGCTCAAAACGCCGCTTATGTTAAATGCTGGTTTAGGATCAGAACCTCCGATAAGAGCTCTCTGAATTTCCATCTATGGAAAGAGATAAACTCAAGCAAAGCCTGCACCCCAAGAGATTACCTGACCACATCCATAAATCGCCTAGGCCTGAAAGAGCTTTGGGCAACTACGGGAACGCAGAACAACTTCAAGTCTTTGGTAAATAAGACAGTAAAAAGGCTGTCAGCACTAGAGGACAAAGAAGCGCTCAGGGGAAGGTCTCACGGTTGGTGTGTGCTGCAGAGTTATACAAACCCTGGCCCGCAAAATTATCTGTGTGCTGGCTTTAGCAGGAGACTAAAAGAGAAATATCTCCAGTTTAGACTGGGAATTCTTCCTGTCCTGCCGCACCTTCCACCATGGTAGCGATTTGCAGAAATAGCTAAGTGCCGCCTTTGCTGGAAAGCAGAAGAGAGTATCACGCATCTACTATGCATCTGCCATGGACTGGACTCAGAACGACGTTTGTTTTTTAAATCAATCTTTAACATCAAGAGGATAAGAACCTGCAGACAAACAGTGAAGGCTTGTTTTGGAGGAGGAGACACACAGCTGGCATGCCGGTTCGTACAATTCATGGGGGGAGTAGAGGAGAAAATGAAGAGATCCGGCGCACCATAAACAGCTCCAATCAAGGGTTCACCACTCCCTGGAATTGGCATTCTTTCACTCGGGAAACGCCGGATACAAAAAAACTCTCCTCTCCCCACATTGAGAACTATTGGGCACTTGAGAGGCCACGGTCCTGTTGCATCTCTATTATAAAAATAGACCACAAGCCTGATAAACGATATTATTAATTTTGCTACTTTTAAATATAAATGTAACCCATACATTTTATTAACACATGTTTTTATATTACATGTTTGGTACTAAGGACCGATCAAAAGCTCATCAGATGAAGTGACATTCTGTCAGACCAAGGCACAAGTCAGCTGAAAAGGAAACGCAGGGCTAGGCCAAACTGTTCCATAGCTCTTTTTTTTCTGTTGTTTGTATAAATGATGAAATTGTAGTGTACTTTTTTATGAACTTTCGCCTTGAGCAATTCCTTTTTGTAAAGGTTTTTAATAACTTATACAATAAAATAACTTACTTACCTCCAATATTCTGCCCCTCGCCATGCGGGAGCATTATATAGCAACCAAGCCAATAAGGTATCTGGGGATTTTTGTGACCACTAGACTGGAGGACTTATTTCCACTCTTAAATAAAACACGTAATTTGTTTAAACAATGGGAAAATCTCCCCATCTCAATTATGGGGCGTGAAGCCCTCATCAAAATGAATATCCTCCAGTTATTTTTATTTCTATTTTCCAACATAATGATTAAAATTCCAAAATCCTTTTTCGATTCTGTTCATTCAGAATTTAGACGTTTTATCTGGTCTGCACAAAAACCGAGAATAAAACTACAAGTTCCTCAATTAGAAGCAGAGGATGGAGGTCTTGCCCTACCGGATGTATGGCTATACTATTACTCCTCAATTCTTAACTAGCTAAACTATAATAATTCAGAGGATTTTTTGGATGCCAATCTCCTTCTTACAATTATGCTTAAGGAATCTGAGATCGACCTTGCTCCCTTTCTACGTTTACCCAAACTCCCCCAAAAAACACACTATATGACCCCAAGGGTGACCACTGCGCTCTTTCAAAAAAATTGGGGAATATATGGTATTCCGTGGCTTTATCCCCAGATGAAATTAAAGGTATGCATTCTTCTGGGGCTTCAGTGGTCGTGTCAGAACTGCGATCAGTGGGCAAAACTGAGGTTTTATACTCTTCAAGAATTCTACAAAAACGAGAAGTTTCTTCCTGGCAGGGAGTATTAAACTGCAAGAGTAATGTAAGCAGTCTCCTGATGTTTAGCTATGCACAGGTTAAGCAGTTTTGCATAGGCCTAACTATCAAAGAAGACTGCGCAGGCGCACTCCTTGGGAAGGCACATGTTATCTCCAAAATTAAGGGGATAGGCAACTAGTACAAATTACTAAAATCAGTGGAGAATAAACAGGTGATTTTAGATCACCTGGAGAAGGTTAGCTCAACTACTGGTTGTAGCTTCAACCTGCAACAATGGCAGAATGTCAATAAAATGAGTTACAAAACAGTCAGGGCCGCCAACCTAAGAAGGATGGCATGGTTCAGTAAATGGACGATCTACTATACTCCTGATCGGCTCCACAAAATGTTCCCCACTGTCGATCCTAGATGTTTTAGATGTGGACTTGCAATTGGGGATTGGCTTCATGTGGGGTTTACATGCTGTCACCTAAGAAATTTTTGGCAAGATGTTTTTTCTGAAATCAGTAAAAAACTGTAAATTAATCTTTCTCCTAGTCCTTTAACCGCCCTTTTTGGCAGAGTGGAGATAGGCGAAGACTTGACTCTAGGTCAATGTCAATTCACTTCTATTGCAACATTAATTGCAAGATCACTTGTTTTAACAAACTGGAAATCCCAGGTGGTCCCGACGATCTCTCAATGGTTTGTTCTTAAACGAGAAACCATGTATGCTAAAAGGGTAGGCTCTTTTGCCAAACTTAACAGAATCTGGCGGTTTTGGAACTGAACCGCCCTTGTAAATAATATATAATCACACTATATTTCACTATAAATTACGAGTTTTATATATATAATTCAGGAATTTCTTACGCTTACCAGGCCTTGAGCTTTTAACATATTACGAGTACCTTTTCTGGATGTCATACCTATAGCACCACACACAATTTGTCTTGCTTTTCTTTCTTAATTGTTTCTATTAAGATTTATGGGGAATTATGAATTGTAAATAGTGCTTGTATGAAACGCTTCTATGACGGTTTGTCAGATTTAAGAGGAATTATGAATATGGTATATATGTAATAAGATCTATGCAGGTTGTTTTCTCTTTTTGTAAAAAATTCTTCTGCTACATCAAATAAAATAAAAAAAAATAAAAAAAGAATATAGCTTTCTTGGATTTATTGTAGATTTTAAAGTAGAGTCAGTTTTGGCATTGTTCTGTTTGTTGGATTTTCAGGTTGCTCTGCCTAACTGACGATAAGAGCCCAATCCTGTATGTTGTACAACTTTTATAAAGTTGGCATTTTTCTGTCCTTAGCCCATTTGTGCCTATAGCCTCGTTTGGGCCACATGACTGGGTATAACTGATAGTTAGACTTTGTGAATTCCTCCCAGATTGTTACACATTAGAAGGATTAGGTGTGCTTGAATGGGCCATCTGCTGGCAGGATTGGAAGGCTGAGCTGAGCATCGCGCCACTTGCAACTGGCAAAAAATATGGGCAACCGTGATGGAGCGTGGTCGGATAGAAGAGGTGGATTAGGCCCAGTCAGCGCTTACCTTCGGACTTAGAAAAAGTATTGACGAAAAAAGTTCTGAGAAGGTAAAGTACAGTGGGGCAAGGCTGCAAGATGTGCTTGAAGAGGAAGTGTTGTCGTCAGATAGCTTTGGGTCAAAAGTGAAGATTGCTACGTTCTGTCTCTCAAATGGAAGACGCCAAAGACAGTTCCACAAGGTAGGATACACCTTAGGTGAAGGATCGCTGTAATGGATTTACTGCTGCAGAGAAGAACGTAGCGAAAGAATCCGCAAAGTCAATCCTTGGGCAGATATGTGTGCAGGTTGGTCCCAGTGGGACAATGGAAGTTCCAGTCCTTGTGCGCAAGCAGAAGGTAGCAGAGCATCATGATAAACACAGCAGCAATCCAGCAGATCAGCTGTCCTTTAGAGCAGCAGTCCAACAGAGTGGCAGTCTTCCAGCACCACAGCAGTCCTTCATCCTGGCACAGTTCCAAAAGTGTACTAAAGAGTTGGAATCTGAGGTCCCCTTTTTATACCCTGGTGCCCTGGTTCTGGAAGGTGAGAGAAGCTTCTAGGTAGTGGCTTTTAAGTGCATGGCTACAGCAAAAATGTGGAGTCATTTGGCCCTTTGTGTGAAGGCATAGCACAGGCTTTTCAGATGGCCCATTGAGGCACTCCTAATCTCTCCATTGTGTTACTGTCTGGTGGGAATTCACAAAGTATAATTGTCAGTTACACCCAGTCATGTGGTCTAGGCCAGGCTACAGGCACAAAAGGGCTAAAGGCAGAAAAATGCCCACTTTCCAAAAGTGGAATTGTTATAATTGTGATCAAAAATCTGACTTTGCCATTAAATAGGGCTCTTCACCACAATTCCAAAGACACCAAACATGGCATATCTACCAGCTCCCATTTGGAAATTGCAGCTTATTAAATGTAATAAGAAAGCCCCAAGTGAGGGGTAGGCCTTACAATAGTAAAAAACAAATTTAGGACTTTTATACTACCAGGACAGGTAAGACTTAAAAGTACATGTCCAAAGTTTTAATTACACAGCACCTTGCCCTTTGAGCTGCCTAGGGCCTACCTTAGGGGTGGCTTGTATACAATAAAAGGGGGTTTAAGGTTTAATGCCAATTCAATCAGGAAATTTAAAAATGCATTCAGGCTGCCTTGGCAGCCCTGGGACATGTTTCAAAGTACTACTAAAGTGGGTGGCACAATAAGTGCTGCTGGCCCACTAGTAGCATTTAATTTACAGGCCCTTAGTATACATCTCTACAATGGTCTTACAAGTAACTTAAATATGCCAATTGGGTATAAGCCAATCTAACCATGTTATAGGGGAGGAAGCACAAGTTCTTTAGCACTGGTCGGCAGCGATAAAGTGCACAGATTCTTAAGGCCATCAAAAATAAGTCCAGCAAACATGGAGGAGGTGAGTCAAACATTTGAGGGGAACACGACCCTAAGGCTGACAGGACTAATAAGGACAGACTTGCTGATTCCAAAGATAGGCTGTGGCTATTCATGAGCCTATCTTGGTATGATTGGAACCACTCAAGATACCTTCCCCTTTCTGTGTTGAGTTTAATTTTCCACCCCTTATCCAGGCACAAGGACAAAGTTTTAATTAGTTTTGGTTACTAACATTACGTATTGCATTTCAGGCCTAGTTTTGAAATCGTATTGGGATTGGGTGTATTGGTATTATGTGCATTGTGAAGTCAAATTGAGATTACAATGGGTGTACTTTTGAATAAGTCCATTCCTACTCATGGGGGAGAGACTCTGTCCCTGCATGCTACCGTAGCCCATGAGATGCTGATGGCTGAACGAATAGAATAAAACTACTGCTAGTGATAACAAAATGCATTTGCTTGTGAATGGTAGCTTTGAAGTGAAAAAAGATGTAGAATTTGAGGTGTGTCATGTTTGAGATGAAACCGCAGCCAAGACTTGGGCAGTTTGAACCCTTAATTGAGTGGGACTACATGGCGAATAAGAAGCACGTAAGAGAATGCTGAAAAGACAAATTCAAAGGCTGTCAACAACTGACTGGAAGTGACTTTGCATTTACAGAAGGAATGGCATCAGAAGTGCTCAAAACAATGGGTTCTTTCCATCGGTTTACTGATGAATCAGACAAAAAGAAAACAAAAGATGAGAAAAATAGAAATAAAAATGAGAAAAAGGTGGGACAGTAAAGAATGACCTTTACTTTGAGGGGGAGGATGGGTTCATGGACATATTGTTGACTGAATTGACAACACTCCTCTGTATAACACGGCTCAAGTGCAGGTAAAGTTAGAAGGAGCAGGAAAGCCAAATATGAGGAGAGATAGTTCATCTTTACAAAGTGATATGAAAGTGATGAAGATTACTTTCAAACTTAAAGGGTACTTAGTAATGATGGTTTGGAAAGGGATTTTACAGTGATAAAATGTCAGCATATAAAAAATACGGATTGGCATTTTTGGGTGCAGAAGCTGAACATTGTGCACATAGTTTGAAAAGCCTGAGCAATTTTCTGAAGAATTAAATGTGGATTTGAACAAAAACAGATTTTGTGACACATTTAAAATGAAATTGACAGAAAGTGAGTTACAAAAACAAGATCTTAAAACCTTCTGATAAAAATGTTGCACATGATTAAAGAATTGGAAGATGTTACAAGATTCAGAGAAAAATGCAAAGAAGCTCCTGATGAGCCTTATTCAAAAAAGAGTAAAATGAAAAAAATGAGTATGAGTGACTCTGAATGTGAAGTGTTTGTTGAAAAGGGATTTATATTGAGAAAAGTGCAGTGATGATATATGTCTATGTTCCTTGATCAAGAATCTTTCTTTTCACATTTACAAAGAATTTCCAAAAGCTAAGAGAGGAACACGAGGTATACAGAAAAGGAAAGAATTGTGACTATTCCAAAAGTGCTTTGGATAGATTTGGATGCTTTGTTTTCAAATCTTGTGTCTTGAGACTTGTGGCTTCAGTTCAAGACTATAGTACAATGGTCAGAACTAGAACCACAAAAGAATGCTTCTCCTAATAAACCTTCCTCAATTGCTATGCAGACATTTAACAAGATTATCAAGCATTTGAAAAGAAAGGCTTCTCAGAAACAAGTCAATTGGTTAAAAATCATGAGAGCCACTCAAAATTCGGATGACTCAGTGCATGCATAGTATGGGAGATTGATGCAGATATACAGACAGAATAGTGGAGTTTATGACCTTATAAAAAAGGAGTTTTGGGGCTGCATTTGTGTTGGGATTGCATCTGGAGATTACTGTTCATATTCAGTGAAAGTGAAATCCTTGCCTTGGCGAAGCATTGTAGTGACTGTCGCGCTGCTAAAAGAAAGCAACGATGGAGAAATTAATGGTGGCTCGAAAAATGTTTTTTCAGAAGGGTGATCAGGTGGTTTTCAGTCACCTGATTTTGGTACTGGTGTTGGTATGCAATTATTTAATGAACACAGCAATTGTGTGCAGTTTATTCAAGGTTGAAATTGTGGATCTTACTGTAGAGGTAGGGATTTGATAACAATGCCAATGTGAGCAGGGTGTTAAAAATGCACAAATGAGAAATAATCCATGCCACATCTGTGGGGAAAAATGGGTTCTGGAAATGGGAATGTAGATTTAATTCAAATAGATTTCAAAATGAGTTGCAAATGGTTCACCAAATGCAGCAGAATAGTAAACAGATTGCACAGAATGGGATGACTCAGACAAAGATCCCAGCCCTACCAGCCTCTGTACAGAATATACAAAATCCAAGGCAACTCAATTGAAATATTCCTTCAGCTGCAGTCATGCAGCAGCCCATGCAAAATAGGATACAGATATTTCATACAAATTTTAGATGGTAGAAAAAAAACTTTCAGTGATTAATGTCAATTTTCCATACTTTTCAGCTACACTCTGCATTCCTACAGGACTGAGTCAAACACAGTGATGGTGCCTCAGAGGCTAAGAGGATTGCATGTTTGGCACCATCCTAGAGGTAGCCTGGGATGGTGTTTTTGTGGACAGGGTAATAAATTAACATCAACCAATCAGGGAAATGTGAAGCGCGCTACTCACCTGTGAGGGTCTCAAGGCCCATGAGCAGCTCCGGTCAATCGAAGAGCCAGGTCTTGAGGGTCATTCTGAAAATGTGCAGATTGGGGACGCATCTGATGTCGATCAGGAGCTTGTTCCAGGTTTTAGCTGCGGTGTAGGAGAAGGCTCGTCCACCCATTCTTATTCTGCGGATGCGCGGGGCCTCGGCGAGGTTGGCGGATTGGAGGTTTCTCTTGGGTACGTGGAAGGAGATTCTTTCGTTGAGATATTGGGGTCCTGTGTTGTGGAGGCATTTGTAGGTGTGGGTGAGTATCTTGAAAGTCACTCTCTTCTCGACGGGGAGCCAGTGGAGGTCTCTCAGGTGTTGAGTGATGTGTTCGTGTCGAGGGATGCCGAGGACGAGTCTGGCTGCGGTGTTCTGTATGGTCTGGAGTTTGAGAGGCAGAGGTTTGTCGATCCCGGCATAGAGGGCATTTTTGTAGTCCAGTCTGCTGGTTATGAGTGCGTGGTTGACGGTCTTTCTTGATTCAGGGGGGATCCATTTGAAGGTCTTGCGAAGGATGCAGAGGGTGTTGAAGCAGGTGGAGTCGACGGCGTTGATCTGTTGAGTCATGGAGAGGAAGAAGTTGAGTATAATGCCGAGGTTCTGGGCATGGTCCATGGGAGGTGGCCGAGGGCGGTGGGTCACCAGGTGTTGTCAATTGCAGAGGGGGAGGGTCCAAGGACTTCTGTCTTCTACGATTTGAGCTTTAGGCAGCTGCTGCTCATCCAGGATGTGACATTCTTCATTCCTTCCTGGAAGCTGAGTCTGGTGGAGGTGGGGTCCTTGGTGAGGGAGAGGATGAGCTCCAGTATAATTTTAACCGATACAAGTGCCACCCGCTCTATGGTTCGGCCAGTGTAGGTTCCCAGCCTCCCCATCTCGGGAAAAGAAATCCAAGTTGCAGACATTTCAAATAAACAAGTAACTAATGAGCTGTCAGCTAATGTCTTGTTATACATTGGTTCAATTATAAATGATCATGAGTTCATAATTAGAAGGACAAGTCAAGTTAATTGTTGGGTTGCAATCATTTGTTTAAACTGAACTTTGAGATTTATTGCACACATATTGTGTTGGCATTCAAATACAAGAGGAGGACTTAGATGTAAAAAAAAAATAGTCACAAGAGACTAAGTTAAAATGTTTCCAGTGGTCACTTCAGAATACCTACCTTTAGATTTAAGACATACTGTGAAGAGCTTTGAGATTTTACAGGAAAATAAATTAAGTTGATTAAATGTGCACAGCCAGTGCTGATCACTGACTGTAAAACTGAATGTGATACATCCCTGTATTGCTCAAAACGGAATATTCATGAAGCAAAAGAGATGATTTCACCTCTCATTGACAAAGTAGTCTTCTTTAGCAAAACTGAGCACCCTGCAGGCTTCAAGCCCATTGTGTATAAATGATAAATGAATATGGGTAGAGCAAAATACATGATGATACAACATTGGATTAAAAAGCTGTTCCTTCATTGTAAGAGCAATTGTGTCACAAAAGTTGCTTATAACCTCTCTTTTACAGTCAACATGTTTCTTTAACTTGTAACTTCTTCAGGACTACAAATGGACATACACATTTTATACATTATATTAACATTCATGTTCGAAATTGGGTTTCTAGTTAGCAGAGGTAGGCACCCTGTCGAAGCAGGAACCATAATTCTAGTAGGGGTAAGCGAGGTACACACTAAAAGATCACCTGTGCTCACCCTCTGGTAGCTTGGCACAGAGCAGTCAGGCTAATCTAAAGAGGCAATGTGTAAAGTATTTGTCTACATACACACACACAGTAGCCCAGTGAAAACACCACAAAAAGACTCCTCATCAGTTTAGAAAAATAGATTATTAGATTCTGGACAAAACTAGACCACAGTAAAAGTCAAGATATACATTTTTAAAGAATAAGTGAAAAATAGCGCTTAGAAGCAAATAGCGCTCTGGGGTTACGGTGGGTCACACAGGGCCAAGACATAGTCAAGAGTTCAGTCTCCCTGTGATGTAGCACAAGGACCCACGCAGGGACCACTGATAAAAGTACCTTCATCCTTGTCGCAGAACAAAATGCAGTAGTGGTGAGGCGTTGATTCCGTGGATGAAACACTGAGTCTGGAACATGAGGGAACTGCGCCGGGTCAATCCACTCTGGAGACGATGTGGAAACTTCAACAGGCGCTGGTGGCAATGCATTGATCCCTGAAGCAGTAATTCCTGAGGTGCTGTGTCGGTGCTAAGTGCAGTACGCCAGCTCCAGACATTGCAGCAGTGGTGATGCAACAATCCTGCTGTCGCAGGAGGCAAAATGCTGGAGTCCAATCAGTGCAGAGATGTCAAAACGCAGATACTGGTACTTGGCAGACCAAGACTTATAGCAAGTAAAGTCCAGGTGCTGGGGTGAAGTTAAAAGGTGAATTCTTTGATATCCCTGAGACTTCAGCAACAGGAGGCAAGCTAACAAGGCCTAGGAGCAACTTAAGTCCTTAGAATGTAGAGAGCTGGTCCAGTCTTTCTCACTTTCAGGCAAGAAGCAGCAGGCAGCAGGCCAACACAGTGAAGCAGTTAGCAAAGTGGCAATCCCTCCTAGAACACAGCAGCTCTTCTTCTTCCTGGCAGAATGTCCTTAGTTCCAGCAGTGTTCTGAATACATGGTGTCAGAGGTCCAGTACTTACACCCATTTTAGCCTTTGAAGTAGGGAGACTTCAAAGAAAGGTCTTTGTACTGCACAAGACCCTGTCCTTCCCTGCCCTAGTTCCAGACTCACTACGGGGCATATGCAACCCTTTATGTGGGAACAGGACACAACCCTTTCAGGTAGAAGTGCCAACTTCTCCCTATCATCCTGATCAGGCAGACCCATCAACATGCAGATGATGACCTACCCTTTCTTTGTGTAGAGGGAATTCAGCAACCCAGCTGTCACCCATCCCAGACGTGTATTCCAGAAACAGGCAGAAGGCACCAAATGATTAAAGTAAAAAAATACCAACTTTCTAAAAGTGGCACTTTCAGAACTTCAATCTAAAAACCAACTTCACTAAAAATGTGTTTTTAAATTTGGTTTTCCTATCTTTCCCCAATGGAAGCTACAATTATACAACGTTACAGGGCAGCTTCAGTGTTATCCTATGGGAGAGATAGGCCTTGCAGTAGTGAAACACAAATTTAAGAGTATTTCACTACCAGTATATGTATAACTTAAAAGTACACGCCATCCTGCTGTTGGGATGTCCAAGGTTTTTAGGGGTGACTTATGCATAATAAAAAGGAAGGTTTGGGTCTAGAAAGTAGGTTAACTTGCCAGGTCGACATGGCAGTTTAAAACTGCACATACAGGCTCTGCATTGGCATACCTGAGACATGTTTAAAGGGCTACTTATGTAGGTGGCACAATGAATGCTGCAGGCCCACAAGTAGCATTTGATTTATATGCCCTGGGCACATGTAGTGCACTGTACTAGTAACGTGTAGGGAAATAAAATATGCCAATCAGGGATAAAACAATTGTTATCTCATTTTAGATACAGAGCACACGCACTTTAGCACTGGTCAGCTGTGAAAAAGTGCATAGCGTTCTACAACTAGCAAAACTAAAGTTCAGCAAAACAGTCAAAAACGTTAGGGGAACCCACGCCAAGGATCCTAGGTCTAACATGTGTCGCCGCAAGCAGAAAGTGGGGAGAGCTACCCGACCCCTTGGGTGTTATCTTTACTACGGCAGAAGCCTGTAAAGACCATCAGCATTGGAGTAATCAATTCCAGGATGATGTTCAACAGTAAAGTCCATTCCCTGTAGGAAGGCGGACCACCTCAATAGTTTAGGACTCACCCCTCATTTGCATTGACCATCTGAGGGGCCTGTGGCTTTATCTGAACCCAGAAGTGAGTACCAAACAAGTATCGTCTTAGCTTCTTTGGTGCCTAGACCACAGCAAATGCTTCCCTTTATATTGCCCTCCACCTCTGTTCCCAGAAGGTCAGAAGGCAAAACGTTAAGGGAAATCACACCAAGGATGCCAGGTCTAACAATCTATAAGACTCTTAAAAACACAGACCATCACCTATAACTTACAATAGCCAATACCACAACTGGTTTAATTGATTTAGCCAAATAGAGCAAGCACAAATTAATAACTCTTATAAAATTGTCAATGGCAAGTTCAAACAAATGAGCTGGATCATCTTATAGTGCATTAGTAGAAATACAGGTTTCAGGAAAGAGACTACCAGTTGAGGGAGAACGGGCACATACATTTAAATGTAATCATTAAAACCTTTGAGTTATGTGTAGTCCCTTATCCCCGTTTCCAAGTTTTATTTAACATCAATATTTTCTTGGTTATGTAAAACAACATTACAGATCTAAACTTCTTTCCTTAATAACTTATTGCAAATGTATTCTTATAGAATTTCCATAAATCAAGGGTCCCAAACTTTTACTTGATATTCCTACGTCACTTCGAAACATTATCCAAAAGACGAAAGCATATGTGTATTCATACCATATACGTTTGTTCATGAATTTATCTATTAAAAACTTTCACCACACATAAAAAGAGAAATTCTATTTATTAAACACAGTAGCATACCTATAGAAATTCACACATTGTGTCACTTTATCAACATATATCATATACTTCAAATTCATGTAGTTGAGCCTCACTTACACATGTTCTTGTACATCCTAAAAGAATGAAATATAAAAAAGAGCTATTTAAATGTTTCTCTGTTACATCATTTGGCTGAAAATGGGCATAAGGTATCCCCTGCCAAGCTGCAATATTGTCAAAAAGAAGCCTTTGCTTCTGACACCAGAACGAAAATAGAGTAAAATAGGTATCCAAAGAACGAATTTCTATGATGAAGTGAGGATGTTTTGGGGAATGGATGGCTATTGTTTTCAATTTCGATTTTTTGAATGAAGTTCCGAACCCACCAGTTATACAGAGAGAAGTGAGAATCTTTTAGGGAATAGCGGGTTACTGTTATCAGTAGATTCCTAGATTGCAAAGGCTCTACAGATGCTGAATCTCAATTAAGTGATGGCCCAAGTGCCCTGGGAGTAAGAATGCATGCAGGCCTTTCTAGAGCTCAAACACAGTTTGTGTAGTGTGCCTGCTATAGGAATTTCCAATCCACATGAAATATTTTGATTTATTTTGTAATGAAAGAGAAGGGTGTGCACTTTCTGTTTTTACCCAGCAGCATAGAGCAGTAAAATGCCCCATTGCATATTTTTTATGCAGCAATCAATCGAGTAGCTGCAGTCCTACCTGGTTGTTTGTAAAATATTACAGTAACTTCTCTGGCAAATGTACAGAGTGAAACAATTTTGATGCAGTACAAACTCATTGTGCTTGTTCTGTATCTCAATAGAGACATTGTTAACTCCCACCTGCACTCAGGATCTCACAAATAGTCACTTGACCAAGTATGAACAAGTAATCTTGGCTGCAGAGGATATTTCAAACAGACAACATAATTCCCTGAACCCTGCCACACTCTTGCCTTTGCCAATAGAGGGTAGGGAGATGAAGCACATGATGGTGGACATGATTGTATTTATGTGACCAAGACCAGACATTCAAGGTGTACCACTCAGTTTTATTTGTGGGAGGTTCTTATCAGAGAGACCATCATGGAACTCTTTGAGCAGCATCTGCAGTCTGCACAGTGACACATGTGGAGATACCAAAATTGTGTAATATACTTTTAGCTCGAATAGCAGAATCAATTGCAATTACAAGATCACGCTGCATGGCCAACAAAATGAGTATAACAATCGACATGGAGTGCATATATGGTTATGGAGTGGTCTCTGGCTTTGGGCAGTTGTGATCACAGAGGGGTTTATGACATTATATGAAGCTCCAATCACAAAGGAGGGACTGAGGGCTTTTTAGACAGGTCCAGCATACATGCCATAACACTAATGAAGATACAAAAGGTATGCTGTTCCAAATATCGAGACAAGGGAAAACTGGTTTTATGTGGTCATGAAGTGTAGGAGGATGAGGATTCCTCCTCTTGAATATAGGGCCCTCACACACCCGGCAAGGTGTCATGCTTCATCATATGGGCTGCTCCTCGTCAGTTCGGCGCCCCAATACCTGACGGGCTCCCTATGAGGGGCTCTTTGGCTGAGATCTTTTATTCCAATTGCTGTTTGGTGCCGTGGGGGTGAGGGGCCTAATTAGTGTAGATGAAAGTGTGGAGGTGTATAACCTGAAAGAAATTTTAAAACAGGTAAGGAGTAAGCGAAGACTATTTTAATCAATGGGTCTCCCACCTTGATTAAAAGAAACAATGGCGCATGTCTGAGGTTATGACTCAGGTAGGGCGCTCTATTGTGCGATCAACATGTTTCTCACCTGGTAGTTAAACAATCTGGTGGTGATTCGTCAGGACCTAATAAAATCCAATCTATCTACATGTGGGTGGTTGTATGGTGTGACCTACCCTTTTAAATCAACTTAACACATGCTATGTGTAGTATCTGATAGCATATGACCAACCTGGTAAAGGAATAAAAACAGTTATTAGAATCAGATGTACCAGTATAAACAAAACTCTTGTGTTTCCTGTGTGAAAAGCTCACAGCACACAGTGGTGATGACTAAAAACATATGTAACGTGAGTGCCATGTGGGTGACTCTCACAAACATTTTATCATGAGTGTTACACAGGTGCATCTGGTGGAACACCACCATAGTTGCAGAAGGAATTGATGAACTCACCCTAGTTGGGTTTCTCTATCTACTTCATCGATACCCGGCAGGTATCTCACAAGGAATATCCTTGTGTGCTGCGTGGGTTGTGGATTAAAAGAAACAAAAATTAGAGCATATCACATAAACTATGTGATTAAGGTGTGTTAAGCAATGCAGGAGTCTTTCAAACTAGTAACAATGTTACGAGGGGTGGCAAATAAAATACGGTGAGTAATGGGCTTCGCAGCCATCACGAACAGCTTGGGCATGAGTTGAGTAAGTATTACTTTGCTTCAAAGTAACAGCACTAGTATTGGTGTAGGTATAGCATATCTGGTCTATAAATAATCTGAAAACATATTGTTTGCGGCGGGCTGTCAGAGCTGTGGGCGTCTAGCGTGATGTTGAGCAGACTAGTTATAAAGCGGCTGTGGCTTCCCAATGTATGGGCAAATAATAAAGGTATCGGATCAATATTACCTACAAGAGCACAGTGTAGTGTGCCATAGTGTACTCACGTTTTGCAAAGTCCGCAAAAGGCCGGCCGACCTACCCTCTTCTGCCGGGATCGGGAGGTGCCGGGACATCCAGCAGGCTTGTTTAAATACTGTGAGTGACTCAAGTGGAAGTGGCGGGAACCTTCCGGTCGATTCACAGCCTGCACTAGACTGTTACAGCTTTTGCAGAAATTCGTGGGGGCCATCTTGGAAGATGTTTAATCCTGGTCAAAAATGACCGCCATCTTGGAATGGTTTTTGAGTTTACCCGGTGGTATGGAGCGGTTAGTGTGATTTATTGCGTGTTATATTCTCATGTATGTGAAATATTTGAAAAACTTGGGCCGTGATATAATCGAAAACCCATATTTGTATCAGTGGTGTGTGTCAATCGGTTAGTGTGATTCATTGCGTGTTATATTATAGTGTATGCCACATATTTGAGAAACTTAGACCTTGATATAATCCATATGTGTATCGGTGGTGTGAATCACTCTATGGTTTGCGCTGCTGTATTACCTCATGTATGGTTCGGGGTAGTGCTAATACATACTCTGGGGTTAGTTTATTTGTACTGGCATGACAAAAGGTTTTGCATTATCGGTTTCTAAGCATGTCAAGTGTTTAATGTGCTCCAGGAAATATCTTCATTCAACCCTTGTGTGCTGGTTGATAAACGATAGACCCATCTCTGTTCTTTCGCAAACAGGGCTCCTTTGTTAATCTTGGGGTACGCCTCTAGTATTACCCATCGCAGGGAGTCAGGTGAATGTTGAAGTTGGGAAAAATGTGTACACATTTTTGTGTTGAGCTTGTGACATCGGAAATTACTACGATGTTCTGTGATGCGTGTTTTCACAGATCTGGTGGTCATACCTATATACTTTAGATCACATGGGCAGGTGATCATATAGATACAGTTGGATGTATTGCAGTTATTGTGTGCACGTATTTACCATGTGAAAGAGTCTGAAAATATTATGGTTTTGGTAACTTCAGTGAATGCACATACTGTGCAAGTTCCGCATGGGTAGTGGCCCTGAACTGGCGGCAAGTCCCACAATTGCCGTTGTGACATCTCTTTGTGTGGCTTAGGTCTCGTATGTATTAGCATATCTTTAAGATTCTTTGTGCGCTTGAATGCAAATCTAGGAATGTCTAGTTCCAAGGACCCTGTGTTCAATATGCCCCAGTGTTTTTTAATCACATTCCTGATTTTGTTGGAATCAGGTGTGTAGGTGGTAACACATGTGAGAATGTCAGTTTGTTCTTTCTCTCTAGGTTCAAGTAGAGCCTTGCGGTTGTTGTTCCTAGCTCTTTTTTTGGAGAGCGCAATGTTACGTTGTGGGTATTCTCGTCTGCTCTAATTAATAGCCAGCTTGTCTGCCTCAGTTTTGTAATCCTCTAGGCTGCTACAATTTCTTTGCAGCCTCAAAAATTGACCAAAGGGTAAGTTCTCCTTTAACGAACGTGGATGGTGGGTACTAAATAACAACAGGCTGTTACGGTCTGTAGGTTTTCTGTAGACTGTTGTGCTGAGGTTGCCATTTGTCAATTTGATGGTGAGGTCAAGGAAAGGGATCTGAGTGTGAGATATAGAACTGGTAAACCTCAAGTAGGGGTTTAAAGTATTAATCCAGTCACAGAATTCTTTGCAGGTACTCATATCGCCTGACCAGAAAATGACAATGTCATCAATAAATCTCTCCCAAAGGAGAAGATTGGTGCGGTAGGGGTTTGAATCTTTGAAGATTAAGTTCTCTTCAAAAGCTGCCATGTATAAACATGCTACACTTGGGGCGAAGGTACTTCCCATGGAAGCACCTTGGGTCTGGTGATAGAGTTGGCCCTTAAACTCGAAGAAATTTTCTGTGAGTGCGAGTGTAGCGCATTCGAGAATGAAACTGCTGGGAGTGGAAGAGTCCCAGTTGGTACTGTTAAATATCTCCTCTATCACACATAAGGTGGCCCTCTGGGGGATGTTGGTATAGAGGGCTTCCACATCAAGGGTAATCAACAGATTGATGTCGTTAGTGTGTTGAATCTCTGTCATGAGACGTAAAACGTCAGCTGTGTCCTTCAGGTAGGAAGGGGTTTGTTTGACCAATGGCTGTAGAAAATGGTCGCAGAATTTGGACAGCAGTTCGAGTATTGAATCAACACCTGAGACTATGGGTCTTCCTGGGACTGGTGAGGTGCCCTTATGTATCTTTGGCAAGATGTAGAAATAGGGTACTTTGGGGTCTTTTTTAATGAGGAAATCTGCCTCTTTTTTACTCAACCAGCCTTGGCTTTCTGCTGTGAAGACCATAGCTGTAATAGTCTTGGTCAGTCGTGTCATAGGACTACTGGCAATTGGTGTATAGTATTGGCGGTTACTGAGTTGTCTTTGGCATTCTGTGTCATAGTCTTTAGTGGACATGATCACGGTTGCTACGCCTTTGTCAGCTCTTTTTATAGTAATGGTCGTGTCATTCGCAAGGGAATTGACAGCCATCAATTCTGCGTGGAGATATTGTTAAAGTGTCTAGGCGTCGTGCTCTTTTCTAAGTCCTTAAGTACAGCTTGCTCGAAAGTGAGCACCTCATTAGGAACAAACCCGCTGTTAGGAGTGAAAGTAGAGGGGTTGCGCAAACCTGAGTCATTTGTCTCGGGTGTTGGTTTCCCATGAAAGAAAGCCTTGAGGCGTACCTTGTGGAAGAAATTCTGAATCTCGCATTGCTCTCGAAATGTATCTGTTCCAGGGGTTGGTACATAACCTAGACCTTTCTGTAGGACTTTATTTTCAATGTCTGTCAATACCCTTTGAGAAATATTAACTATTAAATTCTCCTCTTGGTGTAGCTCTGAGTCTCCACTATGTTCTGTTGTGGTTCCTCCCATTGTACTCTTTTTTGTTGTTGTTGCTGGTTGCCTCTTCTTCGCCCGCGCCCTCTGCTTCAGCCTCTGTCTAAAAAAGGTTGGCTGTTGTCGGGTGGGTAGAACTGGGGGGGGAGGCCTTGGGGGAACATTGGGTACTGCCAAAAGGCTGGCCCTTAGTACTGTGGCATCTGGAATCCTGGGAAACCTTGGCGACCTTCCCTTCTAGGGTTGCTCCCACCCCAACTCTCAGTGCTTGAGTCACTGTTGGTGGATGAGCCCCTTCTCGTAGTATATGAACTTTCATCTGAGGAGTTACTTGTTCCTGGGGGAACAAAGTCTGATTTAAGGTATGGGTACACCTTTTCTTTATCAAATCTGTGAATGTCTTTTTGTAACTTCGCGATTTTTTGCTTCATCAGGTATTCCTTGTGCTCAGCAATCTCATTATTTAGCTCAGTCAGTTTCGATTTGAAAGCGGTACATCTGATTCTAATAACTGTTTTTATTCCTTTACCAGGTTGGTCATATGCTATCAGGTACTACACATAGCATGTGTTAAGTTGATTTAAAAGGGTAGATCACACCATACAACCACCCACGTGTAGATAGATTTGATTTTATTAGGTGCTGACGAATCGCCACCAGATTGTTTAACTACCAGGCGAGAAACATGTTGACCGCACAATAGAGCGCCCTACCTGAGACATAATCTCAGACATTCGCCTTTTTTCTTTTAATCAGGGTGGGAGACCCATTGATTAAAATAGTCTTCCTTACCTGTTTTAAAATTTCTTTCAGGTTATACACCTCCACACTTTCATCTACACTAATTAGGCCCCTCACCCCCACGGCACCAAACGGCATTTGGAATAAAAGATCTCCGCCAAAGAGCCCCTCAGAGGGAGCCCGTCAGGTATTGCAGCGCTGACCTGACGAGGAGCAGCCCATATGATGAAGCATGACACCTTGCCGGGTGTGTGAGGGCCCTATATTCCAAGAGGAGGAATCCTCATCCTCCTACACTTCATGACCACATAAAACCAGTTTTCCCTTGTCTCGATATTAGGAACAGCATACCTTTTGTATCTTCATTATATGGAGCTCCCATTGAAAATGGACCACTCATTCTAGATTTATTTGTTGCCTTCCAAATGCCAAAGAAAATTGCATTTGTAAAATGTGCAACATACAAGAGTGGAGATGATATGATCTTTTTGGGCTACAACTTTGTAGATGAGTTGTAAAGTGCTGTGCTCCTGCACCTAGTCCATTACAGCTAAATGAAAATCCTGAAACAGAAGAGAGTAATATAAACAGCTTTTTGTCAATGTCAGTTCAAACAGTGCAAACATTTCAAGCACTGAAACATTTGCAGAGTGAGATGTCAGAAAATTAAAGAAAAAATTGGGGGAAAAGCAGTATGTTATCAAGACAAGGATGATTTTTGGAAGTCTACAGATGTGAGGGTTTTGTTGCAGGATTCAATACTATTGCAGATGGCAAGACTTATATATAGAACTACACATGTGGGACATGATTACATGGCTGTGACGTTTAAGAAATGTTTCAATCCTCATTTTAGGCTGATTGGTGAGAATCTGTTTCAAAGGTGTGTAATCTGCCAGAGGGTAAATGTTGGTAGAAAGACAAGAGGGACCATGAGTCATGTTGGAAAATCAGAAGGTCCTATCACAAGATTACAAGTGGATTTTGTAGAGATGCTACCTTGTATGGTTTGCATTATATTTTGGTTGTCACCTGTTTATTTAGATGTATTTAAGCGTTCTCAATTATGTGTTGTGACCATTCACTGTAACCAAGCTATTGCTGAGGGAATTAATCCCTTTATTTGCCCTGCCAACTTCTTTGGAATCAGATAGGGGAACTCAATTAAAAATCAAATATAGTAGAGTCCTATGTATGACACTGAACATTCACCAGACGTTTCTTGTAGTTACCATCCCCAAGCCTCAGATGTAGTGGAGATGGCCAATAGTATGATGAAATCAAGATTGACAAATGTTTGTGCCTGAACGTCCCGGAAATGGCTGTGTGCTCTTATTCTGGGCCTACTAAATATGAAAAGAATACCCGGTAAAAGTACACGATTAAGTGCTGATGAGGAAGGTCATGAGGATTCCTGACATTCTTTCAGGTGCTCTTCTGAATACTACTGATGATATGGTTCTAGATTTCTGTAAATGTTTTACTGATTCGGTACACTCTATCACTCAGCAGGTAAAACTTACTACACCCTCAACAAGTGAAGAGCCCTGCCATGACTTAGAGACTGGAGACTTACTTGTGGTGCAAAAGCATGTTAGGAAGATGTGCTTGGAGCCTTGGTGGAAAGTCCATATAAATTGATTTTGGTGATGAACACTTCTGTAATGTGTGGAGCTTTGCCTCACGGATCCATGTATCTCACATGAAGGGGCAAAGAGCGTTGATGGCAAGGTGGTGATACAAACCACTAATTAACAGGGTCAAACATGAGTTTTCTAAAAAGATCCAGAGGTGGCGAACAAAGAGTTCAAGAAGAAAAAGGGAAATAAGAACAACAAAGTCAAAAGCAAGAAAATCAAACCTTAAAAACTTAAAATCTAACAACCCAAAGAGCACATCAACATTTTTCTGTTGCAAGTTGTGCAAATCAAGAAACAAGTGAAGATGAAGTGAAGATGAAAATTAGGTTAGTGGAGCAAATGTGACTGAAGATGAAAGCTTGATACACAATCTGAAGGTGTGAGATGAAGAAGAGGATTGCAAAGATTTGACAGTCTGAAGAGAATCAAAGCAAAATCAACAGAAGCAGTGTCATGTGAATGACAAGGATCTTGAAAAACTCAGCTCCACAATGGGCAAATGGGCAAATCCAGCAAACATTGAACCAGAAAAAAGAGAAATGTATCTGAGAGACTATCAATTTCTCTTTGAAGAACCTCCATGATTTGGCATGAACTTAGAGTGAAGGTGATCAACATTGAATAAATTTGAGATAAAGTGATGGAACTGAATCTCAGAGATTTTAAGAAGAACATGTTTCTCTCTCCATTACTCTCTTCGTTTAGAATAAGACCTTTTTTTCATGCCCTCTTTTAAGAATTCTGCCCATAACTGAATGCCTGCAATTGAAGAAGAACTGATTGTGTACTTATTTAGTTGTCCAGCCTGACACCCACAATTAATTGAGCTACACACATAGAGAAAGTCAAAATGCAATTAATACACCAGACTGCTAATATCACTAAAATACATAGGAAAACACTGTCCAGACAGCTCGCCCCTGCCCTGGAAATCTATAATATCAAGGTACTAGGAGGAGCACATTATGGAGCAGAGCTGTGGGGCACTGGCACCATAAATTGCTTGTCTGCAATTGAGAATTGCTTTCTTAGATCTTTGGTGGACTTACCTTCCAGTACACCGCTGGTGCCCCTTTACCTGGACCTTGCACACAGACAGCTAGTACACAAACTAAACTATAAACTTCTAATGTTCTGGCATAGGTTATGGTCAGTGGATGAGCTTGCCTCTTAACGGGAGCGTTTAATAGAGCTCCTGAGGTTACCATCGATATTCTCGATCCCCTGGTTTAGATCAGTAAGAGAGTTGCTGGGGAGGCTTGGGATGGAGGGGTTCTGGACAAATCCGGAAAGCTTGGCCACCACACCAAGAATAAGGCTGAAAGCAAGGTTTTGGGAAGTTATATCAAGGAAAGCACTGGTAAATACTGAGGGTCGCTTGACCTCTGAATTTTTAGATTTTAAATCTGCCTACTGTTTTGAGGACACAATAGATGAAATTGTCCCCCAATGGCACGTAAACTATTTTTTCAGTTTCGTTATAAGACCCTCCCCACTAAACAGTTTTGCTCAAAGTGGTGTAATGATGTTCTTAATAATGATCTTTGTCCTGCTTGCAATGCCAGTTCAGAAACAATTGTTCATCTGTTATTCTTTTGTCCATATTACAAATCCTCAAGAAAAAAATGGATAATCCCACTGTGTAAACTAGTCGGTCCGGGCCACTACCTCGAGGTGTTAAGAATCTTGATGACTGATACTCGTAGATCAGTGGTTTTTGGCCTGTCTAGATACTGGCATGCACTTTGGATTAGGCGCACTAAATGCACTTTATGATGCATCAAATTTTTAGTCCCTGTGATTTTAATCATCCTTTTATGATAATAATGTTATTTAAGATGATCTTTTCTTTTCTATTTTATTTATATTGGGCCTGATTCACAGAACTAACTTACGTCAAAATCCTAAACTTACAACAATTTTGGTATTCACAGAATGAACTTACACATTTGGGTATTCACAGAATGAACTTACACATTTGGGTATTCACAGAATGAACTTACACATTTGGGTATTCACAGAATGAACTTACAACAATTTTGGTATTCACAGAATTAACTTACACATTTGGGTATTCACAGAATGAACTTACAACAATTTTGGTATTCACAGAATGAACTTACACATTTGGGTATTCACAGAATGAACTTACAACAATTTTGGTATTCACAGAATGAACTTACACATTTAGGTATTCACAGAATGAACTTACAACAATTTTGGTATTCACAGAATTAACTTACTCATTTTGGTATTCACAGAAGGCACTTACTCATCAATGAGTAAGTGCCTTCTGTGAATACCAAATGTGTAAGTTACACAAAATGTGTAAGTTACACAAAATGAGTAAGTTACACAAAATGTAAGTTACACAAAATGTGTAAGTGTCTTCTGTGAATACCAAAATGAGTAAGTTTATTCTGTGAATACCAAAATGAGTAAGTTCATTCTGTGAATACCAAAATGAGTAAGTTCATTCTGTGAATACCAAAATGGTAGTAAGTTTAGGATTTTGTCGTAAGTTAGTTCTGTGAATCGGGCCCATTGTGCTGTGTACTTTTATGATCTTTTATGATCGAAATAAAGTTGATTAATTGAATGAAAATTGAGTTGTCCAGTTGAAAGATTTGTGTCTGAATAATTTTTGTGAGCATTTGAATTGAACTTGGTGCTATATGAACAACTATTTTTCTCATTTCAGCTTAATAGGAACACTTGCACTTTTGAGAATAATTTGACTGCATTATTTTAGAAGTTCCTACTTACATTAACATTTCTGAAGAACTATTTTATTAGATGCCTGATATCATTTTAAAATAACATTTTGGAAATGCTGTTGTTTTTTTAATTTTGCACTCTGCTTTTGAGATTGAGATTTTATTGATGCAGCATTTATAGAAAGAAGATAGCTGCATGAAAAGGAAGATGTTGCTAGCCTTTAAAAATACTTATGATTTTTACATTATTATTATGAATTGCTCTTTTTGAGATGTTTAGATTCAGCCAAGTATTTTGCAACATATTAATACTAGGGGTAGAACATTAGATCACCGAGATTGTGTTAATGAAAGTTTCGAAGAAAATGTTAATGAAATCTGCTAAATTAGTGTAAATTATTCTAAATATATCTAATTGCTATGTTTGTACTTACTTGCCCTCTTCTGTTTCAATGGCATTACCTATAGACATCTTCCTCTTTTCCATGGTATTATCTGTAGTACCTTTGTGCTTGATTTGCTAGGAAAAAGTTTCCTGAGGAGTTCAAAGTAGATTATAATCTTTAAATTTAGAATTTGCTAATAAACACAATACCGCTATTATGATTATATTCCATAGTTCTAAAAGTACTTGCAGTTGAAGAGAGAAATGTTTGTAAACTAACTGATGTAGAGCTTAACTGCCGAAGCGCGATTTATCTTTATGTGGAATCCATCTTGTCTTGGTCACGTTTTGTGATATTCAGTGATGACAAGGCCTGAATAATAAGTGCAGAAGTTGAATAGTCTGGTATAAACTGATGTACCATGCTAAACCATAGTAAACTAAACAGCTTGTAACACAAGGTTTGCTTAAGGAACATGTATTAGCTGACTAGCCCACCAACATCCATCCTTAGCACACCATATCTTGATTGGATAAAGGGCCTCATTACGATGCCAGGTGGACGTACCATTGACGTTGAGAACCACCCGACCTTAGGTTGGTGGTTCCGACCACAGGATTAGGATGTGACTGCCCATAGGGTGGTCGCAAGCATCAATTTTTCAAGCTTGGGCAGCGGGTGGAAAAGGCACCCAAAAGCTTCCATTGAAAAATGGATGCTTGTAAACAACCCTGTACCGTGAAGCAGGCACCATGCTGTGCCTGCCACACAGTGCAGGGATGTTTAGAGGGCACCATAGGTGCTCCCCAGGCCGCATAGCAGAGGGCCAGCGGGGATGTGGGCCCTGGTCGGGGCCCCCAAAGTCACTTTCCGACAGCCTTTCCATGTCGGAATGGCTGCATGGAAAGTCTGTCAGAAACCTTCATTACAATCACAAGGCGGAGCCGAGCCTTGCTCCACCGTGATTCAAGTAATTACAATTCCGCTCCTCTTCTGACAGGCTCATAGAGCCTGTCAGAAGAGGAGCGGAATCCCCCGCAGGTTTCTCTCCGACCGCCGTCATCATAATATGGCGGTCACAGGGAAACCCCGGATTTCAGGGGGAAAGCCTCCTACAGACTGTCGGATGGCTTTCCGCTCGACATCCAAATCGGGCCCTTAGTGTATACTCCTTATTAGACCAAGTATTTAGCAAGCTATGTTGTTGTCAAGTTCTGGAAAATCACCACCGTCTCAATCTCAATCACTGAGCATGTGGACATCACACACTCCACCATATTATATCATGCTGGTGGCATGTATCATCTTTCTGCTCTGATTGGTTATATGCTTGAACATGGTGTAATTCTATCTTGTCCTAGCAACAACGCACAATGGGGCCGATTATCATGTTGTGCGGAAAGCCTCTTCCAGACAGTCCGAATCTCGTCGACCGTGTCGGAACCCTTCCGACCGACTCGGTCGGTTTACAATCCACCCGACTGATTACGATGTTCGTGGTCAGAATGGAAACCACGGTCATTCCGAATGGGCGCCGACTGGCTCTCTGAGAATCTGTGTCCGGCGGAACCGCATTGTACACCTATATGGACAGTGTTTCCGACCTCACGATTACGATGCCGATTTCGAACAGCCTTTCTGGCTTGGCCTGTCAGACAAAAAAAGGCTGTCAGAAAGTGAATTTGGGGGCCCCTGGAAGGGCCCCCTTCATAATGCGGCCTCTGGTTGGGGGCCGAGGGGGTACCTAAGGGACTCCCCTGCAAAACCCTGCACTGTGTGGCAGGCACCATGGGGTGTCTGCGACAGGGTGCTGGGTTTTACACACACCCCCAATTTCCCCATAGGAGCCTGTGTTGTCGGGCGGAACACAAGCTCCCGTAGGAAACAATGGGAATCCGACCGAACAGTGTTCGGTCGCATCGTAATCGGGCGGGCGGAACCGCCGACTGCGAGTTGGTCGTTCCGGATTCCGAGTCGTTGTCGGGCAGAATATCTCCGCCCGACATCGTAATCGGCACCAATGTAGTTGTTCATGACAATAAAGAAATCACTGTGTTACTGTATTCTGATTGGTCATGTGTATAACCAGCCTTTTGTAGTTTGCGGGCAGGAAAGATCTGGCATAAATCTGTACCTTGGGCATGCTGCTATTTTTGAGTGAGCCTCTGTGAATTCATGTCTTAAAGCTGCCAATGAGATTTGATAATTTGTCTGTTCCTATTTAACTCAGATTCTACATTGGAGATGCTTTGAATCATCCAAATATTTTGCAACATACAAATACTAGCTGTAGAGGATCAGATCATAGAGATCATTTTAAAGGAAAGTTTCAAGAAAATTTTTATGAAATCTGCTAAATGATTGTAAGTTATTATGAATATATCAAATTGCGCTATGCTTGTACTTACTTGCCCTCTTCTATTTCAACGGTATTACATATAGACATCTTCCTCTTTTCCATGGTATTATCTGTAGTACCTATGTGTTTGTTGTGCTAGGACAACATTTCCCCCAAGGAGTTCAATGTAGATTATAATCTTTAAAGAATTTAGGAATTGCTAATGAACAAAATAGAGCTATTATGATTATGTTCCACAGTTCTAAAAGTAATTGCAGTTGAAGAGAGAAATGTTTGTAAACTAACTGACGTAGAGCATAACTTTATTACAGAACATTATGAGAAGGAAAGGAGAATTGGCATCAATGCTGCTGAATTTTAGAATGCACAGATGTGGACTTAGGATCTCAGGAAAAGAAAGGAGTTGTGTGTATGATGTGAGTGAAATGTGACAGAACGGATGTTTGGTTAGAATCAGCGAGTGTTGTTATAAATATATAGTTGTTAGAGATTTTATTTTGGATGATGATGCCACATTTAGAGGTATTTATCACATCTGTGGTAAAATGGCTTATTTTAGAATTCTAAGTAACTGGGAAGGGACTTGCTATCAGGCATTAGAGTACACCAAATATATAAATATAATATACTAATGAGTTCAGTAGAATGAGTGAAAAGAGTATTTAAAGTGTGAAACATGTATTTGGTCAAGTGCTTATGGATGTGCTTTGTGTGTCGATTTCTTATTTAAGTGTGGTTTGAATGATGAGACAATTAGAAAATTGTCTCTTTTGGAGGATCACCTAGTTACTAATACTGCAGATGCATTAACTGAAATTAGAAGGAAATGGTTGCCTTTAATGCAATGGTAATGCAAAACAGATTAGCTTTGGTTATATTGTTGGGATAGGAAGATACGGTGTGTTGTGTAATCAAGGTCTAGAAGTGCTGTACGTTTGGCCCTGATAACAGCATGGAAACTAATAAATATATTAACAAAATGATTAATATTTTGAGTGAAGTCATATTTTAGGAAAAGACTGGTGCGTGGGAAACAGATGGTTTAGTAAGATTAGAAAGTGAATTGGAAAGATTGGTGACTCATTTGGTGATGTAGGTGGTGGCTTACTAAAGAAAAAACTAAGACTATTAATAATACTACATTGAGGTCGTTGTTTAAAGGTAGGTTTGAAGTATGATTTTGAAAAGACGAAGATGACCAGAAAAAGAAAGAGAGAAGATATTGAATGTTTATGACCTCAAAGTCAGAGTTTATGATGAAATAAAGGCCTTGGAGAAGAAACAATTGAAAAACTCCAGAATGATTGTTGTAATGGTTTAGTATAGTGTAAAGTAATTTGGTGACAATTCAAAAATAATACTTGATATAAATGTGTTTTAGTTAGCATAATCAGGTTTTAGTAGGTGAAAGTGAGCCTGCATTGGCTCATTCTATAGTGATAGAAAGAAAATGTCCATTTGAAAAGTACATGAATGAGTTTCTACATGCATGTTTCTCTTGTGTGTATTTCCATTTCAGAAAATAAGTGAAATGGAATTCAATTCATAGTACTGTTTACTTGGCACACTGTAAAGTATTAATTTGTGTTTCAGGAGAAGGAAGCCATGTGCATGTATGTGCAACAAATTCAAGGCTCTTGATCCGGGTCTCCACCAAGCAATTGTATTGTTTCTAGTTAGTGCACAAATGTAGTGGTATTTCCTTCATTTCCTGTGTACATCTTGTAATAACTATGCATGAAAGTAGGTGCTCCTAAATGATTCTTTTTGATGTATCATATTTTCTTGACACCCTATGGTTTATGTGAATGTAACTTTATTAGTTCAGCCATTTCAGATTTCACCAGAGATTTCAGATTTCACCATGTCGAGAATGTGACTTTTGCTGCCTAAAACCTATAGAATGTGCCCATTTTGGGAGATGCACTAGGCTTTTTGCTTACTTTCTCAAAGCCAGACTCCATGTGGATCTATTTATTTATTTAAACTTAGATCTCTACACTAGTCTGTCGATTGACATACTACTTAAACTATTTGAGCAGATTTATTTTATTCCTCTTGCTGAACTATACTTTGGTTCTGGGTATTTACTTGTTTGTGAGGTAAATCTTATTTTGATTCCTCTCATATTTGCATTATTTGATACATTATTGATGCTGAATTGAATTTTACTAACTAACTTCTTTTTGCCATATTTAATGATTCTTAAATTTGAATAAAACTTTAAGGTTTTGACTTTGAATTTAGTCCTGTGAAGGTTTTCTTTCTTTCCACAAAGTCTGCCATCTTTCGAGACTTTCACAAGACCAGGTGTGCATATCAACTCTTTAAATTTATTAAATAAAATCTTTGACAGCTATATCACCAAAGAAAATAACAATATTTACAAGAAGAAAAGCAATGGTGACTAAGACGAGAAAACTGGATTACGGCAATTCTCAGCCTCATGATGAGCCAGTTATAGCTGGAAGTGATTGTGAACAGCATAATAAAAATAACAATAATATGTTTGTCCTAATGGTAGGTGGGACAGAGTATTGCTGTATCACTACAAAAAGGGTGTTGGATTTATAACTTTGTCATTGACCAGCTGAGAAGAACCGTATCAGGGAAATATTGTTCAGACTACCAGAATAAAGCATGGTATTTGTGGTGCATATTACTGTGAAGGTACTCCTGGCCTTTATTGGAAGCCACTGCAGTAAGATCCAAATTGGTGAGTATTAGTCATTCGTTCTTGAGCAGATGGTCAGCCAGGCAGCTGTTTTGGGAAGTGCAACTTAGTAATCCCTCTAAGTAAAGAAGTCATCATAGTCAAGCCATGTAAGCATGTGTTGTTGAGCTACATTGTTGAAATCTATTTCATGGATATAAGGTTTTAGTACTTGGTGGAGGTAAACTGTACCCATTTAAACACTGAGTTGATGTGTGCTTGTAGGAAAAGGTTTTTTTCCTAGATCTAAAGTGTTTCACAGTGAAATGGCTGAGGTTTAGAACTGTGAGAATATTGGGCCAGGTGTGAAGTGTGATGGGACAATTATAAAGGTGAACCAAGAGAGCACCTTTACGCAAGTTCACCTTAAGTTGGTGAAGTGTCGTCCATGCATGAATATTATCTAGAATTCAACCTAGAAATTCTACATCTTTGGTGGAGGATATGTTCAGATAAATAGAAGTGTCATCAGCATAAAAGTGGTAGAAAAAGTTAATGTGGTTTAGATTGGAGACAAATGTTTCCACATGTAGAGTGAATAGAGTAGAAAAGAAAATTGAACCTGGATTTGGAGAAAAAGGCTGGCTATTTTAATACAATATCAGCAGTTTTCCACGTTGAAGAAGAATAAGAGTGAAATATTTAGCATGTCAACGGCCACTGATCAGTCAGGAGTCACATATATCTAGAAAGCAAAATGCTTCATTCAGTTACAATATCCATGTTGCATCACAAGATTAAGCCTGATTTACACTCATATGGGAGGTAATGTTCCTCTATACATTTATTGAGTTTTAGGCTGTCTTCAATTGTACAGTGAAAACAGGGATGTGTAAACATGTAGGATGTTATAGAAAACCTGATGAACCAGTTTTTTTGTGATTGCTTGGTCTTGGTATCAATGTATCATGCAACTCCACAAGGGTTACTTGACAATGTGACTCTATATTTCAGGATTCTGTGGTCTTTGTCCTTCACCTTTAGTGGATATGGTAAACAGAGTTATTTTTTCACCTTCTCTATAATTAAGGTTATTGACTCCTAAGCTTTGTTCAAATATGACTGAGGACCCCTCCAAGCAGCGGAGAGTAGATTGTTTTGCAAAACTACAAGTTAATTATTTGGGCAGATTTTAACTTAGTATATCTCTGTTTTGATATAGATTGGTTTGGTTTCAAATGCTTGTGCTTTATAAATATGTCCTTTAAGCTAATTTAAGGATATCACATTCATGGTCCCAGTGATTGTATCAGCGTGCTGAGGTTGATCCCATAGGCCTCATTTTCTTGAGCAATACAGTAGCCAAAGTTAACAAGGTAGAGTCATAATTTCTCAGTTAAATGACCCATTGTGTGGGTCTTCTAGGTTGGGTAATGTTTGCTATTAGTACCAAATGAGAAAGTGATTGGGGCCTGATTCACCGTTTCTGTCTTGAGCCTACTCTTTCACAATGTATGGAAGCCATTGTGTCCTTGGAGTTACAACTATGTACTCAAGTTATTAGGTGGTAAAAATGAAAGCAGTTGTGAGACAGAACATTCTTTTGGAAACCCTGATTAATGGTTAAAGTACCACTGAAACATATTACGAGGGATAAGCAAAGATTCTGTGAGGAATTCAATCAGTTGTTCCATGAATGTTATGATGTTACCAGGTGAATAGTAATTCATGTCGGATTTTGTCAGAGTTGGCTGATCACTTTTATTTCAATTGTCAGACCTTTCAAAGTCAGGAAATAGTGTGTTCCGAAAGCATGATATCTTAGTGGATTATTGCCACTCCATCCATACGATTCAAGAGGTTAATAGAATGGTCTTGAGGCACAACAAGATATTCCTCTGGTTGAGGATATGTTTCCTCAATGACCTGCAGTTAGGAAGCATGCACAATTAGTTCCTTTTTCCTTTTGTCCTCAATGATGTGAAGGTGGATGAATCTTGAAGTCTATGCATTCCTTATTCAGGGCCTTAATGTCAAGGCGAGATCTAAAAGTCATTTTTGCACAGAGTTATTGTGGCTCTGCTGTAACAAGATTCTTTGTTTTGCATTAAGTGGATTTCACACTATGATTGATGGAGCATAGGAGGGGCAGGATTAGATTTTGAAATTAAGGGTATTCTCTAATGAGGATACACTAACACTAATTTATATCAGATGTTTTTATTTATTTTCATAAATGCACTTTACAAGAAACATTTTAAATACATTGTTAGGTGTGAAATGGCCACTCACATGAACTTTACAAAAACTGAGGACGGAGGTAAGAACTGTTGTAGATACAGTATGGTAGGGATGTGCTATTTGCAATTAGTTTCAGTGGAGACAAAATGTTCATCATTTTTCTGATAGCTTAGAGCTTTTGTTCCGTACTCAGACTTGTCAACAGACAGTTCCAAATTTTGAGCAGGGTGCCTGTAAAGGATTGTTTGTAGGTCATCGATATTTTTTAATATGTCTTTTCTCCTCAGGCCTTGGTGTCTACCGGAGATAGTCTGGGTCTCCCAGAGATAGTCTGGAGAATGAACACATCAGAGTATGTTGGAGAGGGATCTCAAGTCACAGGAACAAGATTGATTGTGAATGAGATGATGTTGTGAACAGCTGGTTGGATTGTATAGCCAGTTGTCTCAAGAGAGCTATTTTTTACCTCTTCCATAAGGTATCTATTTTCTCCAGTGGGCCATCTGAGAGATTTTGTTTTGTGCCGCTATCTAAAGGAAAGTTGATGTTTCCATGATTTTGATTAAGCGGGTGAGCTTATGCATGTTGTGAACTTCAGATTAGAAAATAGGGGATCTTGGTAATTTGTTTGTTTCTAGGTGATAGTTATGGATTGAAGAAAGGTCATGCAATGGTTCACCCTTTTTAAGTGGTACAGAGTGAGTAGGTAGTACCATATCCTTAGGAAAGTGAAATAGGTATTGGACTTTGATGAAAGATCATCAGAAAGATAACTCAGGTAGAGCAAATGTGTTGATGTGTGAAGAGTGGGGTAGTAGTCAAATAAGTGAAAGGACAGGCAATCACATATCTGACTTCTGACAGAAGAGGTTCTGTAACTATTGATGAATGAGACAGAAGAATGTAATGAAGAACTCTGCCACATTGTCACACAAGGGAGTGAGTGTAAACATTGCAGAGAGGCTCAGAAATGGGGTGAATCATACAAAATAGTGGAACTGAAAATACGATTGAATCACATGGAGGGTATGGGAATGAGATGATAGTTTTTAGTTCAATCTCGAGAATTAACAGAGAAGAGTTTGGGCCCGATTCACAAAGGCAATCTGAGACAAAAGTCTAATGTTACTTCTTTTGGTATTCACAGAGGTCATTTACGAGTCGTATCTTGCTCTCAGGCCTTACTCTCTGGCACGGGCTGGATGAAGTGTAATCAAAGGGCCGGAATATATTTTTTACAAAAAGAAACATTAGGAATGTGCGATAAATTGTAGAAAATCAGTTTGGGCAGGGAAAAGGGTGTAGCCGGACACTACATCATATCCCAGAAACGTTTGCTCCTTTGAACCATGATACATGCAGTCCACAATTTAAGCTCTCCTCAATGTTGACTGTAGTATTAATACCATAGTCAACACTAAGGGGAGCGTTGCGTTTTGCTCCCCTTAGTGTTGACTGTAGTGTCAATACTACAGTCAACACTAAGGGGAGCATTATGCTGTGCTCCCCTTAAGGTTGACTGTAGTCCCCGACTTCACCATAAGTAAGGATTTTAAATTGTGATTCCAGAGACACCAGCCATGAACTGGTTGCCTGTTTCCATTTGGAAGTTATATTTATAAAATGTAATAAGAAATTCACTGTTATACTATGGGAGAGGTAGGCCAGGACATGTAAAACTTAAAAGTGCATGTCCAACCTATTAAATACACTGCACCCTGCACTTGGGGCTGTCCAGGGCCTACGTTAGGGGGACTTATATGCATTAAAAAGAAAGGTTTGTGCCTGACAAAAGTTTTCTTTTGCCAGGTCGAAATGACAGTTTAAAAGTGCACACACACAGGCTGCACTGGCAGCACTGGCAGCCTGAGACATGTTTAAAGTGCTACTTAAGTGCTAATTAAGTGGGTGGCACAATCAGTGATGCAGGCCCACTAGTAGCATTTATTTACAGGCCTTGGTCACATGAAGTACCACTTTACATCCGACTTAAAAGTAAATTAAATATATCACTTGGTTATAGGCCAATGTTGTAAATCAAGTAAAGGGCAAAAGAGGTCAGGAAACAGAGGCTCGCCTCCTGTTTTTACTGCAATAACCAAAAAGAGGCCATTTGTGCTGTTTGGACTATTTTTCGACTCTATTAAGGAAAACAAAACGTTTTCTTAAAATAACCCTCACCCACCAAGATTTCCCTTGGTGGCATGCTTCCTCATCCGGTTCTTCCCGTCCCAATGCAGACGTGGGAGCACTTTTAGTCAAATACTATGAAGAGTGTTGTCTAGAGTTAAAAATACCTGGTTAAGTAGGAACAAAAGTTTTAATTGGACCTCTTGCTGGTATGGTTAAAAGGGGAAGTTTATGCGTGTGTATCTCAAGGTCTACATGTTTCAAGCCTTTACACCCGTAACCACTTCTAATTCTGAGCGACTCAAAACTTGGTCTTCTAAATAGATATTAAGGCAAAATGAATATGTGATACAACACCCAATCTGTAGTGTTTTTTCTTTAGATCAGGAAAGATACGAGATAAAAATTACACTGTCCAGTAACAATATTTAGAATTTATAAAAATCTATCAAGCACATCACCAATAGTGGAGAAACACGTGATATATTTTTCTCTTATAGTTGTGGTATTGTGATACAGCTATGTCACATTGGAAACGGCTGTCTGTGATACCCATTTTCATGTCCGAGAGAATGAGACTAACGAGGCAATACAACACATTTAACATAAAACACACTCAGTTATATCCGATTTCACAATGCAGCAAAAATATGCCCTAGTGCAGATTTGAGAGATCCTGTCTGCCGTTATCATGGGTTCGGAAAAATTGCACCCTTAGGCTGGAGTTTGCATTTGCGGTATTATTTAATGACCGTGTAAATCTTTGCTACCGATACTTATGAAGTTAGCTATAAATATCTAGTACAAGTACAGTGAGAAAATAAAACGTACGTTTTACAGCCAAAATGTTGGCCGCATGAGCTCAATGGGACAAGGGATGCTTGTAGTCAGCCTGTGAAACAAGTAAGAAAGAGATATATAGACATCAGCAGTCAAAGAAAACCGCAATCGCATTTAAGGGGGTTTCGGCTGTGCCATACTCACAGCATCATCAAAGCTACTCCCTTGCCAATTGCAAGTAGCCTGCCCACGGCTCCGACGGTGTCGGAGGGTTGTGGGAAACATTCTGTGTTTGACAGGGAGGAGGGACGTGGCGTGAGCATCCTCGTGTTAAAAAAGACTAGAGCGTACAATATTGAAGATGGCCGCCCATAATGGAACAACTTCCTGGATGTTCAGGCCGAATTTCGTTTGAGTATTTAGTTGGGAAATGGTGTGAAGAAAAATTGCCTCACAATGAATTGCGATGAAAAAATGAAAAATTATTAAATATTAAAGGCAAAGGAAAATGGAGTCACTCCAGAAAGAATTATTTTGAAAAAATGAAAAAATGAAAACTATTAAAGGTAAATGAAAACGGATTCACTCCTGAAAAAATTATTTTCTCTATTTCTTAGTATTCCTACCCAAAATTCCCTATTGAGTGGGGGTATGAATAAACTCGTGTTGAGCGGTTTGATGAAATGGAGTTTCCTTGCTGACCCAATGCTAGTGTCAAAATGGACCCTAGAAAAACGTGAAAAAGTTGAGAAAGGCCTGGAATCATGCCTGGAAAAAATCATTTGTTTCATTGTAAACCGTGGGCCAAAACATTTCTTTTTCATACTCGTTGGTTATATGGTGGGGTTATAGTAGGTACACCTTTTCTGCTTGGTACTAGGATTTTTTTTTTTAGAAGAACAGGCACATGCTTATCTCCACACGGCTGGTCAGCCAGCAAAAGGTTTGATTGATCATACAATTGGGCATCAGTACAGATTTGTTCAAGAACGGTCCAGCGAAAATCCTGTACCGTGTGTCTCATCTCCATGTAGTGTACAGACATTTTTGTGGTGGCACGGTCACATCTCGAATTGCTGCAATGTTCCCAGATCTGTGTCTTGATCATTCGTTTTGTCATACCTATGTAGTGGAGGTGACAAGGGCAGGTGATCATGTATATGACACATTTCGAGTTACAGTTGGTGAATTGTCTTTGTTCCCAAGTTGTATTGTTATTAAAAGTCAGTTTTTTTGGCGTGGTGGTCAAATGGCAGACACTGCAGGTGCTGAATGGGTGGTGGCCTGTGATGGGGAAATAAACCTCTGGGATATGCCCGAATTATCCCTAATGCATGGTCTAGTGTGGACTATCATGTCTCTAAGGCTCCTACCACGCTTGTGTGAAAATATTGGTTTAGGAAAACTCAAAGATCCACTGTTCAAAATGCGCCAGTGTTTGTTGCCTATTTTGCTCACTTTGTTGGATGCTCTGTTGTAGGTGGTAATACAAATCAGTTTTTCTTCAAGTGGTTTGGGTGGTTTTAGTTCAAGGAGACCTTCTCTATTGTTATTTTTGGCCGTTTTCATTGCTCAACAAATGATGTTAGAAGGGTAGTTTAGTTCCTGCAGTTTTGAGAATAAATCATCAGCTTGATTTTTGTAGTAATTTATTTCTGAACAATTCCGTCTAAGCCTGAGGAATTGTCTGAACGGGAGGTTTTCTCTCAGATGTCTTGATGGGAAGCTGTCAAAGACCAGTGGGCAATTCTTTGCTATAGGTTTGATTTGTGTAGTTGTCTTCAGCTTGCCGTTGTCTGTGATAATGTTCAGATCTAAGAACACTAGTTCTAGTATTGCTTATCGTTAGACTCATCCTCTCGGACATAAAACTGGGTATCACAGACACTGCCTTTACCAATGTGACATAGCTGTATCACAATACCACAACTATAGGAGAAAAATATATCACATGTTTCTCGACAATTGGTGATGTGTTTGATACCTTTTTATAAATTCTAAATATTGTTACTGGGCAGTATAACTTTTCTCTCATATCTTTCCAGATCTAAAGAAAAAACACTACCGATTGGATATTGTATTACATATTCATTTTGCCTTGATATCTATTTAGAAGACCAAGGGGCATATTAGCAAGACCGGCGATAAAATTATCGCCGTTTTAGCGGCAGGAAACTGCCGCTAAAACGGCGATAATGGGCTTGCTAATATGCGTTATGGAATTCAATAGAAGCCCAGGTTAGATGTCCTGCACATCTAACCTGGGCTTCTATTGGAATTCTATAACGCATATTAGCAACCCCATTATCGCCGCTTTAGCGGCAGTTTCCTGCCGCTAAAACGGCGATAATTTTATCGCCGGTCTTGCTAATATGACCCCAAGTTTTGAGACACTCAGAACTAGGAGTGGTTACAGGGATCATCTTTGTGGTCCTGACGAAAAGCCTTGGGGTAAAGGCTTGAAACATGTAGACCTTGAGACACACACACATAAACGTATGTCTCTCAACTTCCCCTTTTAACCATACCAGCAAGCAGTTCAAATAAGACTTTTGTTCCAACCTAGCAAGCTATATTTAACTCTAGACAAGACCCTCCCACACTTATACCATCAAACTCTTCATAGCGTTTGAATAAAAGTGCTCCCATGTCTCGGTTGGTCGTGGCACGCCCCATTCCGCAGCAGGATGGGAAGACTTTTTGGTTATTATATGCATATTTAGGGGAGAGGACACAAGCACGTTAGCACCAGTTAACAGTGGTAAAGTGCACAGAGTCCCAATGCCAACAAAAACAAATTCAGCAAAAAGTGGAAGAAAAAAGGCAAAACATTTGTGGATGACTCTGCAGAAAGGGTCAAGTCTAACAAGGATTTTCACCAAACTGAGGCAGGCAAGATGAACAGCTGATTAGGATAGAATACAAGGTGCTGTTATAAATTTGAAAAACATCTCTAAAGAGACATAGCAAGTTCAAGGGAAATATAAAGATAAAGCAGATCAGAGTATCAAGGTTTTGGAATTACCTTTGAGGAAATGCAGAGAAGAACAAAAACAAAAACATTACCATGACTGTAAAGGATTATAAAAGGGGACTAAGACTACATATTAACCACAGATTTGTATGGTGGAAGATTCAGGTTTTCTTATGTATTGAAAACCACTGTGTGCCCGTATCCAAAGAAAACAATACATACTGAGGTAAAGGAGTGGAGAATTCATCTAGAGTTGCATGGAAAGACCAGATGACAGCCCCTTTGTTGCAATATCTGTTGCCTCTTGCTAGAACATTTGAAGTAATCCTCCCATTAAGTGATATCATATATTCAAATTTACTGAAAACAGCAATTGGTATTTTTCTGAAAAATCCCTGCCCTTTGGAGCACAGCCAAAGGAGTGTTGCATCGAAGAGCACATTGAAGACATGTTGCCCACTATGGGTGTTTTTAAAACTGTTATTCCATTTAGTTAGCTAGGAACAATTATGATTTGAGGATGGATTATTTATTGCAGGAGGAATGCTCTCACCCATGTGTTTTGTTAAGCAGCTTTTCGTTTACTGTTAACATAAAGTGGTGTTATCACTGGCCCAACCCTTTTTCACTATCAGCAGCCCTAGGGGCTGATGAACAATTCCCATTACTAAATCAGTGAAGTTCAATCTACACATCGTCTAGTTTGCAAATAGGAATGCAATTTGCAATGAATCCTTTATATGAATATGTCAAATCAGATATTGTACATTGGCATATGGAAAAAAGTCCTGCCTAATGATTGTTAATGAGTCAGGTTGCAATTTGTGACCTGCTGCAATTGGCTGCAAATGCAGGGATGAAGGCCTGCAAGGCACCCCAGGTGCTTTGCATTTATAAAAAGGAAAGATTTTTTTCTACAGTAGCACATGTCAAGTAAAGGGAGAGGTACTACTTTCCCATTTGAGAACATTTTCGGGGAGCAGGCAGATGACCTCTAGACCATTGCCTACCTCTCCAGAAGCCCTGACAAAAATATTCCCAAAGGGGGATCGGTTCCACAGTGACATCGTCCTCTTTGTGAATTAGTTAACAACCCAACTCGGGGTCAGTAAATGATCAATGATTTGCAACCACAATTGAGATCACACAACGTTGGTACATTCCCTTGCGAATGCTCTCCCCTTCCTATTTGAGATTCATAATGGATCATAAAATAAACATTCTGACTCCTAAATAGTCTTTGATGCATTTTAAAAATATGTTTTAAGGCTACAAACCGTGTTTTGTACTGTGAGCTCTGTAGCAAGTTAATTGTATACCATTTCACAGACATGGAAGAGGAACATTGAACAGATTACATAACTGACAACTTGTTACAGCATGATGGTGTTCAAGGTCTATGTGGGTTGATTCAGAGTTACATGTTATGAAACATCCTCCAATTTGTGGAGAAAGTACTATATCCAGATGATAATCTAACAGCAACTATGACTAGATGATTCTGCTTTAGAATTAGTGCTTCCTGTACAAATCAAACTGTTCGTTATTACCAACCAACTATTATAACTGGCCAAAAGTGGCTTTTGTCAACTGCCTGAGTCCTAAAATAATGGAGAGGCAGCAGGGGTAAAATTCCCTTTGAGAATGTTAAGGAAGTTTAAGTGGAACATGAAATTGAATCATATTATTGAGAACAAAATTGTCTGATGCTCTAAATACTTTCCAGTAGCAGAGTTAGGTCAACTGCCTTTCAGATCGTCTGAATTCGCAATGCACAAAAGTGTGTTGCAATTTGCAATGGGTATTACAAACTGAAATGGAAGAATTGCAGTCCCTTATGGACTGCTATTCAATGGGCATGGTCAAGGGATGTTTCTACCCAGTTCTGATTCACAAAAGGATGCACTAATGCTTAAGGACCATTTTATTGGTGACAAAGCTGAAGAAGTTAGCATCTGTCAAGATCAAAGGGTAACCATTTATAAAGTGGAAGCAGTCCAAATTTGGCAGAATACAATCTGCTCATGCAGCCTTGGGATTTCAGGAGGAGTAGAGTGGTCCCACAGAATTTTGCATTATTTAACCAAAGACACTTTCACAGTATGTTTGCCCCTGTAGGTGGCTTAGTGACTTCTGTGCCTTTAAGAGACGGAAGTCACAATGCAGGTACATTGCAGATGTGAATGCATAAATGTTGTTTAATGACCCATGCAGGCTCCCATCCAAGCATTCAATAGTGGTGCATAATCCATGTCCATTCCAGTTTTAAGAATATATATATATATATATATATATATATATATATATATATATATATATATATATATATACATATCACACACTTGGCAGTGCTCCTGCTAGGATCACGGGCCTGAAGCAAGTGGCGCGGAATGGCGGCGGAGTAAGCCGTCGATAAATCCCACACTAGAAAGACGGTTGTGTGCACTCTCGGGATAGTAGCAGTGAGAAATTTAATTACCAGGGGTAAGGCGTTTCGACAGCTCGCGCTGTCTTGTTCATATATGTTGTTGTTCATATAGATATATCTCAGCCAGCAATACTACTGTTAGCTCAACCCTGAAAACCCAGGCTGTGAACAGGATAACCTGTTGTCCTTGGAAGCCTGGGCCTCACCCTTGTGTGAAGGCACCTACCGGCTTAACAGACATTTCTGGAGCCATATTTTCAACACCTTCGACACCACTGAGTTGACGAGCCCACACCAGTTACCTGGACAGACCATGCCCATGTCAAGTTCAGCATGCCCTCCCCACACCAATACACATGCACTACCAACAGACAAGCCCACCAAAACTGAGCAGAATCACTGACAAGGCCTGGAACACTGTTCTCAATATCCACCAACCAGAACACAGCAACGGCCACACCAATTGGATCACCTCCTATGTCGACTCCCTGGCTTACCTTAAACACAGCAATAAACAAGATCTAAACCCTAGGCCATTTGATACACACAGGATCTCAGTCTGATGAAACGTCACTTCAAACAACTTGAGCACAAGTAGATAATGAACCAGTACAATCCAGAGAGGAGCAAGATCAAATCTGCCCTGACACGCTACCACCAAATGTGCCACTCTGATGGACTGCAATAATGCCAGCACCAACAACAACAAATACATCTTTGCCATAGTGAAGGATTTCACATCACCAAGCAGCCACCACCAGCGCGATCACTCCCTCGGAGGACATCTGCAACAATCTCTGTCAATTCTCCAGAAACAAAATCACTGCCATTTACAGCAACTTTATCCCACAACAGAACCTAACAGACCACAAAAAAATCTCATGATCTTATCCAAAGAACCAATGCTAGCAACATGGTCTGTCATCACCCCAGAAAAGACAACTGCCACCATGCAGTACAAACACTAAGGGGCCCCATTGGAAACTTGCCCCCCACAATGTCTACTTCAGAAAATTGCAACCCATCGGCGCCATGCTCACACCCATTCTGAACAGCTCCATCTCTTCCACAACATTACCAGATGCTTGAAAACACACAACTGTTCTCTCATTGCTGAAGAAATTCTACATGTATCCTTCAATGCCCGCCGATTTCAGACCAATTTCCTTGATACTGTTCCTAGTCAAGGTCTTAGAGAGAATCATCAGCAGATGCATCACTAAATACCTCAATAAGCGCCAACTCCTCAACACCACTCAGTCAGGTTTCAGACCCAACCACATCATGGAATCTGCCCTCATCACCACCATGTATGACATCTGCATGATTCTGTACAGAGGAGACACTGCAGCCTTGATTCTCCGGACCCCTCCGCAGAGTTTGAAACAGACTTCCACCCCATCCTCAGCCAATGTGTACACGACATCTGAATCCAAGGATGCACACTCCAATGGATGTGCTCGTTGCTAACTGGAAAAACCCAGTCAGCCAACCTGGCAATTTACACTTTGTAAACCATTGACCTCATCTGCGGAGTTCCACAAGGATCCTCCCTGAGTAGGGCCCTCTTCAATGCTTACGTGATCACTCTAGCCAGCATCTTACTCTCTCACAATATAAACGTCCTCTCCTATGCGAATGACATGCAACTCATTTTCACCTTCATAGACATTCACCCAGTACTCGAACGCCACAATACGCTCCTGGGTGATTGCGCACTCTGCAAATTTGCTTATTATAATATAACATAATATGTGCAGTGCCGCACAGCAGCATGGCAACGGCTCTTGACTTATTCCACCGTCTGAGACTGTCCCATGTCCTACCTCCCATCCAGCATGTCTGTCAAATGTGCTGCAAAACGGCACTGAAGCAAGCAATGGCAGCTTTCCTGATGTGGAGTCCCAGTGAAGAGAAATGAGGAACAATGTTTTTTCTGTCAATGTGAACTGTCACTCTTAAATCTGTAGTTATTGTGAAGCTTATTGGTCATATGTAAGAGAGTTGAATGACTTGGAGTGAAGTGAGGACCTGTGTTTTAAACCAGCTGAATATTTCTGATCACAAAATAGAGACAGGTGCCTAATCTAGTTGAAAACTGCCAAAAGTCTGCATTCAGAATGAAGGACTGACTAAATTTTCCATAACACGAGGCTGTCCAACAAGGCCCAGAAATAATGTTTACCTTAGGTAACAGTAAGAGAGTTGTATCAGTGCTGAAGATCATGCAGTTTGCACTTACGTCCAAAGTTGATGAAATGAGATTGATGGTTTTCGACTGAGGACAACATTGGTCAAAATGTCCATCCACAAATTACAAATAGGCACTTGTAGAATTCAAGTGTGATCTCTGTGAAAAATTCAGCTGAGGTAGAACAAAAGCATTGTTTTCTGACTTAGGTTATGACAAACCCTTCAGCTCTAAAGAACGTGGTGTGTGAAAGGGTTCTTTGTTGTGTATTGGCATTTTTTTTGGTATTTTTCAAAGGTTTGTCAGTTGGGGCTTGAGGCTTGTAAATGCCACAGATAGTCAATTTGACTCCTGTTTTCCTTTAATCCTACCTTATTATTCTCTTCAGGTCTCTTCTGTCATGCATGGACTAATCATTTTGTTTCGACAAGTTGGAGCGGGAGGTGAATCCTGAAACAGACATTGTGCCCCAATTGTTGTTCTTGTAAAGATCAAAGCATGCTATTGTCAATTTATTGCTGATGGCCATCACTACTGCCTTCAGGTCTGCAAGTATCCTTCTTGTGTGTACTCAAGACAAAGCATATCAATTTGTCTACTTGGTCAAGAGTCGGAGGAGCCACAGTGGAATGCACACTGGAATGCAAGATGCTGAGATGTAAGAATGCACATTGTGATAGATATCAGCGAGAATCCTACCTGCCACTCATCAACACAAAAAGACGACTGACATATGCATGTCATAATGCATTAGCATATTGGAATGTGTCTCTCAGTAACGTAAACAGAGGGCTGCCGCATTTGCATATGACTATGCATGGCTTTTACTGTGCTCTGACTATAGCCCAATGTGTACACAAAGCTTCAACCACTCTGAAGGTTTTCTTAACTCTACAGAGGCTAGCTAGTCTTCTATCACACACTGTAGGGTGCCCATTGCAACCTGTGAATGCTAAACTAGCTGCCATTACTAGCCATGACCACAGGAAGAATCCACAGTTCTTGGGGATGCCTGGACAGCTTCCAATTGTGTGGAGACAATGGTATGTTGCATTCAAAACGTTCCTTAGTGGTATATGGCTTCAGGTTTTAAAACCTCGAGACCCTCACAGTTGTAGCAGCCGCGCTCTACAAATCATAATTGATTTATTGAACAGAGTGGAAACATTTCTTATTGTTACACTCTCTGGGGTTTGTGGAAGAGAACAATTTAAACATTTACTAGATTTGACTTTATAGGAAGGTGTGGAACTCGATAAACATGACGAGACAGTTAAAAAGCGTGAAGACAGGTTTGATGTACAGCCCAGCTTGGTAGTGTTACAACACAAGTTTTTTAAAAGGTCTCAAAAAGAGGTAAGACAATTGACATCTTAGTTGAGTCTTGGTAGACTTATCTCAGGTTGCCAGTTTGAAAGTTTCACAGGTCAATTGGTTGGAGACCAATATATTGGTCAGTGTTATGACAAAACACGCAAAGACTGTTGACATTGGGTAATCCTTCACTTAAGTAAGGCATCAAATTGGCTAAGAGTATTAAGTTGCCTCAAGCAATCATGAAGGAAAATAATAATTCCCAAAGAGAAAATGTAGCCATCATTTATCATCAGAGGCCAAATAATACTAAACAAAAAAATCCAAAAATGCCTATTAATAACTTTTTCAAACAATGCAATGTTTGCTTCAGATGTGGCAATAGATGTGCCAATAGTAATCATCTAAGAAATGGCAAACGGTGTCAAGGGAAAAATGGAATGTCTAGACAGTGTAGTAAGCTAGGACACTTTGCCAGAATTTGGTAGACCTAAAAAAGCAAACGTTATAATTTTGCCAGTGCCAATAAGCGTGCCTTAGAATCCTCTTCAAGTCTCTTTGATTCTCTTCTGTCATCCTTTAACATAACACATTGTAAAAGACAGGATGATATAATAATGCAACTGACACAGCTGTAGCCACAGGGTCCAATTCACAAATGCATTTTCGGCATTGTAAATATGCTTGTGGAAACAAATACCTCAATTTACACCTGTCAGGATGTCACAAAAGGATTCATGGATAAAAATGTCTGTCTTTGAATCACAAAATTCATCGGTCTCGAATAATAAAACACAATTTATATGACAAAAAAATGCTACTAAATACTACAAACACATGATCATCATTATGCCCAAGTGGACTGAGTTAACTTAAACGTGCTTATCACAACTCCACTAATACTTTTGCTAGAAAATAATGCAGCAAAATGCTTATCATAATTGGAACTCCTGTCAATCATCTTATCTTCATTCAATGAAGCGATTTAAAGTTCTTGCCTTGACTAGATGGGAAAACTGCAAACAAAATCAGTTAAAACTAAATTAGGATTATTCTAAACCACAGAATTGAATACTAATTTTCCATATTGAGGAGTGGACTATTGTCAATAAATTTAATAGAAGTAGAAATTGCTCCTCATCCATGTTCAACTCATTTGTGTTGAATTGTAAAATATATCTACTTTCTAACCTTCTAAGGACTTTTATCTATCGCCACCTCTCATTGTCCGTAAGATTCCATCTACAACACTATTTCAGTAATGATTTTTTTTACCTTGTGTATTGACCAAAATTGTCTGGCAACAGGTTAAGTGCTGTCTCTGTGTTCAATAGCTCTAAGATGCTGTAGTGTCCTTTTACATACAGGTACTTTTGTGCTCCTAATGTACATTCTTTGACAAGGACAGGATAACACATATACCACATGGTCCTCCCTACATGTATAGTGCATGTTAAGTACTTTCCTATTTCCTGTTAAAGGATTCTCTAACACCTTAATATTCCAAAATTAGAGACTTTACTGTACAAATGGCAAAAGACGTTGTCCCTTTCTGGCTCGCAGTGAATGGCACTGTGCAAATCCTATGCTTACAAATTTGCTAGAAAAACAGACATTTGTGGTGCGCAGATTTTGAATTGTTCCTGTTGTTGTAGGGTGCTCTATATGGGAGATGCTCTCCACATTAACATGGGAACTTTCTGCATCCTTTTTGCATAAATTATGCACTACTCTAAGCCTGAAAGGGTATTGTTTTGACTTATACTGGACGCTCCCTTGTGTCTGGACATAGTTACACCTCTCTGAAGAGATGCAAAACATGTGTCAGAGTTGCTTTTATTAATTCCCAGCTAGTTTTGACAGTATTTTACCAATCCAAAGCTGCAATACTGTGCCTGGAGGGGTAAAAGGCTTTTGTCATGTTTCAGCTCAGCAAGGATGGCACTAGCTAATCCAATGATTAAAGACTTTGCTGTACAAATGGCAACAGACTTTGTCCTTTCTGGCTCGGTGTGGATGGCACTGTGCTTATCCAACCCTATGCCTAAAAACTTTGCTAGAAAAACAGACATTTGAGGTGAGCAGATTTTAGGGTGTCGCTGGTGTTGTAGGGTACTCTACATAGGACCTGCTCTCCACCTAAACTCAGGAACCTCCCAGAGTTCTCTGTTTCTATTTTGCATAATTAATGCAGCAGTCTAAGCCTGAAAGGGCATTGCTTTGATATATATATTATACAGTGGCTGTCACCAACGCGTAATTATACCTGAGTCAGAGTTACCATATGAAAAGGGTTTTTGTTTTGCTAATAACTTTGATGCAGTTAAAGAATCCTATTTTCACCAAACTTTCCAAAAAAAAGGGTTATCCACCTCAGCTCCTTTCCAGAATGTTTTGCGGTGATCCGTAAAGCAGGGGATGAGAAAAAGGGGGGACCTAAAACACTTTTTACCCATGCATTGAAAAAATTAGATAAGAAAACATAGAGAATGACTAAACAGAACTACACCAAATTTAACAGAAGGCTACATTTTAACCTGAAATAGTGCTTTTTGTGAATTGTTGTAAAACCATTCAGTAGTTTTTGATAAATGAAGGTTCAAAATGTATAGCTACATTCACATTTGATCAGCAGGACTCCTGCGGAAGTGCAAATTAAAAAATTGGAGTGTTCAGATTGGCCGAGAGGTCTTTTTTCCTCCCATCAAAAATGTTCTCCCACTGGATGAATGGTCCAATGGAAGGGAACAATCTTATTATCTGGCTGCAATATCAAAGAAAATGTTCTGACTGCCATTACAGGCCACATGGATGGTCTCTGTGTCCTGAAAATGTAAAAAAAAAAAAAAGGAGTATGGGGCAGGGTAGGGACCAACCCTGGTGCAAAAATAAAAACAAAAATACAAAATTTGGCCTTGTCGCAGAATTCAGGGTGGACCCACTGTGTGCTGCCATAGGACTCCACGTCGCCCCAAAAAGTTTAAAAAAGAGGGGTGAGCCCAGGCCCTGCTTCAGCTCCCCCAGAGTACATGGCCAAAGCCTGAGCACGGTGAGGGATTTACCGTAAATATATTATAATTGGGGTGGGCGATGAATTTCACTCTCTGTAACGAGGAGTTCTGGCCAAAGTCCGCCAACCGCAACATCACAGAGTTTTTTCTCGTGTGCCGTTTGCCAACAGTAAGTTGGCGAGAGAGATTTGTGTCCCCTAGCTTAATTTTCGGTCCCTAAGCGGGCAGCCGGCAACATTTTTCAAACGCATGTAGTCTACTTGAGCTGCAGCAAATTCAACTTGAAGAAGCAGCGCACTCTGGCACGCCACATGCTGCAGTTCATGCTAGTTTTTCAGCGTGGAATCAGGTCCCTGTGCTAAAAATCAGCATGAGCAGAGTGAGGTGCCTAATTCAGCCCGTTCCTGGAACTCCGTGGAATCTCGCAGAGTTTTCAGATATCTCCGCGGAATTCAGCGGAGTGAAACTTGTGAGTTCCGCCCACCCCAAATTGTGATACGATATTACTTTACATTAAAAAAGCGTAGAAAGTCACTGAAAAAACAAAGGTTAAAGTGTAGTCATATGTGAAGAAGGTAGTAAGATTTTAAGTCACATTACTAAAAGCAAGAATTTACTTAACAGAAACAAAAGAACAAGGAGCTTTTCCAATTATACATAATTGACATAAGTATAACTTGCACCACTGTGATGTGCAGCTTATTGCCTCTCATATTACTGATGACATCTGAAAGCTCTGGCACTGCAAGTTATACTTATGCCAGCTATATATAACTGGAAATTTTCCCTGGCTGGTTTATAAATTGGTAGTGCTTTTGTAGTGCTGAGTTTTAACATAAGTAATGACTGCACTTTCACCTTTATTTTATTTTATATATATATATATGTATACCAGCAAATAAAAGAAGAAAAATAGCACTCAACTGGCATCCGTGTCCCGTTTATCAGCAAGCAGCTGTGGGAGTTTTGGTGAAGTTCATATATATATATATATATATATATATATTCACTGAAAAACCATAGGTTTCAGGGGCGTTATAGTTAGTTGGACATTTCCATCGTACAAAACCATAGAAATTCCCCGTTATAGTTAGTTCAGCTAACTATAACTTGCGCGCCCGCAATGCACTGCTGATGACGTCACATATTACATCACTCATGACATGGTCAGTGACATCACTCATGACATCACTGATGACATCTCAAATGACATCACTGATGACATCACTGATGGATGACATCATCCTTGTGATAGAGTGGCAGACCTCCTCTCACCTTAATATAACCTTTGATACACACACTCAAAAATACAAACTAACATTTTCAAAACAATGGACATACCAATACCAGTTACAACACACCTATTCAGTAATTCCAAGATCTACACACACATCCACTCATTCACCAACAGTACCTATACAGTCACTCATACATGTACTCACTCATCATATGTACTCATACACCTATACATCCTGTTACACACCGCCACTGATCCATAGAGTTACTCACACACATAGTCACACATGCAAACAAAGTATCAAACATCCATTTACTTGCATATACAGTTATACACACACACTACCACACTTACTTCTACAGAAACTTACACATACTTACTCTCTTAAACAATCACTTATAGAAACACCTACTTATTTGTACAGGAACTCTTCCAATCTCTCACTCTCACATATACTCACTTATATACACCAATACTCACATATACTAGTTTAAAACATATGTAGTTACTCATAAAGACACTATTGAGACAGTCATTCACTCACTAACACACCCATACACACACTCATCCACCTATACAGTCTTGCACACATGCTGTCTTCAACACATACAAACAGTGAGTCACTCATTCATGCATCTATGCACTAAGTAATACCCCCACCAAACCATACAGACACTCAGACACTCATACTGATACTCAAAAACCAACTAATAACCCATATAGACACTCATGTAGCTACTCACCAACCCATGCAGCCACTTATACACAAAGTGAGAGACTGATACAGATATTTTCATATGTAAATATTACTCACTAACCCATGTATTCACTAAGATACGCTTAGTCAGTTATACAATCAATTTTACAAAAAAATCATCCATTTAGACACTTATATACCCATTTATTCTTCCATCGACCTTGAGATATACATATATAAAACATATTTAATTTTCAGAAAAACACACATTCACTGGATGATGTCATTTGAGATGTCATCAGTGATGTCATGAGTGATGTCACTGACCATGTCATGAGTGATGTAATATGTGACGTCATCAGCAGTGCATTGCGGGCGCGCGAGTTATATTTAGCTGAACTAACTATAACGGGGGAATTTCTATGGTTTTGTACGATGGAAATGTCCAACTAACTATAACGCCCCTGAAACCTATGGTTTTTTCAGTGAATTTCTAAGGTTTTTAAATGCTAATTTCTAACTATAACGTGCCTGAAACCTATGATTTTTTCAGTGAATTTCTAAGGTTTTTTAAATGCTAATTTCTAACTATAACGTGCCTGAAACCTATGGTTTTTTCAGTGAATATATATATATTTATTATACTATGTATACATGTGAAAATGTCTCGGTCCCCTGTTTGCCTCGGTGGCACGGAAAAATGGGTGGAACTGACGTCAGCACGCCGACGAGGTCCTCTTATGGCTCCGATGACATCATACGGTGTCGCGAGCGGAGCCGTGCTCGTTGACGTGGGAGAGCTAGGAAAGAATTTCCGTGGAATGCTGGTGCAGGGGATATTCACCTAAGTGTTCAGGCTAGTCCTTTGGGAGCAACTGTTTATGTTGCCACTCCAGAAACTGAAACCAGTGATCCGAGGGCAGAGGCCCTGCAGATGGCACACGAGGTGGGGTGCCCAGCCGTGTGCACCGGCGGGGCAGCAAAGTGACAAGCACCACAACCCACAAAAAAGGCAACAAGGGCACTGAATAACACAGGATATTCTCTTTGTATCTGGCAGGAACAACGAAGTTAAAATGCCCTAGTACCAAAATGTAGAATTAGATGCCGCTTCTGCCTCCCGTACCCTGGAGGCGGCACATGGGTCACGCGGTACGGTCATACTGCGGTGGGACGCACACTCGTTGACCTCTCATGGCACTGCTCCACACTTCAGGGAGGACGCTTTCCATTATCTATGTTTTCTGATGACATGTCGCGCCGGCCCCGTCCAACAACAGAACTCCTTTAGATCCAAACAGACTCTTCCACTCTCTCACCGGAAGTGAAACCAGGCCACGCGGACACTTTCAAAATACAACAGCCGGGAATGCACTTTTCGGTAAAAAAAACACATTCCTTCCTCCTAATTAATCAAATAAACGTCTCACTGAAGAACAGGGGCCAGCTTCGATCGGTAAACAGCCGTTACAACGACTTTTTTGCTTTGCGATACCATTACAACGCATGCATTACCACGCATGCGTTGTACATCACGAAGTCATTACTACACATTTTTTATAATGCATGGTCATTTACCACGCATGCCTTTACAACGAATTTTGTTGTAAAGGTATGTATGGTAAATGACCATGTATTCTAAAAACATGTAGACGATCCATGTCGTTGTAAGGAAACAGAGGCTGTTCCGTTTCCTCACAACGACGTGCACCGCCCCTCAGAGATGACGTGAAGCAGGAACCATGAGGAGAGAGGAACCATGAGGAGTGAGAGGTAAGGGGGATTGGGCATGGGGTGGGGTTTCTTTTCTAGGGTTTAGGGTAGTGCAGTGGTGTTTGGGTGGTGTAGGGGGTCGTGCTGGGGGTAGTGTTTTAGGGTTTAGGGTAGTGCAGTGGTGTTTGGGTAGTGTAGGGGGTCGTGCTGGGGGTAGTGTTTTAGGGTTTAGGGTAGTGCAGTAGTGTAGGGGGTCGTGCTGGGGGTAGTGTTTTAGGGTTTAGGGTAGTGTAGTGGTGTATGGGTAGTGTAGGGGGTCATGCTGGGGTAGTGTTTTAGGGTTTAGGGTAGTGCAGTGGTGTTTGAGTAGTGTAGGGGGTCATGCTGGTGGTAGTGTTAGGGTTTAGGGTAGTGCAGTGGTGTTTGTGTAGTGTAGGGGGTCATGCTGGGGGTAGTGTTTTATGGTTTAGGGTAGTGCAGTGGTGTTTGGGTAGTGTAGGGGTCATGCTGGGGGTAGATTTAGAGTTTAGGGTAGTGCAGTGGTGTTTGGGTAGTGTAGGGAGTCGTGCTGGGGGTAGTGTTTTAGGGTTTAGGGTAGTGCAGTGGTGTTTGTGTAGTGTAGGGGGTTGTGCTGGGGGTAGTGTTTTAGGGTTTATGTTAGTGCAGTGATGTTTGGGTAGTGTAGGGGTAGTGCTAGGGTAGTGGTTTAGGGTTTAGGGCAGTGCAGTGGTGTTTTTGTAGTGAAGGGGTCATGCTGTGGGTAGTGTTTTAGGGTTTAGGGTAGTGGAGTCGTGTTTGTGTAGTGTAGGGGGTCGTGTTTTAGGGTATAGGGTAGTGCAGTGGTGTTTGGGTAGTGTAGGGGGTCGAGCAGGGGGTAGTGTTTTAGGGTTTAGGGTAGTGCAGTAGTGTAGGGGGTCATGCTGGGGGTAGTGTTTTAGGGTTTAGGGTAGTGCAGTGGTGTATGGGTAGTGTAGGGGGTCGTGCTGGGGTAGTGTTTTAGGGTTTAGGGTAGTGCAGTGGTGTTTGAGTAGTGTAGGGGTCATGTTGGTGGTAGTGTTTTAGGGTTTAGGGTAGTGCAGTAGTGTTTGTGTAGTGTAGGGGTCATGCTGGGGGTAGTGTTTTATGGTTTAGGGTAGTGCAGTGGTGTTTGGGTAGTGTAGGGGTCATGCTGGGGGTAGATTTAGGGTTTAGGGTTGTGCAGTGGTGTTGGGTAGTGTAGGGAGTCGTGCTGGGGGTAGTGTTTTAGGGTTTAGGGTAGTGCAGTGGTGTTTGTGTAGTGTAGGGGGTCATGCTGGGAGTAGTGTTTTATGGTTTAGGGTAGTGCAGTGGTGTTGGGTAGTGTAGGGGTCGTGCTGGGGGTAGATTTAGGGTGTAGGGTAGTGCAGTGGTATTGGGTAGTGTAGGGAGTCGTGCTGGGGGTAGTGTTTTAGGGTTTAGGGTAGTGCAGTGGTGTTGGTGTAGTGTAGGGGGTCATGCTGGGAGTAGTGTTTTAGGGTTTATGTTAGTGCAGTGGTGTTTATGTAGTGAAGGGGGTCATGCTGTGGGTAGTGTTTTAGGGTTTAGGGTAGTGCAGTCGTGTTTGTGTAGTGTATAGGGTCGTGTTTTAGGGTATAGGGTAGTGCAGTGGTGTTTGGGTAGTGTAGGGGGTCATGCTGGGGTTAGTGTTTTAGGGTTTAGGGTAGTGCAGTGGTGTTTGGGTAGTGTAGGGGGTCGTGCTGGGGGTAGTGTTTTAGGGTTTAGGGTAGTGCAGTGGTGTTTGTGTAGTGTGGGAGGTCATGCTGGGGGTATATTTAGGGTTTAGTGTAGTGCAGTGGTGTTTGGGTAGTGTAGGGAGTCGTGCTGGTGGTAGTGTTTTAGGGTTTAGGGTAGTGCAGTTATGTTTGGGTAGTGTAGGGTGTCGTGCTGGGGGTAGTGTTTTAGCACTAATTTTTCTTTCTACAGCACTAACCATAATTTCTATGACAAAATGAACCCCTCATTTTGTTCCTTTTTAAATTAAATGTTTTAAGAGTTACCAGTTTATTCCAATCAAGATGGCTTCAGGTGTGCCATAATTTTGTCATAAGTAAGACTGTTAGCACTCTAGTTGTTCTTTAGAACACTCTGGGAAGCTGCAGTAGAACACAAAGGCATCAACTGACAGGCTGCTCCTGTTGAAATATAACAGGAAGATATTTGAGATAACACTTGAAACATGTCCTAATTTTTCTTTCTACAGCACTAACCATAATTTCTATGACAAAATGAACCCCATCATTTTGTTCCTTTTTAAATTAAATGTTTTAAGTGTTACCAGTTTATTCCAATCAAGATGGCTTGAGGTGTGCCATAATTTTGTCATAAGTAAGGCTGTTAGCACTCTAGTTGTTCTTTAGAACACTCTGGGAAGCTGCAGTAGAACACAAAGGCATCAACTGACAGGCTGCTCCTGTTGAAATATAACAGGAAGATATTTGAGATCTCACTTAAAACATGTCCTAATTTTTCTTTCTACAGCACTAACCATAATTTCTATGACAAAATGAACCCCATCATTTTGTTCCTTTTTAAATTAAATGTTTTAAGTGTTACCAGTTTATTCCAATCAAGATGGCTTCAGGTGTGCCATAATTTTGTCATAAGTAAGGCTGTTAGCACTCTAGTTGTTCTTTAGAACACTCTGGGAAGCTGCAGTTGAACACAAAGGCATCAACTGACAGGCTGCTCCTGTTGAAATATAACAGGAAGATATTTGAGATCTCACTTAAAACATGTCCTAATTTTTCTTTCTACAGCACTAACCATAATTTCTATGACAAAATGAACCCCATCATTTTGTTCCTTTTTAAATTAAATGTTTTAAATGTTACCAGTTTATTCCAATCAAGATGGCTTCAGGTGTGACATAATTTTGTCATAAGTAAGGCTGTTAGCACTCTAGTTGTTCTTTAGAACACTCTGGGAAGCTGCAGTAGAACACAAAGGCATCAACTGACAGGCTGCTCCTGTTGAAATATAACAGGAAGATATTTGAGATCTCACTTAAAACATGTCCTAATTTTTCTTTCTACAGCACTAACCATAATTTCTATGACAAAATGAACCCCATCATTTTGTTCCTTTTTAAATTAAATGTTTTAAGTGTTACCAGTTTATTCCAATCAAGATGGCTTCAGGTGTGCCATAATTTTGTCATAAGTAAGGCTTTTAGCACTCTAGTTGTTCTTTAGAACACTCTGGGAAGCTGCAGTAGAACACAAAGGAATCAACTGACAGTCTCTGCCCTTGTTGGATGTACATGTTTTACTGCGAATGTCAGACTTCATTCTCACATGACTGAGAAAGATAATGTGAATTTACAGAAAATATGCTCTCATTTTAGCTTCTGGAGCACCTTCCAAAACTGTATGGGACAAGCATGTGAAAATAGTTTTCTCTCAAACATGATTCATGATATCCCAGCAGAAGGTTTTTCACAGGGTAAAATCACCTTTAGTTACCTTAGAATTCCTGAAATTAGTATGGTACCATCAACAAATGAATTCTAATGTAACTAAAGTCTGTTATCACCCTTTATAGTTCTCCTTTTGGTAACCCTCAAAATATTCGATTCACTACAATGCATTTCAATGGGGTACTATAATTTATATTGGTCCCAAGATGGCTGCCAGCAATTCCAGGATGAAGTGCTGACAGCCAATCAGATCTCACGATGACATGTGTGGTTAGGCTCCGCCCAGATATATATGTGTTTTCTTTTCAAATTTCTCAGAAACTACTGAACGGATTTACACCATTTAAGCAAAAGGCACGACACTGAACCAAGGGCTACCTCTTTGCCAAATTTGGTGTAATTCCGTTCAGCAGTTCGGGCTGTAGCTGCGATGAAAGATCCCTATGGAAAATGAATGGGGAAAACACGTTTGGGACCCCCCTTTTTCTCGGCCCCGCTTGACGAATCACCCCGAGACTTCCAGGATAGGAGTGGACCGGAGCGCCCCAACAAGTTGGAAACTTTCGTGAAGATTCGTCAACCGGCGCCAACGTTTTTGCAAATAGAATGTTGCAGATTTCCTATGGAAAATAGGTCCTAACTATAACTATCTACTGGCGACCGCCAGTAGATATATATATATATATATATATATATATATATATTATCTACTGGCGGTCGCCAGTAGATAGTTATAGTTAGGACCTATTTTCCATAGGAAATCCGCGACATTCTATTTGAAATAACTCTTGCGTCGGTTGACGAATCTTCGCGAAATTTTCAAACTTTATGGCCCGCTCCGGTCCGCTCCTACCCTGAAAGTCTCAGGGTGATTCGTCAAGCGGGGGCCGAGAAAAAGGGGGTCCCAAAACGTGTTTTCCCCATTCATTTTCCCATAGGAAACTTTAGACACGGCTACAGCCCGAACTGCTGAACGGAATTACACCAAATTTGGCAAAGAGGTAGTTCTTGGTTCAGAAAGAACCCTTTTGTTAAATGGTGTAAATCCGTTCAGTAGTTGCTGAGAAAATCAAAAGTAAAAGTACATATATATCTATGGCCGCGTCGGATTCGCGCACCCTCCCGATCACGAGCTGTCTGCTAATTGGCTGTCAACACTCCAAACCAGGAAGTGTTGGCAGCCATCTTGTTCTCGGTAGAACCGAGGAACAAGAAAGCAGTAAAAAAGTGCGCAAAACGCACAAAGGGGGCAGGGTAGAAACACCCTGACCCCCTAGGTCTGCTCAGGGGGTCCCACAAGGACCCCCTGGGCAGAAAAAAGCATTTTTTTAAAAAAAAAATTGGCAGGATGCGCTCAGGGAGCGCGAATCCTGCCGGAAAAAAAAAAAACGAAGGGCGGTCTCCCGCGCTTCGATTGTATTTTGCCCACGGGTGGCCCAAGTCTTGGGGGCATGGTGGGGGGGTTAAATTTATGTATGGGGGCCTCAAAGGGCCCCCAAGCCCCGGGGACCGCCACCCCCGGGGCTTTCTTTTAAAATGGTGCGGGAGGGCTCTGAGCCCTCCCGCAGCCCCGGGGACCACCACCTCCCCGGGGCTTCTTTTTTTTAACACTTTTTCCTGTGTGGGGGGGCTCGAGCCCCCCACACGCCCGGGACCGCCACCTCCCGGGGCAGTAACAAATTAAAATGGGGGTCCGTTTTGGACCCTCGAAGTCCCGGGGACCACCACCTCCCGGGGCTTTGCTGATGTGGGGAGGGGGCCGCACGGCCCCCTCCTGGAGCCTGTGGTGGCCCTGGGGACTGCCACCTCCCAGGGCCAGCTCCTGCAGTGTCCCGGGGTGCCTACCCCGGGACACTGCTGTTTGCAATGACAGGACGGGAGCCTCGCGGCTCACGTCCTGTCATTGCAAACTGCTTTGGATATTGGAAGAGAGAGCAATATCCAAAGACAATTGCTTTTCCACACGGGGAGCAGCATGTTAGCTGCTCCCCGTGTGGAAAAGCAATGCCGGCTCCCTTAGGACACGGGGAGCCGGTGGGACTGTGGGGGGTTTGGGGACCCCCCCACAGTCCCCAACCAGAGGCCAGGCCCCGGGGGATGGGGTCCCCGGGGCCGTAAGTGGCCCGGGAGGGGGGCCACGCAGCCCTCCTCCCCAGAAATTATTTAAAAAAAAAAAAGGCCTGCCCCGGGGGATGGGGTCCCCGGGGCAAAAGGAGGCCTGAGGAGGGGGCCACGCAGCCCCCTCCTTAAAAAGGAATGTTAAGAGTGTGGCCATGCCCCGGGGGATGGGGTCCCCGGGCAGTTTTCGGCCAGGGAAGGGGGCCACGCGGCCCCCTTCCAGTTTAATTTTAATTAAAAAAAAAGGGGTAAGGCCCTGGGGGATGGGGTCCCCAGGGCCCAAAAATAAGAAAAAGGAAGGGGGCCACACAGCCCCCTTCAGGGAAGAAAAAAAAAAACGATCGGCTGCAGGCCCCGCCCCTTCCTTCACCACTCTGCAAACGCGCCCCTGGCGCGTTTGCAGATGGGAAGTAATTCCCCTTGAATACTGGGGTCCCTGGGGCTAACTAGCCCACCAGGAACCTCCAGTATGCGCCAGGGGCTGAGTTGCAGAGAGGTGTACAGAGGACACGCCCTTTATACACCTCTCTGCAACGCAGCTCTGTGGCGCTTTTTGGAGGTACATGGTGGGCTAGTTGGCCCCCAGGAACCCTCAGGATTCAAGGGGACTTAATCCCCCAACTTAAAACGCGCCACGGGGCGCGTTTGACAGTGGTGAAGGGAGGGGGCGGGGCTTCAGGTGACATGTGTGCAAACAGGCCCCGTGGCGCGTTTTAAGATGGGGAATTAAATCCCCTTCAATCCTGAGGGTCCCTGGGGGCCAACTAGCCCAACAGGTACATCCAGAAAGCGCCACAGAGCTGCGTTGCAGAGAGGTGTAAAAGGGGTATGGCCTCTCTACACGTCTCTGCAACGCAGCCCCTGGCGCATACTGGAGGTTCCTGGTGGGCTAGTTGGCCCCTAGGGACCCTCATGATTCAAGGGGACTTAATCCCCCAACTTAAAACGCGCCACGGGCGCGTTTGCACAGATGTCACCTCAGGCCCCGCCCCTACCTTCACCATTGTGCAAATATTCCTCTAAAATCTGCCGAACTACGAATTCGGATTTACTCACCTGTTATCAGGAGAGACCTCAGTGCTGCATCTTTCAGCCCAGTACTAATCCTGAAAAGTAATTTTAACCGTACTTACCAGTAACTTGAATTTCCTTCCATAGGATATCATTGCCTGCTTTTTGCTGAAAACGTTTCTAAGTGTTGATTTTTGAAACATACAAATATTCCTCTAAAATCAGCCGAAATACGAATTCCGATTTACTCACCTGTTATCAGGAGAGACCTCAGTGCTGTATCTTTCAGCCCAGTACTGGTCCTGAAAAGTAATTTTAACCGTACTTACCAGTAACTTGAATTTCCTTCCATAGGCTAACATTGACTGGTTTCACTTGGAAATTCTTCTAAGTGTGGAGTTTTGGAACTTTAAAATATTCCTCTAAAAACAGCCGAAATACGAATTCCGATTTACTCACCTGTTATCAGGAGAGACGTCAGTGCTGCATCTTTCAGCCCAGTACTAATCCTGAAAAGTAATTTTAACCGTACTTACCAGTAACTTGAATTTCCTTCCATAGGATATCATTGCCTGCTTTTTGCTGAAAACGTTTCTAAGTGTTGATTTTTGAAACATACAAATATTCCTCTAAAATCAGCCGAAATACAAATTCCGATTTACTCACCTGTTATCAGGAGAGACCTCAGTGCTGTATCTTTCAGCCCAGTACTGGTCCTGAAAAGTAATTTTAACCGTACTTACCAGTAACTTGAATTTCCTTCCATAGGCTAACATTGACTGGTTTCACTTGGAAATTCTTCTAAGTGTGGAGTTTTGGAACTTTAAAATATTCCTCTAAAATCAGCCAAAATACGAATTCCGATTTACTCACCTGTTATCAGGAGAGACCTCAGTGCTGCATCTTTTAGCCCAGCACTGACCCTGAAAAGTAATTTTAACCTTACTTACCAGTAACTTATATTTTCTTCCATAGGAATCCATTGTCTGGTTTTCAGCTGAAAAGTTTCAAAGTGTCGATTTTCACAAACTACAAATATTCCTTAAAAATCGCCTGTATGACTTAAATGCATTCTTTCAACTGTTTACAGGAGATGCACCAGTGCTGGATCCAGGATCCAACACTGAGTAAGAAAAAGTAACGATAACAGTTTTTACCTGCTAAGTGAATTTCCTTCCATAGGATAACATTGGTGATTCTATGAGAAAAAGTTTCTAAGTGTCAACTTTTAAAATACAATAATATTCCTTAAAAATCACTACTGTAACCAAAACGCTTTTACTCAACTGTTTACAGGAGATGTCCCAGGACTGAATCTAGGATCCAGTCCTGTGGTTAGAAAAAGTAATCCATAAAGTAACTAATTGCATTTAACTAGAAATTCACGTTGAGCTGAATGTTGCATTGTGTTTGAAAATGTGTTGCCCATTGCAACAACTGTAACTACTGTACTTAAAAGTCTATTGCCTATGTGCAAAGTATTTAAACTAAAGTAATTCATTCTGAGAAAATATTTTTTGTAATGTATAATGTAATTACAATGTAATTTAAAAAATAAAATATGTAAAAAAAAAATGTTTCTAAAAATGTAGTAAATCAGTATGAAAAAAATAAATATAACAATTAATACATTTAAAAATTGTCATTTACAAAACCTTTGAAATTCACTGAAAAAACCGTAGGTTTCAGACATGTTATAGTTAGGAATTAGCATTTAAAAAACCTTTGAAATTCACTGAAAAAACCATAGGTTTCAGACACGTTATAGTTAGAAATTAGCATTTAAAAAACCTTTGAAATTCACTGAAAAAACCATAAGGTTTTAGGGACAGTTATAGTTAGTTGGACATTGCACTCGTACAAAACCCGTGAAATTCCCCCGTTATAGTTAGTTCAGGTAACTATAACTCGCGCCCCGCAATGCACTGCTGATGACGTCACATATTACATCACTCATGACATGGTCAGTGACATCACTGATGACATCACTGATGACATCTCAAATGACATCACTGATGACATCACTGATGACATAATCCATGTGAGAATTTAATGCATCTTCTCACACCCTAATATAAGTTTTGAAACACCCACTCTAAATTACAGACTGCCATTCTCAAAACCATACACACTCCAATACCAATAAGTACATACCCACTCACTGATTCTTAGGTCTACACACACACATCTACTCACTCACCCGTACAGTCACTCATACTTACAGTCACTCAGTACAGGACTATCATATGCACTCATACACCTATATAAACACTCACACAACGCAACTCATCCATAGAGGTATTCACACACCTAGTCAGTCATGCAAATAATTAATCACACTCCAATTTACTCACCTATACAGTTATACACACCAGCTCACTTACTCATAAAAATACTAGCACATTCTTACGCTCCTATGCAATCACTGATGCAAGCACACACTCATCCATATAGCCACTCTCACAATCACACACTCTCACTTATAGCCATTTATATACTCCAACACACATATATACTGCCTTTCACATATGTAGTTACTCACACATGTACCACTGAGATATACATTCAATCACTAACACACCCATACACACACTCACCCACCCATACAGTCCATCACAGACGCACTCTTGAAACCATGCACCCAGTGAATCACCCACTCACACATCTATGCACAGAGTCACACACACCCCACCCACACAAACACTGAGGCACCCATACAGATACTCAGAGAACCAATCCATAACCCATATAGACACTCATTTAGCTAGTCAGAAACCCATGCAGTTGCTTATACAACAACAGACAGACGGATACAGACATTCACACAGTTTAGTCACTCACCCATGCATCCAGTAAGATACGTTTAATCACTCACTTATAGACTCAGTCACGCACCTACTAAATCATCCATTCAGGCGCTTCTACACCCACTCATTCTTCAATACGCCTTTCCCTAAATATATTAAACATATTTAAACTTTACACAAACACACAGTCACTGGATGATGTCATCAGTGATGTCATCAGTGATGTCATTTGAGATGTCATCAGTGATGTCACTGACCATGTCATGAGTGATGTAATATGTGACGTCATCAGCAGTGCATTGCGGGGGGCGCGAGTTATAGTTACCTGAACTAACTATAACGGGGGAATTTCACGGGTTTTGTACGAGTGCAATGTCCAACTAACTATAACTGTCCCTAAAACCTTATGGTTTTTTCAGTGAATTTCTAAGGTTTTTTAAATGCAAATTTCTAACTATAACGTGCCTGAAACCTATGGTTTTTTCAGTGAATATATATACTAGACACCGTGACCAAGACCTGCTGGTCGAAACGCGTAGGTGGAGAAGGAGTGTAACTGGCTTCAATAAATCTTTATAATATCTGGGAGAGTGCAGCGTGTTACTTGCTTGGTGACCAAATATATATATATATATATATATATATATATATTCACTGAAAAACCATAGGTTTCAGGGGCGTTATAGTTAGTTGGACATTTCACTCGTACAAAACCATAGAAAGTCCCCCGTTATAGTTAGTTCAGCTAACTATAACTCGCGCGCCCGCTATGCACTGCTGATGACGTCACATATTACATCACTCATGACATGGTCAGTGACATCACTGATGACATCACTGATGACATCTCAAATGACATCACTGATGACATCACTGATGACATCATCCTTGTGATAGAGTGGCAGACCTCCTCTCACCCTAATATAACCTTTGATACACACACTCAAAAATACAAACTAACATTTTCAAAACAATGGACATACCAATACCAGTTACAACACACCTATTCAGTAATTCCAAGATCTACACACACATCCACTCATTCACCAACAGTCCCTATACAGTCACTCATACATGTACTCATTCATCATATGTACTCATACAACTATACATCCTGTTACACACCGCCACTCATCCATAGAGTTACTCACACACATAGTCACACATGCAAACAAAGTATCAAACATCCATTTACTTGCATATACAGTTATACACACACTACCACACTTACTTCTACAGAAACTTACACATACTTAGGGGCCGATTCCGATCTCGGCCGGTAGTGCTCCGAATCGGATTCGGATTCACCGGATCCGATTCGGAGCCCTGTTTCCCGACCGAATCGTACGCGGGTCCGGCCGAGCGAGTACGATGCAAGCACCCGCGAAATCGTCGACCGACTCGAACGCGGCTTCAACACGCTCCGACCGACTCGCATGGACACGACTTTCGCACCGCGCTATGGAGACGTTTCCGGCCGGGTAAGTACGATGCGCGCCGCGAGCAGTCCGACCGACTCGCGCCGTCTGGCTCGAAAAAGCTGTCGGAGCCGGACTTTGGGGGTCCGCGTTGGACCCCCCTGTATGCGTAGGGCGCGCGAGTCGCACACAGGGGGACCCATGGGTCCCCCTACCTGTGCATGTATGCCGCGATGCGCATGGACGCGTACCCGCTGTAGGGGCGCCCTTGTTCGCCTCGCACTCATTGAGTCAATGGGAGCCCGCGTATGCGTTGTACGACCGGCTCCCATTGACTTCACTGGGAGTCCGACCGACTCGAGTCCGATAGCATGCGAATGCATCGTACTCGTCCGGTCGGACTGCTAGGGTCCGATTCGGTCGGAATTCTCTCCGGATCCGGCTCGGTCGGAGAGATTTCCGGCACGAATCGGAATCGGCCCCTTACTGTCTTAAGCAATCACTTATAGAAACACCTGCTTATTTGTACAGGAACTCTTCCAATCTCTCACTCTCACATATACTCACTTATATACACCAATACTCACATATACTAGTTTAAAACATATGTAGTTACTCATAAAGACACTATTGAGACAGTCATTCACTCACTAACACACCCATACACATACTCATCCACCTATACAGTCCTGCACACATGCTGTCTTCAACACATACAAACAGTGAGTCACTCATTCATGTATCTATGCACTAAGTAATACCCCCCACCGAACCATACAGACACTCATACTGATACTCAAAAAACCAACTAATAACCCAAAAAGACACTCATGTAGCTACTCACCAACCCATGCAGCCACTTATACACAAAGTGAGAGACTGATACAGATATTTTCATATTTAAACAATACTCACTAACCCATGTATTCACTAAGATACACTTAGTCAGTTAAACAATCAATTTAAAAAAAAAAATCATCCATTTAGACACTTATATACCCATTTATTCTTCCATCGACCTTGAGATATACATATATAAAACATATTTAATTTTCAGAAAAACACACATTCACGTGCCTTAAACCTATGGTTTTTTCAGTGAATATATATATATTTATTATACTATGTATACATGTGAAAATGTCTCGGTGGCACGAAAAAAATGGGTGGAACTGACGTCAGCACGCCGACGAGGTCCTCTTATGGCTCGGATGACGTCATACGGTGTCGCGAGTGGAGCCGTGCTCGTTGACGTGGGAGAGCTAGGAAAGAATTTCCGTGGAATGCTGGTGCAGGGGATGTTCAGGCTAGTCCTTTGGGAGCAACTGTTTATGTTGCCACTCCAGAAACCGAAACCAGTGATCCGAGGGCAGAGGCCCTGCAGATGGCACACGAGGTGGGGTGCCCAGTCGTGTGCACCGGCTGGGCAGCGCAGTGACAAGCACCACAACCCACAAAAAAGGTAACGAGGGCACTGAATAACACAGGATCTTCTCTTTGTATCTGGCAGGAAAAACGAAGTTAAAATGCCCTAGTACCAAAATGTAGAATTAGTGCTACAACGGTCTTCAAGAGGACCTGCGATGCCGCTTCTGCCTCCCGTACCCTGGAGGCGGCACATGGGTCACGCGGTACGGTCATACTGCGGATGAACGCACACTCGTTGACCTCTCATGGCACTGCTCCACACTTCAGGGAGGACACTTTCCATTAGCTATGTTTTCTGATGACATGTCGCGCCGGCCCCGTCCAACAACAGAACTCCTTTAGATCCAAACAGACTCTTCCACTCTCTCACCGGAAGTGAAACCAGGCCACGCAGACACTTTCACAATATAACAGCCGGGAATGCACTTTTCCAGAAAAAACCACATTCCTTCCTCCTAATTAATCAAATAAACATCTCACTGAAGAACAGGGGCCAGCTTCGATCGGTAAACAGCCGTTACAACGACTTTTTTACTTTGCGATACCATTACAACGCATGCATTACCACGCATGCGTTGTACATCACAAAGTCATTACTACGCATTTTTAGAACGCATTGTCATTTACCACGCATGCCTTTACAACAAATTTTGTTGTAAAGGTATGTATGGTAAATGACTGGTAAATGACCATGCGTTCTAAAAAACATGTAGACGATCCATGTCGTTGTAAGGAAACAGAGGCTGTTCCGTTTCCTCACAACAACGTGCACCGCCCCTCAGAGATGACGTGAAGCAGGAACCACGAGGAGAGAGGAACCATGAGGAATGAGAGGTAAGGGGGATTGGGCATGGGGTGGGGTTTCTTTTCTAGGGTTTAGGGTAGTGCAGTGGTGTTTAGGTAGTGTAGGGGGTCGTGCTGGGGGTAGTGTTTTAGGGTTTAGGGTAGTGCAGTAGTGTAGGGGGTCGTGCTGGGGGTAGTGTTTTAGGGTTTAGGGTAGTGCAGTGGTGTATGGGTAGTGTAGGGGGTCATGCTGGGGTAGTGTTTTAGGGTTTATGGTAGTACAGTGGTGTTTGTGTAGTGTAGGGGGTCATGCTGGGGGCAGTGTTTTATGGTTTAGGGTAGTGCAGTGGTGTTTGGGTAGTGTAGGGGGTCGTGCTGGGGGTAGATTTAGGGTTTAGGGTAGTGCAGTGGTGTTTGGGTAGTGTAGGGAGTCATGCTGGGGTAGTGTTTTAGGGTTTAGGGTAGTGCAGTGGTGTTTGTGTAGTGTAGGGGTTGTGCTGGGGGTAGTGTTTTAGGGTTTATGTTAGTGCAGTGGTGTTTGGGTAGTGTAGGGGGTAGTGCTGGGGTAGTGTTTTAGGGTTTAGGGCAGTGCAGTGGTGTTTGTGTAGTGAAGGGGGTCATGCTGTGGGTAGTGTTTTAGGGTTTAGGGTAGTGCAGTCATGTTTGTGTAGTGTAGGGGGTTGTGTTTTAGGGTATAGGGTAGTGCAGTGGTGTTTGGGTAGTGTAGGGGGTCATGCTGGGGTTAGTGTTTTAGGGTTTAGGGTAGTGCAGTGGTGTTTGGGTAGTGTAGGGGGTCGTTTTGGGGGTAGTGTTTTAGGGTTTAGGGTAGTGCAGTGGTGTTTGTGTAGTGTGGGAGGTCATGCTGGGGGTATATTTAGGGTTTAGTGTAGTGCAGTGGTGTTTGGGTAGTGTAGGGAGTCGTGCTGGGGTAGTGTTTTAGGGTTTAGGGTAGTGCAATGGTGTTTGGGTAGTGTAGGGAGTCGTGCTGGTGGTAGTGTTTTAGGATTTAGGGTAGTGCAGTTATGTTTGGGTAGTGTAGGGTGTCGTGCTGGGGGTAGTGTTTTAGGGTTTAGGGTTGTGCAGTGGTGTTTGGGTAGTGGAGGGGGTAGTGTTTTAGGGTTTAGGGTAGTGCACCTAACCAGCCACAATATCCGTGGACAAAGGGGATCCTGACTCTTTGGAACGCTCCGTCAATTGAATAATTTGGGTCAAGGGCCCTACCACGTCCAAGACCTATCAATTCCTTTCTTGGGATCCCTCATATACTTGGAGAAAAAGGTACATAGTTTCTCATCAATTTCAGGCGTGTGTGCCACCTTCCCCTTCAGGGAGGGCCTGGGGCATTCTCCCCTCATCCTATTCCTGACCTTCCTTTCAAGGGGTTGATGGATTTTCCCCACCACATACTCTGCCACTTTGGCGTCAGGTGTCCACTCTGCCGACCTAGGATGGTAAATTTCGGTAGGCTCGAACATGTCCGAGTGGACCCCGCCCCCACCCGGGGACTGAGAGGAGTGGGACTCTGGACACCAGGGACGCCCCTAGTCCTTATCCTCATCGGAGGAGAAATCGTCCTCCGATACACCCTCTCCCTCTAAGGGAAACCCGCCGTCGGGGTCTACAATAGTGGTGACAGTGTCGCAATTTTCTCTGGGCTCCTCCTCCTCCCGGCAGGGTGCATGTTTTAGCGTTCGCGCACTCTTGAGGAAGGTCTCCGTAAGTTTATCAAATCCTTCCAAGTGCCCCGCGTTATGCTTAATGGCCCTTTTATTCCCCATCTGGGAGCTACTTGGACCCGCTACCACCAGATCTGGGTCACTGAACACCCCAGGGATGCTTTTCGCCAGCTTATCAACCTGATCCCTAAGAGGAGCCAGCGCCCTGTAAATAGCCAGAGAGATGGCTTGGTCCACTGCTGGAGGGAGAAGTTGGGGGGCCATTCCTCCTCCACTTCCTGGTAGGAGGAGTAAAAATGGTCTTCTGGAGAAGACATGATAGCAGAGGGTGTGAGCACAGAACAAATGCCCTTAAAATCCTTAAGACAGCCCCTCGCCGGTGCTCCAACAGCTGGGCTTTCCCCGAAGCTGTTATAAGAATAGACTGAGGCGCAATACCAATTACCACCAGCAGGTGGCGCTGGTCACTAACATGGCCGTGTGGGGAAATCACCGCATAGCGGTGTCAAAATTAGGCGAGGGTTGGTCGGGAATCAAGCGGACACTAAAGGAGTGACCGGATTCCCAAACGCGCGTAAAGACCAGCAAGAGCGTTCGACGGAGCTGCCTCGCTCGGACCAGACGCGCCTGACAGGATCTCACCGCGCACAGAGCACACAGCGGGAGAAACTGCGAGGGGGAGAATGCGCTCGGGCAAGAGCCTGCTGCGCACGGAATATGAAACAATACCAAGGCAATAATGCTAATAGTAATAACGTGCACAAGAAACCGCTATACAAACAGCAACAACGTCAGATTAAGCCAAGAATGTAAGGAATGCACTTAACTGACGAGCAGTGAAGAAACAGGAAGCGGAAGGGACGTCACGATATTATATACGATGGACTGTGATATGATTGGACTATAGTTGCCTTGGAGACTACCCCCTAATGGTTCATGGGTTGTGTAGTCTTTTGTTTAATGATTGTTGTGTTACGTTTTCTTTGAACTGCTATGCAAATAAATTGAGGAAAGATATGCATAATCCTCGCCTCCGTCCTGCCATAGAATTCATTAAACTTTATTTGATCTGATTTAGAAACGTAGATCATAAAAGTGTACATAAAAACAGTAAATCCTCTTTCCTAATACAATACAGTGAGAATTAATTAAAACCAGTAGGTAAAAACGGGTGTTACAAAGCCCGGTTCAGAGCAACTTCAGGTTAACAGAATCGTAAAGTTCAATGTTTCGCAAGATCAATCTCATGTACTTCGTGCAAAATACGCAATAAGGGGTCCAAGTAAGATGTAACGCTCCAATACCTGACCAGTTTGCACTATATAAAACTGCAGAAAAACTAAAAATAAAAAGTGTTTTGCACACTTCTGTCATTGGGCTATATGTGGGCTACATCTGGTTGATATTTGTGCTACATTTGGGCTCTTTTTCTCTGGTGGCCATCTTGGGAGACTTATTTGTTAGGAAGTTTCCTAATTTCGTCATTTACTGCAGTCTCCTCAGTAGGAAATGCTTTCAGTTTTTTACTTTGATTCCATCAAGAAGGCATTCAGATGTGTCACACATTTGCCATAAATTCAGAATGTTAGCACTCTAGTTGTTCATTAGATCACTGTAGTAAAGCTACTGCTCACCAGGGAGTTAACTGGAAGTCTACTGCTGGTATTGAAAGTGATTGTTTCAGTCTGCATGTCAGAATTTTCTAATGAAATAGAAGAGGATTTGAGATCTCACTTAAAACATGCCCTAAATTTTCTTTCTGCAGCACTAACCATAATTTCTATGGCAAAATGAACCCCTTCATTTTGTTCCTTTTTAAATTAAATGTTTTAAGTGTTACCAGTTTATTCCAATCAAGATGGCTTCAGGTGTGCCATAATTTTGTCATAAGTAAGACTGTTAGCGCTCTAGTTGTTCTTTAGAACACTCTGGGAAGCTGCAGTAGAACACAAAGGCATCAACTGACAGGCTGCTCCTGTTGAAATATAACAGGAAGATATTTGAGATCACACTTGAAACATGTCCTAATTTTTCTTTCTACAGCACTAACCATAATTTCTATGACAAAATGAACCCCATCATTTTGTTCCTTTTTAAATTAAATGTTTTAAGTGTTACCAGTTTATTCCAATCAAGATGGCTTCAGGTGTGCCATACTTTTGTCATAAGTAAGGCTGTTAGCACTCTAGTTGTTCTTTAGAACACTCTGGGAAGCTGCAGTAGAACACAAAGGCATCAACTGACAGGCTGCTCCTGTTGAAATATAACAGGAAGATATTTGAGATCACACTTGAAACATGTCCTAATTTTTCTTTCTACAGCACTAACCATAATTTCTATGACAAAATGAACCCTATCATTTTGTTCCTTTTTAAATTAAATGTTTTAAGTGTTACCAGTTTATTCCAATCAAGATGGCTTCAGGTGTGCCATAATTTTGTCATAAGTAAGGCTGTTAGCACTCTAGTTGTTCTTTAGAACTCTCTGGGAAGCTGCAGTAGAACACAAAGGCATCAACTGACAGGCTGCTCCTGTTGAAATATAACAGGAAGATATTTGAGATCTCACTTAAAACATGTCCTAATTTTTCTTTCTACAGCACTAACCATAATTTCTATGGCAAAATGAACCCCCTCATTTTGTTCCTTTTTAAATTAAGGGGCATATTAGCAAGGAATAGCGATATTTATCGCTAAACGCGCTTAGCGCGACTTTGGTTAACGCCGCCTATCGCTGGAAAATATCACTGAGATAACACCCTATTAACAAGGTTTATCTCCATAGCGATAACATTTCCAGCGATAGCGGCAAAATGTGAGAATATCGCTGGAAAAGCAGCGATATTCTTGCATTATCGCTAAGGTGGATTCAGCATTAGAATCCACCTCCTATACTTTAAACAGGTAAGTCATCCTCACTAGCAGGAGATAAAATATAGCGATAAACGCGCTTAGCGCGAATTATTTTCTCGCTCGCCTGCCTTGCTAATAGGGGGTAGTGGAGTTAGCGACTGTTTCCAGTCGCTTTTAGTAGGGAACGCCTTCCTTGAATGTCATTAGCGATAATTATCGCTGACATGCAAGGCGATGTGAATCCCGGCCGCTAACGCCTAAAAGCTGTCGCTAACGCCAGTTAGAGACAGCTTGCTAATAGGGCGATATAAATATCGCTGCTTTAGCGGCAAAAAGTGCCGCTAAAGCGGCGATAAAGCCCTTGATAATATGCCCCTAAATGTTTTAAGAGTTACCAGTTTATTCCAATGAAGATGGCTTCAGGTGTGCCATAATTTTGTCATAAGTAAAACTGTTAGCGCTCTAGTTGTTCTTTAGAACACTCTGGGAAGCTGCAGTAGAACACAAAGGCATCAACTGACAGGCTGCTCCTGTTGAAATATAACAGGAAGATATTTGAGATCACACTTGAAACATGTCCTAATTTTTCTTTCTACAGCACTAACCATAATTTCTATGACAAAATGAACCCCATCATTTTGTTCCTTTTTAAATTAAATGTTTTAAGTGTTACCAGTTTATTCCAATCAAGATGGCTTCAGGTGTGCCATACTTTTGTCATAAGTAAGGCTGTTAGCACTCTAGTTGTTCTTTAGAACACTCTGGGAAGCTGCAGTAGAACACAAAGGAATCAACTGACAGTCTCTGCCCTTGTTGGATGTACATGTTTTACTGAGAATGTCAGACTTCATTCTCACATGACTGAGAAAGATAATGTGAATTTACCGAAAATATGCTCTCATTTTAGCTTCTGGAGCACCTTCCAAAACTGTATGGGACAAGCATGTGAAAATAGTTTTCTCTCAAACATGATTCATGATATCCCAGCAGAAGGTTTTTCACAGGGTAAAAACACCTTAGAACACACCACAATTCCTGAAATTAGTATGGCACCATCAACAAATTAATTCTAATGTAACTAAGGTCTGTTATCACCCTTTATAGTTCTCCTTTTGGTAACCCTCAAAATCTTCGATTCACTACAATGCATTTCAATGGGGTACTATCATTTATATTGGTCCCAAGATGGCTGCCAGCAATTCCAGGATGAAGTGCTGACAGCCAATCAGATCTCACGATGACATGTGTGGTTAGGCTTCGCCCAGATATATATGTGTTTTCTTTTTCAAATTTCCCAGGAACTACTGAACGGATTTACACCATTTAAGCAAAAGGCACGACTCTGAACCAAGGGCTACCTTTTTGCCAAATTTGGTGTAATTCCGTTCAGCAGTTCGGGCTGTAGCTGCGATGAAAGGTTCCTATGGAAAATTGCATGGGGAAAACACGTTTTGGGACCCCCCTTTTTTCTCGGCCCCTGCTTTCCGAATCACCCCGAAACTTTCAGGATAGGAGCGGACCAGCGCAGGCCATAAGTTTTAAAATTTCGCGAAGATTCGTCAACCGATGCCAAAGTTATTTCAAATAGAATGTTGTGGATTTCCTATGGAAAATAGGTCCTAACTATAACTATCTACTGGCGACCGCCAGTAGATAATTATCTACTGGCGGTCGCCAGTAGATAGTTATAGTTAGGACCTATTTTCCATGGAAATCCGCAACATTCTATTTGAAATAACGTTGGCGCCGGCTGACGGATCTTCGCGAAAGTTTCCAACTTGTTGGGGCGCTCCGGTCCGCTCCTATCCTGAAAGTCTCGGGTGATTCGTCTAGCGGAGGCCGAGAAAAGGGGGTCCCAAAACGCGTTTTCCCATTCATTTTTCCATAGGAACCTTTCATCGCGGCTACAGCCCGAACTGCTGAACGGAATTACACCAAATTTGGCAAAGAGGTAGCCCTGGGTTCAGTGTCGTGCCTTTTGCTTAAATGGTGTAAATCCGTTCAGCAGTTTCTGAGAAAATCATAAGTAAAGTCACATATATATCTATGGCCGAGTAGGGTCCGCGTATCCTGAGCGCACCCTGCGCGCACCGTCCCGATCACGAGCTGCATGCTAATTGGCTGTCAAGTGGCTGTCAACACTCCAAATCAGGAAGTGTTGGCAGTCATTTTGTCCTCCGAGGGACAGAAACAAGTGCGCAAAGCGCAAAAAGGGGGCAGGGTAGAAACACCCTGACCCCCTAGGTCTGCTCAGGGGGTCCCACAAGGACCCCCTGGGCAGAAAAAGCATTTTTTTTTTAAACGGCGGGATGCGCTTAGGGTACGCGGATCCCGCCGATTAAAAAAAAACACACAAGAAACAAGTGCGCAAAACGCACAAAGGGGGCAGGGTAGAAACACCCTGACCCCTAGGTCTGCTCAGGGGTCCCACAAGGAACCCCTGGGCAGAAAAAGCATTTTTTTTTTTAAATCGGCGGGTGCGCTTTAGGGTGCGCGGATCCCGCCGATAAAATCGAAGCGCTGGTCTTCCGCGCTCGATGCTAACTTGCCCCCGGGTGGCCCAAGTCCCGGGGGAATGCGGGGGTGGGTTTAGCTTTTATGGGGGCCTCTAAGGCCCCCAAGCCCCGGGGACCGCCACCCCCGGGCTTTAATTAAGAAATGGTGCGGGAGGGCTCTCAGCCCTCCCCAGCCCCGGGGACCGTCACCCCCGGGGCTTCTTTTTAATTTTTATGAACTGTGTGGGGGCTCCAGGCTCCCACACGCCCGGGGACCACCACCTCCCCGGGGCACTAACAAATTTAAAATGGGGGTCCGTTTGGACCTCCGAAGCCCCGGGACCACCACCTCCCGGGGCTGTGCAATTCAAGGGAGGGGGCCGCGTGGCCCCCTTCTGGAGCCTGTGATGGCCCTGTGGACCGCCACCCTCCAGGGTCGGCTCCTGCAGTGTCCCGGGGTGCCTACCCCAGGACACTTTAGTTTGCTATAGGCAGGACGGAGCCTCGCGGCTCCGTCCTGCCATAGCAAACTGCTTTGTTTTGGAAGAGAGAGCAGGAAACCTGCTCTCTCTTCCAAAAACCAAAGATGATTGCTTTTCCACACTGGGAGCTGCATCTTAGCAGCTCCCCATGTGGAAAAGCAATGCCGGCTCCCAGGGACGCGGGAGCCGGCGGGACCGTGGGGGATTGGGGACCCCCACAGTCCCCAACGGAGAGGGCCTGCCCCGGGGGATGGGGTCCCCGGGGCAAGTAGTGGCCCGGGAGGGGGGCCACGCGGCCCCCCTCCCCCCAAACAAAATATAAAATAATAAAATAAAGGCCTGCCCCGGGGATGGGGTCCCCGGGGCAAAAGGAGGCCTGAGGAGGGGGCCACGCAGCCCCCTCCATGAAAATTAAAAAAAATAAGGTGGCAATGACCCGGGGGATGGGGTCCCCGGGTCGAAATTGGCCACGGGAGGGGGCCCACGCGGTTAAATAAAAGGGGTCAGGCCCTGGGGGATGGGGTCCCCAGGGCCCAAAATAATTAAAAAGAAGGGGAGCCACACATCCCCCTTTTAAAAAAAAAATACCCCCAAAAAAATCCGGCATCGCGCCGGAGGCCACGCCCCCTCCTTCTCAGCACTCTGCAAACGCGCCCCCTGGCGTGTTTGCAGAGGGGGAATGAATTCCCCTTGAATACTGGGGGTCCCTAGGGGCCAAGTAGCCCACCAGGAACCTCCAGTATGCACCAGGGGGCTGCGTTGCAGAGAGGTGTTCTGAGGCCACGCCCCTTTTTACACCTCTCTGCCACGCAGCTCTATGGCGCTTAATGGAGGTAGCTGGTGGGCTAGTTGCACCCCAGGGACCCTCAGGATTCAAGGGAGTTAATCCCCGACTTAAAACATGCCACGGGCGCGTTTGCACAGTGGTGAAGGGAGGAGGCGGGGCCTGAGGTGACATGTGTGCAAACAGGCCCCATGGCACGTTTTAAGATGGGGAATTAAATCCCCTTCAATCCTGAGGGTCCCTGGGGGCGAACTAGCCCACCAGGTACCTCCAGTAAGCGCCACGGAGCTGCGTTGCAGAGTGTTGTAAAAAGGGGCGTGGCCTCTGAACACCTCTCTGCAATGCAGCTCTCTGGCGCATACTGGAGGTATCTGGTGGGCTAGTTGGCCCCTAGGGACCCTCTGGATTGAGGAGGAATTAATTCTCCAACTTAAAACGCGCCACAGGACGTGTTTGCAGACATGTCACCTCAGGCCCCACCCCCTTCCTTCACCATTGTGCAAATATTCCTCTAAAATCAGCCGAACTACGAATTGCGATTTACTCACCTGTTATCAGGAGAGACATCAGTGCTGCATCTTTGAGCCCAGTATTGATCCTGAAAAGTAATTTTAACCGTACTTACCAGTAACTTGAATTTCCTCCCATAGGATATCATTGCCTGCTTTTTGCTGAAAAAATTTCTAAGTGTCGATTTTTGAAACATACAAATATGCCTCTAAAATCAGCAGAACTACGAATTCCGATTTACTCACCTGTTATCAGGAGAGACCTCAGTGCTGCATCTTTGAGCCCAGTACTGATCCTGAAAAGTAATTTTAACCGTACTTACCAGTAACTTGAATTTCCTTCCATAGGCTAACATTGACTGGTTTCACTTGGAAATTCTTCTGTGTGGAGTTTTGGAACTTTATAATATTCCTCTAAAATCAGCCGAACTACGAATTCCGATTTACTCACCTGTTATCAGGAGAGAACCCAGTGCTGCATCTTTTAGCCCAGCACTGACCCTGAAAAGTAATTCTAACCGTACTTACCAGTAACTTGTATTTCCTTCCATTGGAATCCATTGTCTGGTTTTCAGCAGAAAAGTTTCAAAGTTTCGATTTTCACAAACTACAAATATTCCTTAAAAATCGCCTGTATGACTTAAACGCATTCTTTCAACTGTTTACAGGAGATGCACCAGTGCTGGATCCAGGATCCACCACTGAGTAAGAAAAAGTAACAATAACACTACTTACCTGCTAAGTGAATTTCCTCCCATAGGATAACATTGGTGATTCTATGTGAAAAAGTTTCTGTGTCAACTTTTAAAATACAATAATATTCCTTAAAAATCACTACTGTAACCAAAACGCTTTTACTCAACTGTTTACCGGAGATGTCCCAGGACTGAATCTAGGATCCAGTCCTGTGGTTTGAAAAAGCAATCCATAAAGTAACTAATTGCATTTAACTTGAAATTCACATTGAGCTCAATGTTGCATTGTGTTTGAAATTGTGTTGCCCATTGCAACAACTGTAACTACTGTACTTAAAAGTCTATTTCCTATTTGCAAAGTATTTAAACTAAAGTAAATCATTCTGAGAAAGTATATTTTGTAATGTAATGTATAATGTAATTACAATGTATTTAAAAAATAAAATATCTAAAAATAAATAGTTTAAAAAAATGTAGTAAATCAGTATCAAAAAAATAAATATAACAATTAATACATTTAAAAATTGTCATTTACAAAACCTTTGAAATTCACTGAAAAAAACCATAGGTTTCAGACATGTTATAGTTAGGAATTAGCATTTAAAAACCTTTGAAATTCACTGAAAAAACCATAGGTTTCAGGCACGTTATAGTTAGAAATTAGCATTTAAAAAACCTTACAAATTCACTGAAAAAACCATAGGTTTAAGGGACAGTTATAGTTAGTTGGACATTGCACTCGTACAAAACCCGTGAAATTCCCCGTTATAGTTAGTTCAGGTTACTATAACTCGTGCCCCCGCAATGCACTGCTGATGACGTCACATATTACATCACTCATGACATGGTCAGTGACATCACTGATGACATCACTGATGACATCTCAAATGACATCACTGATGACATCACTGATGACATCATCCATGTGATAATTTGATGCATCTTCTCACACCCTAATATAACTTTTGATACACCCACTGTAAATTACAGACTGCCATTGTCAAAACCATAGACACTCCAACACCAATTACTATATACACACTCACTGATTCTTAGGTCTACACACACACATCTACTCACTCACCCGTACAGTCACTCATACTTATAGTCACTCAGTACAGGACTATTATATGCACTCATACACCTATATAAACACTCACACACCGCCACTCATCCATAGAGGTACTCACACACCTAGTCAGTCATGCAAAAAATAAAGCACACACCCATTTACTCACCTATACAGTTATACACACACCAGCTCACTTACTCATACAAATACTAGCACATTCTTATGCTCTTATACAATCTCTGATTCAAGCACACACTCATCCATACAGTCACTCTCACAATCACACACTCTCGCTTATAGCTATTTATATACTCCAACACACATATATACTGCCTTTCACATACGTAGTTACTCACACATGTACCACTGGGACATACATTCACTCACTAACACACTCTTACACACACTTACCCACCCATACAGTCTATCACAGATGCACTCTTGAAACCATCCACCCAGTGAATCACCCACTCACACATCTATGCACAGAGTCGCACACACCCCACCCACACAAACACTCAGGCACCCATACAGATACTCAGCCAACCAATCAATAACTCATATAGACACTCATGTAGCTATTCACAAACCCATGCTGCCACTTACACAGCAACAGACAGACGGATACAGACATTCACCCAGTTTAGTCACTAACCCATGCATTCAGTAAGATACATTTAATCACTCACTTATAGAGTTAGTCACGCACCTACTAAATCATCCATTCAGACACTTATACACCCACTCATTCTTCAATATGCCTTTCCCTATATATATTAAACATATTTAAACTTTACAGAAACACACAGTCACTGGATGATGTCATTTGAGATGTCATCAGTGATGTCATCAGTGATGTCACTGACCATGTCATGAGTGATGTAATATGTGACGTCATCAGCAGTGCATTGCGGGGCGCGAGTTATAGTTACCTAAACTAACTATAACGGGGAATTTCACGGGTTTTGTACAAGTGCAATGTCCAACTAACTATAACTGTCCCTAAAACCTATGGTTTTTCAGTGAATATATATATATATATATATATATATATACATATATATACCTATAGATAGATAGATATAGATATATATCTCTATCTCTCTCTCTATGTATATTTATATATATATATATATATATATATATATATATATATATATATAAACCACAGGTTGCCCCAAGGAGAATACCACACACAGAGGGATAACGCACACCACCTCGCAAGCGTCAGCGTGTATAGTAGGCCACTCGCAGTCCCAAATCGCCATACGCGTTTCGAGCTCTTCTTAGCTCTTGATCACTGGCAAAGAAGCAGGAAACTCCTTGGGGCAACCTGTGGTTTATATATATATATATATATATATATATATATATATATATATATATATATATATTATCTACTGGCGGTCGCCAGTAGATAGTTATAGTTACAACCTATTATCCATAGGAAATCCGCGACATTCTATTTGCAATAACGTTGGCGCCGGTTGACGAATCTTCGCGAAAGCTTCAAACTTGTTGGGGCGCTCCGGTCCGCTCCTACCCTGAAAGTCTCGGGGTGATACGTGAAGCGGGGGCCGAGAAAAAAGGGGGGTCCCAAAACGCGTTTTCCCCATAGGAACATTTAGTCGCAGCTACAGCCCGAACTGCTGAACGGAATTACCCCAAATTTGGCAAAGAGGTAGCCCTTGGTTCAGACTGGTGCCTTTTGCTAAAATGGTGTAAATCCGTTCAGTAGTTCCTGAGAAATTCACAATTAAAATCACATATATATCTATGGGCGCGTCGGATCCGCGTACCCTCCCGATCACGAGCTGCATGCTAATTGGCTGTCAACACTCCAAATCAAGAAGTGTTGGCAGCCATTTTGTCCCTCGGTAGAACCGAGGGACAGAAACAAGTGCGCAAAGCGCAAAAAGGGGGCAGGGTAGAAACACCCTGACCCCTAGGTCTGCTCAGGGGTCCCACAAGGACCCCCTGGGCAGAAAAGATTAATTTTTTTTAAAATCGGCGGGATGCGCTTAGGGTGCGCGTATCCCGCCGAGAAAAAAAAGAAACAAGTGCGCAAAACGCACAAAGGGGGCAGGGTAGAAACACCCTAACCCCTAGGCCTGCTCAGGGGTCCCACAAGGACCCCTGGGCAAAAAACATTTTTTTTTTTAAATCGGCAGGATGCGCTCAGGGTGCGCAAATCCTGCCGAAACATCGAAGCGCGGTCTCCCGCGCTCGATGTTAATTGGCCCCGGGTGGCCCAAGTCCCGGGGGCATGGTGGGGGATAATTTAATGTGTGGGGGCCTCAAAGGGCTCCCAAGCCCGGGGACCACCACCCCCGGGGCTTTTTAAAAATGGTGCGGGAGGGCTCTGAGCCCTCCCGCAGCCCCAGGGACCACCACCTCCCGGGGCTTTTTAAAATTAAAAATAAAACCAGTGTGGGGGGCTCCAGCCCCCCCACACGCCCCAGGGACCCGCACCTCCCCGGGGCACTAAACATTTTAATATGGGGGTCCGTTACGGACCTCCAGAGCCCCGGGGACCACCACCTCCCCGGGGCTGTGTACTGAATGGGAGGGGGGCCACGCGGCCCCCTCCTGGAGCCCTTGATGGCCCTGGGGACCACCACCCCCAGGGCCGGCTCCTGCAGTGTCCCGGGTGCCTACCCCGGGACACTGTAGTTTGCTATGGCAGGACGGGAGCCTCGCGGCTCCCGTCCTGCCATAGCAACTGCTTGGATATTGGAAGAGAGAGCAGGAAACCTGCTCTCTCTTCAATATCCAAAGCGATTGCTTTTCCACATGGGGAGCAGCATGTCAGCTGCTCCCCATGTGGAACAGCAATGCCGGCTCCCAAGGGACGTGGGGAGCCGGCGGGACTGTGGGGGATTGGGGACCCCCACAGTCCCCAACGGAGAGGGCCAGCCCCGGGGGATGGGGTCCCGGGGCAAGTAGTGGCTCGGGATGGGGCCACGCGGCCCCCTCTCCAAAAAAGAGAAAGAAAAAAGTAAAAAAAAATGGAAAGGCCGGCCCCGGGGATGGGGTCCCCGGGCCTTAAAATGGCCAGAGGATGGGGGCCACGCTGCCCCCTCAAAATAATAAATATAGAGGCCATGCCCCGGGGATGGGGTCCCCAGGGCCAATACAGGCCCAGGGAAGGGGGGCCACGCGGCCCCCTTCCGGTTTTTTTTATTAAAAATTTTAAAAAGGGGTAAGGCCCTGGGGGATGGGGTCCCCAGGGCATAAAAACAGGAAAAAGGAAGGGGGCCACACAGCCCCCTTCAGGGGACAACATTTTTTTTTTTTTTTTTAAACGATCGGGCCCGCAGGCCCCGCCCCTTCCTTCACCACTCTGCAAACGCGCCCCTGGCGCTTTTGCAGAGGGAGAACGAATTCCCCTTGAATACTGGGGGTCCCTGGAGGCCAACTAGCCCACCAGGAACCTCCAATATGCGCCAGGGGCTGCGTTGCAGAGACGTGTAGAGAGGCCACACCCCTTTTACACCTCTCTGCAACGCAGCTCTGTGGCGCTTTTGGAGGTATATGGTGGGCTAGTTGGACTCCGGGGACCCTCAGGATTCAAGGGACTTAATCCCCCAACTTAAAACGCGCCACGGGGCGCGTTTGCACAGTGGTGAAGGAGGGGGCGGGGCTTCAGGTGACATGTGTAAACAGGCCCCGTGGCGCGTTTTAAGATGGGGAATTAAATCCCCTTCAATCCTGAGGGTCCCTGGGGGCCAACTAGCCCAACAGGTACATCCAGAAAGCGCCACAGAGCTGCGTTGCAGAGAGGTGTAAAAAGGGTGTGGCCTCTCTACACGTCTCTGCAACGCAGCCCCTGGCGCATATTGGAGGTTCCTGGTGGGCTAGTTGGCCCCTAGGGACCCTCAGTATTCAAGGGGACTTAATCCCCCAACTTAAAACGCGCCACGGGGCGCGTTTGCACAGATGTAACCTCAGGCCCCGCCCCTCCCTTCACCATTGTGCAAATATTCCTCTAAAATCAGCCGAAATACGAATTCCGATTTACTCACCTGTTATCAGGAGAGACCTCAGTGCTGTATCTTTCAGCCCAGTACTGGTCCTGAAAAGTAATTCTAACCATACTTACCAGTAACTTGAATTTCCTTCCATAGGCTAACATTGACTGGTTTCACTTGGAAATTCTTCTAAGTGTGGAGTTTTGGAACTTTAAAATATTCCTCTAAAATCAGCCGAAATACGAATTCCGATTTACTCACCTGTTATCAGGAGACCTCAGTGCTGCATCTTTCAGCCCAGTACTGGTCCTGAAAAGTAATTTTAGCCGTACTTACCGGTAACTTGAATTTCCTTCATAGGCTAACATTGACTGGTTTCACTTGGAAATTCTTCTAAGTGTGGAGTTTTGGAACTTTAAAATATTCCTCTAAAATCAGCCGAAATACGAATTCCGATTTACTCACCTGTTATCAGGAGAGACCTCAGTGCTGCATCTTTCAGCCCAGTACTGATCCTCAAAAGTAATTTTAACCGTACTTACCAGAAACTTGAATTTCCTTCCATAGGATATCATTGCCTGCTTTTTGCTGAAAAAGTTTCTAAGTGTTGATTTTTGAAACATACAAATATTCCTGTAAAATCAGCCGAAATACGAATTCCGATTTACTCACCTGTTATAAGGAGAGACCTCAGTGCTGTATCTTTCAGCCCAGTACTGGTCCTGAAAAGTAATTTTAACCGTACTTACCAGTAACTTGAATTTCCTTCCATAGGCTAACATTGACTGGTTTCACTTGGAAATTCTTCTAAGTGTGGAGTTTTGGAACTTTAAAATATTCCTCTAAAATCAGCCGAAATACGAATTCCGATTTACTCACCTGTTATCAGGAGAGACCTCAGTGCTGCATCTTTCAGCCCAGTACTGATCCTGAAAAGTAATTTTAACCGTACTTACCGGTAACTTGAATTTCCTTCATAGGCTAACATTGACTGGTTTCACTTGGAAATTCTTCTAATTGTGGAGTTTTGGAACTTTAAAATATTCCTCTAAAATCAGCCGAAATACGAATTCCGATTTACTCACCTGTTATCAGGAGAGACCTCAGTGCTGCATCTTTCAGCCCAGTACTGATCCTCAAAAGTAATTTTAACCGTACTTACCAGTAACTTGAATTTCCTTCCATAGGATATCATTGCCTGCTTTTTGCTGAAAAAGTTTCTAAGTGTTGATTTTTGAAACATACGAATATTCCTCTAAAATCAGCCGAAATCCGAATTCTGATTTACTCACCTGTTATCAGGAGAGACCTCAGTGCTGCATCTTTCAGCCCAGTACTGGTCCTGAAAAGTAATTTTAACCATACTTACCAGTAACTTGAATTTCCTTCCATAGGATATCATTGCCTGCTTTTTGCTGAAAAAGTTTCTAAGTGTTGATTTTGAAACATACAAATATTCCTGTAAAATCAGCCGAAATCACGAATTCCGATTTACTCACCTGTTATAAGGAGAGACCTCAGTGCTGTATCTTTCAGCCCAGTACTGGTCCTGAAAAGTAATTTTAACCGTACTTACCAGTAACTTGAATTTCCTTCCATAGGCTAACATTGACTGGTTTCACTTGGAAATTCTTCTAAGTGTGGAGTTTTGGAACTTTAAAATATTCCTCTAAAATCAGCCGAAATACGAATTCCGATTTACTCACCTGTTATCAGGAGAGACCTCAGTGCTGCATCTTTCAGCCCAGTACTGATCCTGAAAAGTAATTTTAACCGTACTTACCGGTAACTTGAATTTCCTTCATAGGCTAACATTGACTGGTTTCACTTGGAAATTCTTCTAATTGTGGAGTTTTGGAACTTTAAAATATTCCTCTAAAATCAGCCGAAATACGAATTCCGATTTACTCACCTGTTATCAGGAGAGACCTCAGTGCTGCATCTTTCAGCCCAGTACTGATCCTCAAAAGTAATTTTAACCGTACTTACCAGTAACTTGAATTTCCTTCCATAGGATATCATTGCCTGCTTTTTGCTGAAAAAGTTTCTAAGTGTTGATTTTTGAAACATACGAATATTCCTCTAAAATCAGCCGAAATCCGAATTCTGATTTACTCACCTGTTATCAGGAGAGACCTCAGTGCTGCATCTTTCAGCCCAGTACTGGTCCTGAAAAGTAATTTTAACCATACTTACCAGTAACTTGAATTTCCTTCCATAGGCTAACATTGACTGGTTTCACTTGGAAATTCTTCTAAGTGTGGAGTTTTGGAACTTTAAAATATTCCTCTAAAATCAGCCGAAATACGAATTCCGATTTACTCACCTGTTATCAGGAGAGACCTCAGTGCTGCATCTTTCAGCCCAGTACTGATCCTCAAAAGTAATTTTAACCGTACTTACCGGTAACTTGAATTGCCTTCATAGGCTAAGATTGACTGGTTTTCAGCAAAAAGTTTCAAAGTGTTGATTTTCACAAACTACAAATATTCCTTAAAAATCGCCTGTATGACTTAAACGCATTTTTTCAACTGTTTACAGGAGATGCACCAGTGCTGGATCCAGGATCCAACACTGAGTAAGAAAAAGTAACGATAACAGTTTTTACCTGCTAAGTGAATTTCCTTCCATAGGATAACATTGGTGATTCTATGAGAAAAAGTTTCTAAGTGTCAACTTTTAAAATACAATAATATTCCTTAAAAATCACGACTGTAACCAAAACGCTTTTACTCAACTGTTTACAGGAGATGTACCAGGACTGAATCTAGGATCCAGTCCTGTGGTTACAAAAGTAATCCATAAAGTAACTAATTGCATTTAACTAGAAATTCACATTGAGCTGAATGTTGCATTGTGTTTGAAAATGTGTTGCCCATTGCAACAACTGTAACTACTGTACTTAAAAGTCTATTGCCTATCTGCAAAGTATTTAAACTAAAGTAATTCATTCTGAGAAAGTATTTTTGTAATGTAATGTATAATGTAATTACAATGTAATTTAAAAATAAAATATGTAAAAAAAATTGTTTCTAAAAATGTAGTAAATCAGTATGAAAAAATTAATATAACAATTAATACATTTAAAAATTGTCATTTACAAAACCTTTGAAATTCACTGAAAAAACGTAGGTTTCAGGCACGTTATAGTTAGAAATTAGCATTAAAAAACCTTTGAAATTCACTGAAAAAACCATAGGTTTCAGACACGTTATAGTTACAAATTAGCATTTAAAAACCTTTGAAATTCACTGAAAAAACCATAGGTTTTAGGGACAGTTTTAGTTACTTGGACATTGCACTCGTACAAAACCCGTGAAATTCCCCGTTATAGTTAGTTCAGCTAACTATAACTCGCGCCCGCAATGCACTGCTGATGACGTCACATATTACATCACTCATGACATGGTCAGTGACATCACTGATGACATCACTGATGACATCTCAAATGACATCACTGATGACATCATCCACGTGATAATCTGATGCACCTCCTCACACCCTAATATAACCTTTGATACACCCACTCTAAATTACAGACTGCCATTCGCAAAACCATAGACACTCCAACACCAATAACTACATACCCACTCACTGATTCTTAGGTCTACACACACACATCCACTCACTCACCCGTACAGTCACTCATACTTACGGTCACTCAGTACAGGACTATCATATGCACTCTTACTCCTATATAGACACTCAAACAACGCCACTCATCCATAGAGATACTCACACACCTAGTCAGTCATGCAAATAATTAAACACACTGCCATTTACTCACCTATACAGTTATACACACACCAGCTCACTTACTCATACAAATAGTAGCACATTGTTACGCTCTTATACAATCACAGATACAAGCACACACTCATCCATACAGCCACTATCACAATCACTCACTCTTGCTTATAGCTATTTATATACTCCAACACACATATATACTGCCTTTCACATATGTAGTTACTCACACATGTACCACTGGGACATACATTCACTCACTAACACACTCTTACACACACTTACCCACCCATACAGTCTATCACAGATGCACTCTTGAAACCATCCACCCAGTGAATCACCCACTCACACATCTATGCACAGAGTTGCACACACCCTCCCACACAAACACTCAGGCACCCATACAGATACTCAGACAAGCATTCAATAACTCATATAGACACTCATTTAGCTATTCACAAACACATGCAGCCATTTACACAGCAACAGACAGACGGATACAGACATTCACCCAGTTTAGTCACTAACCCATGCATTCAGTAAGATACGTTAAATCACTCACTTATAGAGTCAGTCACGCACCTACTAAATCATCCATACAGACACTTACACACCCACTCATTCTTCAATACGTCTTTTCCTATATATATTAAAAATATTTAAACTTTACAGAAACACACAGTCACTGGATGATGTCATCAGTGATGTCATTTGAGATGTCATCAGTGATGTCATCAGTGATGTCACTGACCATGTCATGAGTGATGTAATATGTGACGTCATCAGCAGTGCATTGCGGGCGCGAGTTATAGTTAGCTGAACTAACTATAACGGGGAATTTCACGGGTTTTGTACGAGTGCAATGTCCAAGTAACTAAAACTGTCCCTAAAACCTATGGTTTTTTCAGTGAATTTCAAAGGTTTTTTAAATGCTAATTTGTAACTATAACGTGTCTGAAACCTATGGTTTTTTCAGTGAATTTCAAAGGTTTTTAAATGCTAATTTGTAACTATAACGTGTCTGAAACCTATGGTTTTTTCAGTGAATATATATATATATATATATATATATATTGCAAACAGCTAGTCACAAATGTCTTTTTCAATCCACCATTTTATCATTAACCTGTCTGCTTTGTCAAGTCTGTTTACCAAATCATGATTACAATCTGCATTTACATGAGAAAAAAGAACTGTAGCATTTGAGTATATTTGAACAACATTAGAATAGAAGGATTGTTCCTGGATATAAAATACATTCACATTTCATAAATTATTTTTTGTCCCTCTAAACTGTTTCCATGATGAACACACACAATGGTTTTCATTTAATGAAACTCAATCATTGTACCATCATGTTCATTCCCCATGTTTTATGTTTTTGGCATTTAAAATTCAAAGAAAATTTGTACATAATCATAGTAAAGAACGTTTACCATAATCTCCTTATGATGTCAAATGCCAATTTCCTTTCTACATAAATCCAGATCATGAACAATTATACAAAATTGTCAAGTACTGATACATTCCTTTCAAGGTTCAAGGTTTTTATTAGAGATTTAGATCTTACAATGAGATCTACAATGTATAAAATACATCAATTAATTCAACTTTAAAATAAGAGCTAAACAATTAAAAAATATTACAGCAAATTAATTCAATGACAGGACAATTTATCATCTCCATAGCAGATTTAGCTGTTGTAATTCCATGTTTTTTAAAAAGTGGTTTTAAAAATCTCTGTTGGTAGAACCTTAAAATGGGACAGACAAATATAACATGTTCGATAGTCTGCATACCATTATAACATAAAGTTCAAATTCTTTCCTCCCAAACTACATTCACACCTACAAAGCATTATACACCTTCACACCCCGTGTCCCAGGTTCCAATTCAAATACACTTAGGGGCATATTCAAAAGGAGCTATCGCCGAATTAGCGGCACTTCATCACAGCCAAAGTCGTGATAAATTTACCTCCCCATTCACAAGCCGGTGTTAACAGCCCACAGCACCAGTTTACCCGCGATAGCAGCCGCAAAAAACATCGCCACAGAGGACCCACGCAAATATCGCTAATGAGATGCAGAGTATGCGTTCCCGTGGCAAAAGCTGAGACAACAGCACACCTCAACATTCACAACGACCAGCCACATCCGCGATAAAAACACAAAACAGGCGATAAGGCGCGATAGCACCAGGAAATCAACACCTGCTCTGACCTGGTGTAAAGTCAGACGGCAGCCAGCACCACAAAAGGGAGCACAGCCCAGGGCCACATCCGAAGGGCAACAGATGCCATGGAGCCACCCATAATGCAGCCCGGACACCCAAGAGGGCCACAACACCCACCTCCACCACCCCAGGACCCCAACCCCCACCCGGAACACCCCCCCCGGACCACCACAGACGCAGTGCAGACAAAGACAGCGGAACCCCAGGAAACGTACCAGCCGCACAGACCCACCATCTGACAATGTCACCTTCCACTACAGGCTGAAAGGGACAACCAACCTACGCATCCTGACCATCATCACCCAACAGGCCTACGGCAACAACACAGCGGACAACCAACATCCCACCCCATACAAAGCTGATGGCGTGGCTGCACCTGTTGGCCCCTGGGACCCCCCAACCAACACCCGCCAGAGTCCGAGGAGTCTCACAGCCAGCCACATCCAAGTCCCCCACACCTGTCCTGGACATCACCATCACCCTGGTACCCCAGTCCCCATACATACAACACAATGCGCAGGATCAGCTGGAGACCAAGCAAGGACCATACGCCATAGCAGGATGCACGCATGTGTCGGGGGCAATACACAGCACACATGTACTACCTGTGCCCCATGGTGACACAGCACACAATCACCGCAACAGGAAGCACACGACTCACACCAATGTGCAGGCAACAACAGAACACCGTGGAACACCCAACAATGTCGGCTTCAAATACACAGCCAGTGTGCATGATACCTTCATCCTCTGACAGCCCATCATCAACCAGCGTCCCCAGGATGGCAACAAGGGAAATGCGCAGCCCGTTGGTAATATACGAATGAACACCCCACACACCTCAACTCCACAACCATGCAACTCACAACGCTGGCAATGCACACGTCACAAAATCACATACAAGTGGCACAACAATATGCCCACCCACCAGACACGACAGAACAACTTACAATGTCCACATGGGCAAGCCCTGAACATGACCCAGCAATGGCATGGCATCTCAGCCACATCATAGCCGAATGTGGGAAGAGGTGGCAACCAGGCATGTGTGAAGGATGCAGTAGAACCATGATTGGGAAAGTACACAATGCCAAGAGTGCCGTAAATGTGCTGGACACCTCGCAGTATGCAGAACACACCCATGACCATGGCAACATACACCTCTTGTGTATGGAGTGTAGTGGACAGTGGATGCCACCATGTCACCCCAGCCAGTGGGTGACCTCGCGGAAATGTTGCCTGTTATGCCCCCCCTAGGCGTCAGCGGAGTGGGATGGCCCGGCATATGCCACGCCAGCATAGGGGTGTGAATAAAAAGCACGTAGGCCTGGGCGTGGTCCTCTTCCTGAAAAGACCCACGTCTCTGCCAGGGCGGCGCCTCCCACCCCGCCACGAGGCCGACGCCATCCTCGTGAGCGGAGACGCCTGCGATGCCGTGCGCCTGCCGGACCCCGGCACGCTGTACCACGAACCCGTCAGGCCAGCCCCTGCACAGCCAGGCCACACTGATCACCTTCTGACACCGGCGTGTGTCAAGGAGGGCCCACCACGTGCCGGCACAAGCCCCAAGCCTGAGGCCCAAGACCTTGGCAGCCACCTCAGACCATCACGGCCTCCACGACACCGGCCCGCTTTATTCCTTTTCCGTTGACGTACTCCACTGCCGTCCCCGGCCTACACTTTGGACCAGTAGGTCCCATATGTGAAACTGTGTCCTGAGTGACCCCAAATCCGGGCCAGCGGCCACAGCACCAGACCCCCCCGGTCTGTGAGGCATAGTTCCATATGGGCATCTTGCGACACGTAGTGCCACTAACCCTGTTCAATGCCAGCCGGCGACACGTGGTGCCACTGAACCTGAACTACGCAGGCCGGTGGGGCCATCCAACCTATGCCAACGACACTCGGTGAATGGGCCTTGCTGACTGCTGCCTCAGGCCTACACCACGGTCAGGTAGGTCACACATTTGGAACTGAGTCTTGATTACACCATTCCAGTGAACCAATGTCTACTGCAGGGGTGATATCACCAAACTCCCTGCTATCAGAGAAGCAACCGAATGCATCACAAGCACACAACATGTGTCTGTGGGCCACTGCTGACCACTGCCTCCGGCCTACACTGCGGTCCAGTGGGTCACAGTCCTGATTTGGCAATGTTGGAGTTCACATCTGTGTACCGGCATCATCGCAGACTGCATCCCCTCACAGCACATGTGCCACTACGTTTGTTCCCCGACATTCATGGACACTCACTGGTCGTACATTGGTGGCGTTTGAGTCTATGGACTAGGGGCTAGTTTTCATCCTCATGTAGCTGATCCCGAATTGTTGGTGCAGACGAGGGTTGCGCTTTCCACTCCTCCATTTGCTGCTTCCAGATGACATCAGACCTTCCGCATCATGCCCTGGAGGACACCTTCCACTGTCCCCCAAAACCCTCCGCAACATACACCTCGACATTGATGGGTACCTGCTCAGGTCGCATGGCCCATCTGACTGCACCGCAAGTCACCGTCCCGTGGCTGGGTGCCTGTGCCGGCCGCAGTGCATCCGGGGCCACTAACTCTGTGCTGCTCAGGCCTGGGACCCCTTCTTCTGAGACATTGAATGGCCTCTGTAGCGATGGTCTTGGGGTAATCTGGTCTGGACCGGCCCGGATGTCGCATCACCGCAGGAGGCACACGCCACCACTGCAAGGACCACCTTCAACCGCCATCTGCCAGAGTCGAAAGGGTGGTCCTGACAGACTTACGGAGTTGCTCAGACCTGTCGTGGATGCCATCCACGGCCTGATACCCTGCTCAGCACTCCAGGTGCCAGTGACTCAGTGCACCGCAAACCATTGTCAGTTGCTGATTGAGTTTTGTGCTGTTGTGAGGTTGCTCAGCAATGTCACCTCATGCAGTGGGGAAGACCTTGGACCATGAGGAGGAGGATGTGTCAAGTGTGCGGACGGGAGAAGGCACAGACAATCGGAGGGCAGGTGGCAACAGCCCCAGGGCAGGAATGCAGACTGGTGGCGGTAGTCAAGCTACACACCCAGATCTAATACTGAGTATTGTGCTGTGGACTGCGGATGCAACTGTCACCTCAGGCAGTGTGGGAGACCTGGGACGTTGATGATGAAGTTGATGCAGGTGTATCACACCCCACTGCATATGCATCAGGGCTAAGCCGAAGGGACATGATCCTGGCTATTTCTTCACATGAGCGCGCTCTTCTCTAGTGCCCCTACCTCAGTCCACTGCAACTCACGGGACGTCCAGACTGAGTATTGGGTGACCTCTGTACTTACTCCGGATCCCTCCATGTTGCTCTGCATTTGACTCTGTTATGCTGGTGTTTTCTGTTTCCATGACACTGGTGTCCACTTTTCAGGTTGTTGCCAGCACCAAGCACTCCCTGCGGGCTGGCTTATACTCTCCCCACACACATCCAGCACAGGCATCACTGTACATGTGGCCCTGCCAATAAAGGGGCCGGGCGCATGTGCCCGTAGCCAGTTCAACATGATATGTGCATGTGTCCCTGTGGTCTTCTTGTATGCATGGGGGCCCTGGGCCCTAAGACATTACATTGTGCTGTGTACAGTGGACGCATCGATGTCACCGCAGGCAGCGGGCTAGAACCTGGACATGTAGCTTTGTCGTCACCCACTCAATTCGTATGGGGAGTGGACTGTGCCATCGTACGCAGAGCCAACGTGGGTGTGTGACTGATATGTGCGTGCCCCTGGGCGTGGTTCTGTACTGGGTATGTGCATCTGCATGTGTCTCTATGGCAGTGTGGGTCTCCTTTGTGGGGTGTGGGTGGTCCCTGAAGGGTATTGGACACCCACGTATGTGTTCTGGTTCGCATTCCATGGTTTGGGCAACACCCGCACCTGTTGGGCAACCTCCTTTTGGCGTTCTGCCACCTGGCATTGGGGTGCCATGTGTGAATGTGTGAAGTGTTGTGAGGCAGCCGTAATTGCGGGTGCTTCATGCTGTGTGGTCTGTTGCAGGGTCTGGGTTCTCCTCTGTGTAGCTTGTCTGCCCTGGTCCTGGTGGTGGGTTGTGTGGGATGTCCATGGACTGTTGTAGGGCGTGGGTGTCGGGGGTGGTGTTCGTCTCGGGCATCACTGATGGGTTGTCTATTCTGACCTGCTGGAGGTGTTGTTTGTCCCTCTGCATTGTGAAGGGGAGGTGCATGTGTGGCATTGTGCCCATCACCCCACGTCCCCCCAGTCCCTGTTGGATCCTCATCATGTTGTTGTTGTGTCAGGTCCTCTCAAGCTGTGTCCGTACTCCCTACTCCTTGCACGTCTCCACACTGATGACTGTGGCCTGGGTTTCCTCCAGCTCCTCCTGTGGTGCTGAACTGCCACCTCCTGTCGCCGTTGCTGCCTTCCTGTTGGCAGCGGGTTTGTACCTGGTTTAGGTTGTCACGTCCTGCCGGCGCCTCTTGGCCTCCTGGATTGGCCTCCTGGGCACTCGGACTGCATTCCAGGTGGTCTGCTTGTGGGTCAGTTGCTGGTAGTGTTCTGTCGCCTCTGTGGCCTTGGTCTTGTTTTCCTGCGGTCTGCGCCCCGTCTTCCTCTCCCTTTTCTCCTTGGCCTTCCCCCACCCCGTTGTTCCTTGCTGGTGGTCTGTGGGGGTTGTGTGGTTCGCATTGCCCTCTGCGCTGGGTCAGGGTGCATCCATGTTGCTACGTGCTTTGGCTTGTTTCTGGTGTGTTGTGTCTGTGGTTTTTATGGTGCAATTTCCCGCCAGAGGCGTGGGATTTGCAGGCCTGAGGCTGCTTTTCGCTACTTTTTGTACCGCGATTGGCCTCATCGCATTGTTTCTCGCGTTTTGCATTTTTGCGGCATGGCGTTGATTTTCACGCTGACATTTGACGCGTTATCTGGTGACTATCGCATGGTACCACCTTGTTGTGAATTCCACGTTGACACGGCAATATTTTCACGTGATAGGCTGCGATATTGGAAGTTGCGTTACGCTACTCTTGCGGTAGTTATCACAGGTTCTTGTGACTATACCACTTGGGGTACTGCTGCCTGACGTGTTTGAGTAACACACTGCAAGTGAGGTTTTGCACTACTTTTAACCATATCATTTTCCATTGATGAATTTACCATTGTAAGCTTTAAAATGTTTTAAGATGAACATAGCTCATATTCTGAATCTGTGATCTAGTCAGGAAAAAGTGCAGCAAATATATTAGTTATAAATGGACTGGCCTTTGTCGTAGTAAGGAGGAATACCATGGCCATAAGATACCTTAAAGACTTTTACTTGGCATGGGGAATACAATGATACCATCTTAGAATGGCGGCTAGTCCTATTATGTAAGTGCTCACCAATCCTAATTCTCGCCTTAGAGCTTCTATCGAGACCATGGAATTTAAAGTGCTAATATTGAGAAGAATCTTCCCCTCCAACTTATGCTTTAAGTGCCACTGCTTAATATTTATTGTCTCTATAGCATATAAAAGGGTTGATGGAATCTTCATTTTGTATACTGTTAGGAGATGATTAAAGTGCCTGTGACCTGTTGCTCCATAAAATGACTTTTGTGTGTTTCCATGAGCATAAGCCTTATTTGATTTGTGTGCAATATGTTCAGTATTGATTGAATTTGCGGTCATAATTCCTCCAAGATAAGGACTTTACTACTTCTATGGTAGAAATATTATAGAACCACTTATACTTTGTAGTGGTCTGATACCCTTTTGGACAGAACCTCATAATCTTGGTTTTGTAACCTTCAGCATCTGAGTAAGATATCAGTATTTTTCTAGAGGCCCTTGGGCATCAGGTCTAGCAGAACAACATTGTCCTTGTAAAGCAGTGTCCCTAATGGATAAGAGCATTTTTTGGGGGCATCGCTAGCAGACTTGTTCAGCACATCAGGCAGGGCCACAACATAAAGTGAATAAAGCAGGGGCACCAACAGGCATCCCTGCTTCAAAACATTACAGGTCGGAATTTTCGGTGTCATACCCTGCCTGCCTCCTAACATAGCATGACACCAGGGAGCTGTGTGGAGAGCAATAATATGTTTTAGGAGACCCCCTGGTATTCCCAAGGCGCTCAACTTTTTCTAAAGAGTCGGCCTGTCCACATGGTCAAAAGATGTTGAAAAATCTATGAGGCTGCGTAGATAGGCAGCCCTCTTTGTTTCACATATTTTTCCAATATGAGATGGATTACCCTTATATTGTCCAAGGTCATGTGACCAGCTCTAAACACTGCCTACTCCAAAGGAATGATATTTTTTCCCTCCACCCATTCTAGTAGATTACATAAAACACATTTGGAAAAAGTCTTTCCTGTGGTGTCCACCAGGGTAATCTGTGTATATTTGCATGGTAAGATTGAAGGGATTTTTTATGCAACAGCATGATAATACTGCCTGTCCATGAACCAGGGATCAGCCCAGTAAATATATAATAATGGAAAAGCACTATTAAGTAAGTGGCCCACAAGCCCAGGTCTAATAGGTAGTTGGTGTGGACCTCTTGCCACGGCATTCCTAACAGCTTTAAGATAATGCAACACTTCCCTCTAGTAGGTGGGAAAGGGGAGTACATCTCCAATCTGAACCCTCACCTAGGGACTCTATAACACTGTTACTGGGTGTCTGTGTGTTCAAAGCATAGAGAGAGATAATGTAATCTTGCCATTCTTTGCTGGAAATATTATTTATCTTAGGTTTGTAGAAAGAGCCACTGTTTTCCCCTTTAATTTTCCAAAAGGGTTTTTGATTTTTACTGCTTCTGTTATTTTTACCCAGAAGTTATCAGAGCTATATCTCTTTTGGATTCTTACCCACCTAGTTCTTCCTTTTTTCTAAACAAGAAATCCACTAATTTTGTTCATTAGAGAACAAGGTAAATTGCCTTCTTTGCAGGTGTTTAATGAGCTTGTTAAAAACAAATAGTTTATTAAAATTATTGGATTGCCTTATGTGTTTTTTGCAAAGACTACCTACCAAATTCGGAGTTATTCTCACTAATTTTCCTATATCTTCCTCAAATACATCTACAGGTAACCATCCTGGTGGGGGAAGATTTTCAATCATTTTCCTTAATTCTACTAATTGTGACTGTATATTTTTCTTTGTCCATAAAATTTTCCCATTCGCTACACTAAATAACACATTGACACAGATCTGCCATGAATCCCCATCCTCCAGTTTCCCATTGATAGAAAGAAGAAGAATATTGTGATTACTCAAAATATTCTTTATCAACTTTAAATCCGCAAGGCACGTTAAAACTATATATGAGCTAATAACATTGGGGCTGATTACGATGGCAGTCAGATCGACTGTCCGACTGCTGTGGCCGAGGTCCAATTCAGACCACCAAGGCCGCAAACTTACCCCTGCTGTATTACAATGCATGCAGTCTGAACCGCTGACCTCAGCAGTCGGAGTGTTCTTCGATATGTGCCGCGGCAGTCGGAGTAGTCACCGCATGGGTCGCGGTGGTCGGAAAGCTTGCAGATAGGGACTCCAACGCCATCAGGGCTGTGGTTCCACTGCTGAGCAGAATACAATCAAACCTTTGTACTGGTGGTCCCATGCTGGTGGTTTTACGACGGCTCTAGAACACTGCGCTATTGCTACCGCAAAACACCACAACAGTGCCCATTGGATGCTGAAAAAATCTAAAAAGCTGATGTCCATTGCCAAACTGGATACACCTACAAATCAAAGTATAAAATACACCCCATCCCAGACCTTGATTCTTTGCCACTACACTGCAGCATTGTGATATACAGTGCATTGTTTGGGAGAAAGGGCAGCTCATATCACACAATCCCATCACACACACTCCACACACGTATAATGTACTATTTTCTTTGTCATTCTTTGTTTAATTCCATATTCCGTTTTCTTCACTGTCACTTGCTGTATTTATTTAACATGTCACCTGCTAAAAATCCAAGTTTCTCTGACACCGAGTTGTCAGTAATGTAGAGCCACAATTGTTTGGAGCAGTAGGAAGAATGAAATGTGGTACAGGATAGTGAATGCTGTTGGTACCACCCTGTGCACAAAGGAGGACATCAGAAAGAGGTGGCACAACCTGAGGATGAGAGGGAAGAACCTGACCTCCAGGCACCACCTTGTGGCCCATAAGATTGGCGGTGGTCCTCCCAGTCCACGATTCACACTCATATCCTTGGAGGAAAGGGTGCACCCATCCTGCATTCTGTGGGCTTGAGAACTGGGGGATTGGAGTCTGGTAAGTAACACATCACCAACTGTTACAACATATCAGTGTTCTCTTTGCACACATCACAGACCTTGCTATAATGGTGTCAATCAATCAATCAATCAATCAGGGGTTTGTAAAGCTCACTACTCACTCGTTAGGGTCTCAATGTATTGGGAGGGATGCAGCTCCGTTGGGGTCATTTGAAGAGCCAGGTCTTGAGGTGTTTCCTGAATTGATGCAGTGTCAGTCAGGCTTCACCAGAGGTGAATGGGGAAGTTCATTCCAGGTCTTGCCTGCGAGGTAGGAGAAGGACCTTCTACCCGCTCTGTTCCTGTAGAAGCTTGGGACGGTGGCTAGGGAGAGGTCTGCTGAGAGGAGGTATCTCTTGGGGGCATGGAAGGAGAGGCTGTTGTGGTCCGATGTTGTGGAAGGCCTTGTAGGTTTGCCTGTGCAGCTTAAAAGTTATTCTTCTGACGGGGAGGCAGTGGAGGTCATGGAGGTGTTGGGTGATGTGGTTGTGCCGTGGGATATTGAGGATTAGTCTGGCTGCGGCCTTCTGGACAGTCTGGAGTTTTCAGAGGAGTTTTTCGTTGATTCCAGCGAAGAGGGCGTTGCCGTAGTCCAGTCTGCTGGTGATGAGGGTGTGAGTGACCGTTTTCCTGGAGTCGGAGGGTATCCATTTGAATCTTTTATATAGTATGCGGAGGGTGTTGAAGCATGCGGAGGAGATGGCGTTGATCATAGTGAGCGATGAGTTCATTATGTGGCCAAGATTACGTGCATGGTCTGTCGGGGTGGGTAGGTTTCTGAGGGCGGGGGCCACCAGGTGTTATCCCATGTGGAGGAGCTGGCGCAGAGGATGAGGACTTCTGTTTTCTATAAGTTGAGTTTCAGGCAGCTGTTCTTCATCCAGGTTGCAACGGCTTACAGCCCTTCTTGGAAGTTGTGACTGGTGATGTTCAGTTCCTTGGTGAGGGAGAGGATGACTTGTGTGTCATCGGCGTAGGAGACGATGTAGAGCCCATGGTTTCTAATGATGGTTGCAAGGGGGGCCAAGTAGATGTTGAAGAGGGTGGGGTTGAGGGTGGATCCTTGGGGTACTCCGGATTTGGTCTCTGTCGGTTCTGAGAAGAAGGGCGGGAGTCTTATTTTCTGTGTTCTGCCCATGAGGAATGAGCGTATGCAGTCTAGGGCCTTTCCTTGGATGCCGGCATTGTGGAGTCTGGTGGCTAGTGTGCTGTGGGAGACAGTGTTGAAGGCTGCTGATAGGTGCAGGAGGCTGAGGGCTGCCATTTGGCCTTAGTTGAAGAGGGTGCAGATGTCGTCTGTGGTGGCGAGGAGGGCAGTCTTGGTGCTGTAGTTGCTGCAGAATCCGAATTGGGAGGTGTTGAGGATGTTTCGATGACCTTGGCTGTGAAAGGAAGCAGCCAGACAGACCTGACGTTTTTGAGGTCCGTTGGGTCTGCAGAGGGTTTCTTTAGGAGGGGGTTGACTTCGGCGCACTTCAAGTTGTTGGGGAATGTGGCTGTCTTGAGGGAGCCATTGATGGTTTGACATAGCTTGGGTGTGATGGCTGTGGGGGGCCTGTGGAAGATGTGTGGCGGGCAGGGGTCTGAAGGTGCTCCAGAGTGTATGCTATTCATGGTCTTTAGGGTGTCTTCTGTCGTGAGTGGGGTCCAAGTAAGTAGGGTCTGTTAAGTGGAGTCGCTGGGGGTGGGTGTTGATGTGGTGAAAAGGTCTTGGTTGTCCATCTGCTTTTCAAATATACAGTAGCCAAAGTATCATTGATGTTTGATTGTCACAATCAGTGGCCCTGCACATAAGAACACATGTATCTATCTACATTACATCCCACATGTGGGAATGCTCTATGTAAGTCCATTACCCATAATATGTGTAAATGTCTAATAATATAGGCCAGCACCACTACATTTTGCAAAACAGTATGTAACACAAATCATTTTTGCTACTGTTGGTAAGTTTGAAAAGAAACTACTACAACTACCATGAGGCCCTGTTGCTTGAACACTTAACAAGAGGCACCAGTGTTGTTTCCCCATACTCATTTGTCAGCCATGTCTCAACTGAAGTTTACCTGACATGCACGTAGCCAATGGTCAAGCATGGGGTACGAGAGAAATAAAAGACTATATCTACCATGAGGCCCTGTACTTCTAACACTGAACAAGAGGCACCAGTGTTGTTTCCCCATACTCACTTGTCAGCCATGTCTCAACTGAAGTTCACCTCACATGTACGTAGCCATTGGTCAGTATGGGGTACAAGGGAATTCAATGAGTACACCTACCATTAGGCCCTGTACTTCTAACTCTGAACAAGGGCACCAGTGTTGTTTACCTATACTCACTTGTCAGCCATGTCTCAAATGATCCCCAGGTCATATAGACTAAGCACTCTAGACACAATGCTCTGCTCAGAAAGATGTCTGCCTACTCAGCTTGAACTTTCCCTGGTCTCCATTACTGAAGAGAATTAAGCCATGAGTGACACCATATCAAGTGTGAACATGAAATATCAGTAATGCCTGAATGTAACCTAGCTGATATGAATTGCCTGGTGACCCATTGACACAGCACAACACACATGATTACCAATGCTAAACCAACTACCAAGTTGTGTGTATGCCTGTACTGTACACAACTAGGACTTAGAATGTACTAATACACATGTTCCTCCCACACTGTGTTGGGATCAAGTTATTTGGAGATGGCATGTCCATTCCTCATTTCAACAAGAAGCATATCAGCACAGCAAATGATCAGTCCAATACCACTTCATGTTATGGATGTCTCCCAATGTCTTGCAAAGTAGTCTACCACAACGGGGAGAGCTCACAATGTTAACCTTATTTATTTGCGAAGTTTTATATAGCGCTGGCTAGACCCGGAGGTATCAGAGCGCCTTACATGAGGATCAGAGCGTTACAGGTTACATAGTTACATCAATTACAGGCTTCAGGTAAAGACATAGGAGAAAACAAAAACATGATATGCGGGGGATGGAAGGAAACACAACGGGGTGACGAGGAAAACAATGTCGGATGTCCGGCTTGGTAGGTGTCGGCCGAGGGGGTGAACCAGAGCCAAAACTCCTCTATAGCTGCATAGGACAGCTCCACCGGGCCTCAGCCAAGGTTGCTCGGGCTCCGAGGTAAGTACAAACAGTTATGGTATCCGCCCAGGGGGCATCGTCAAAGTTCCATCGAAAGGCCCCGGTCCTGCTGTTACTGGGAAGCGCCGTTCGCTACGTTCTCCTGCTGGCCCCCAGGACAAAAGTGGTGAGAGGAGAGGTGGAAGGGACAGATTCCAAGATCAGTGGATTGTAGGATAATTATCCCTGATCATTTATTTGGGTTCGCGCTGGATCAGATATATTAGAACTGCCAGTTTGTGCTCAGCAACATTTTTTCTTTTATGAAAACACTATACCAACAAGAGGAACTGTGGATGGGTTCACGATTCACACCACTGTAAGCTCTCTTTCTGGGTAACGTTGAAAGAAAACTCTCCACACACCCTGACTTAACAATTTAAACATTAGTTACCATTACGGTTGAGGTTGGATGATGTATTTATCTTAGCAGAATTTTTTTTTTTTTATAAAATCTTTTTATTTTTTAACAATTCCAAATTCCCAATCAGACAGAGTACATTACATTATTGCGATAAAACAGATGACCAGTAAGTATACACAGCAATTTACCAAACTTTAGTCAAGGAGCATTCACATTACAACCCTTATGGTGAGATCGGCTCGTCCTGGGTGGGGAGATGGGGAGGTATACAAATGTTGCCACGAAATGTGTTCCATTTACCACAAATAGCATTCCATTTCTGGGGGCAGCCTCGCGCCACATACACTGTCTTTTCTCGTACCATACACCAGTCCAGGTCTGCTTTCCAATCCGCTAATCTAGGAGGGTGTCCGGCCCCCACAACTGTGCAATATTCCTTTTGCCACCATCAGCCCCAGTGTTACCCATGTTGTGTCTTTGTGATTAAGGTCAGTGGGTTCCCATACATTTAGGAGGCATCGTTTTGCTTCTGGTCGCACTGCGGTTCCTAACACTTCACCCATACATTCGTGTATCTTTCCCCAGTAGCCTTGAACAATATCACATTCCCATATGATATGCATGAATGTGCCTATCTGGTTACATCCTCTTCTACAATCAGCGCTGTCAACCCTCCCCATCTGCAACAGCCTGGGGCCTGAAACATATACTCGGTGCATTATCTTTAGTTGGACCAATCGTAGTCTAGCAGGGATTGCTACTTCTCTGGGGGAGGATACTGCCTCCTGCATTTCCTCGTCGTCCAGTACCAGCCCATCCCTCTCCCATCGCTCTCTCAATTGTCTCAATGGGTCGCCTGTGTTGTTAATCAGTTTCTTATACGTCAACGAGATTGCTTTGTCCTTCATATAACCATCAAGTAGTCTGGTCTCTAGTGGAGAGGCGTCTGGTAGGGTGGAGCCTCGCGGTATATTTGTCTGGAGGGCATGTCTGATCTGCGTGTATCTAAAAACCTCAGTGTCAGCTAAGTCGTATTCCTGTTGGAGGGAAGCGAATGAGACCACCGTGTCCTTCTTCCATAAGTCACCTATCTTTGAGATCCCTATCATATCCCATTTGTCAAACCCCTTGGATGTGCTCAGCATTCCCAATTTTTTAGAGTCCCATAGGGGTGTGGCGAGAGTGAGCGTCTGGTTCCATCCCAGCCTTTTATTGGCGGTGTGCCAGATCTGAACCGATTGCTTGGTCGGGCCCGTAAGAGGGTATCGGTTTGGTCTAGAATACAGTGCTTTGTTATGGTTGCCACCGGGGAGTAGCCAACGGTCCATTCGGTACCCAGGATCGTCGCCAGGGCGATATGTACAGTGGTTTATCGCTGCTAAATGTGCTGCCCAGTAGTATTTTTTAATATCGGGGAGACCTATGCCTCCGTCATACCACCCAAGTACTAATTTTGAGAGCGCTATTCTAGGTCTACCATCCCATAGCAAATCCCTCTGCAGTCCCTCTATCTCCTTGAAGTATCTCTCTGGTACTAGGTCAGGAAGTTGTGCAGTATGTACAGGAAGCGTGGCAACAACATCATTTTAAAAAGTGCTGCACGTCCCAGTAGTGAAAGTGGGAGTGATTTCCAGTTTGTGACATCTTGCCTCAGTTTTTGCAGTGGGGGAAGCAAATTGCGGTCGTAACGTAGTTTAGGGTCTGGTGTAATAAATATTCCCAGGTATTGGAAACCCACTGTTGTTATTTGCATGTGGCAGCCCCTGGGCAGGGAGGGAGGATCACCCCGGGGTACATACATTAGGGATTTATCCCAATTAATAGTGTATCCTGAGTTCCCCCCAAATTTTGCAAAGATGTTGAGTACGCTACTGATTGACTTTGCGGGTTGTGCCAGGTAGAGCAGGATGTCATCGGCATACAATGAAATCCGGTCTTCCCAGCCCTCTGTCCATTTAAGCCCTCTGATCGTGGGGTCCCACCGAATCCATGCCGCTAATGGCTCTAGAGCGAGCGCAAATAGCAGGGGTGAAAGCGGACAGCCCTGTCTTGTCCCACGGCCCAGGGGGAATACCTCAGATTTTCTATTGTTCACCACTACTTGGGCGAGCGGGTTAGAATAGAGTAATCGAATCCATCCTATAAAGCCTGGCCCGAATCCCAGTTTAGTCAAAGCCGCAAAGAGGTATGACCACTCTATGGTGTCAAATGCCATTTTGGCGTCTAATGAAAGCACCACCACTTCTTCCTGGATGGTGGGTAGCCTTCCCAGCACCCCATGTAGTCGTCGTAGGTTTAAAGCCGTGTTACGTTGTGGGAGGAAACCAGATTGGTCGGGGTGCACCAGTTTACATATCACCCGGACCAAGCGGTTAGCCAACAATTTCGCCAAGATTTTGGGTTCTGCGTTTAGAAGTGAGATAGGTCTATAGGATGAGCATTCTTTCCTTGGCTTCCCTTCTTTGTATATAGTGACCATGGTCGCCTCTCTATGATCCCTCGGGAGTTGGCCCTTCTCCTTACTCTCCTCATACATGGCTCTTAAATGTGGGGCTATTGCATCAGGTTTAAGTTTGTATAGCTCAATGGGAAGTCCATTAGGGCCTAGTGCTTTACCTGGTTGTAGCATTCGTATTGCCTGCGCTATCTCATCGTTGGTGAGTGCACTATCTAGCGTATTTCTGTCCTCTACTGATAGGGTTGGTAATGCTATGTCACGTAGGAGGGCACTTGAGTCCTCTTCCGTGAGGTGTGAGCTATTTCTGTATATTTCTTCGTAGTGAGCTGCGAACTTGTTGACTATGGACTGTGGTTCTGTTATTAATTCACCCTCCTCGCCCATCAGTTCAGGCACTAATCTGTTTGACCTCTCCTTCTTATCCAGCCAGGCGATCAGTTTCCCGGCCTTGTCTCCTTGATCGTAGAATTTGCCTTCCTTATCCCTACTTAATACTTTCGCCATATCTGTAGCCGTAGCTTTATATTCGGCACTCTTGAGTTCTATGAGATGCTGTTTTTCGGTCGGGTCGCCTATATTTATTTCGTCCTCAAGCTGGAGTATGTCATGCTCAATTAATGTCATCTCTTTGTATTTTTCTTTACGCACCCCTGCGATTGATGATAGCGCCTGCCCCCTTATCACAGTTTTAAAAGCTTCCCATAGAGTCCGAGAAGAGGCAACCGAACCCTCGTTAGCCTCAAAGTAGTGGCCGATTGCTTGCATGATGTCTTTCTTCACTTTGGGATGCTTGAAGTGCCTCGGGTTAATGGGTGGCACGCTACCCACTCTATGTCCGCCCAGAACCATTTGGGTCCATATCGGGGAGTGATCAGATATCCCTCTAGCCATGTGCTGTATCTCTCTTATATTGGGGAGTTGAGTGGCCGGCACCAGGAGATAGTCTATTCTCGACATGCTGTTGTGCGCCCCTGAATGGAAGGTGTATTGGGTTTTGTCCGGGTTATATGCCCTCCAAACATCCACAAGCCCAAGGGCGACTAGGAAGTTTGGCAGCCAGGTATTCGCTGCACCAATGTCCCGGGGTGGGTAACGGTCCAGGGGCCCCGACACTATGGAGTTAAAGTTCCTCCCACAATCGTGTGGCCTTTGGGGAGGGACAATATAACAGCACTAAGGTCTTTAAAAGTGGAGCCCTGCAACCCAGGGGGAACATATACAGTCATGATAGTGAGTGTTTGGCCCTCCCAGTGCCCTGATATCGCGGAGTATCGACCCAGCGCTTCAGACCAGGTGTGGTGCACGGAAAAGGGAAGGAGCGCTTAATCATAATACCCACCCCTCTGGATCCCGATGTGAAGCCTGAGTGTGCTACTAATTTATAACCATATCTGTTCATCGCCTTGCAAGTATTACCCACCAAGTGCGATTCTTGAAGCAACACTACGTCTGGCGAATGTCGTCTAAGATATTGCAGCACAACTCCCCGCTTCACTTTATTCCCGAGCCCGTTGACGTTCCAACTAAGGAGCTTAAGGCTCTTGTCCCAATGCATAGCCATTACTCATCACACTCAGGCTGCCATGCTTATGTCTGTCTTTGGTCATCATCGTCCACAATGCGTACTTCTGTCCCCCCAACCCCTCCCATAACTTCCCTCTCTTCCCATACAATGGTAAAGGACTGTGTTCTTGAATTGTCAGATGAATATACTTAAAAACCATTGCCAAAATAAGGCACCTTAAAACAGTTAACGAAATTCCCCTAAAAAAACCTCCCCCCTCCCAGCTACCCTGCTTCGTAGGTGCAAAAGTACCCACCTCCCCAACTAGCAGAGCGCCTGTCGCCCCTAAACAATTAACAATGACGGGGTACTGGGGTGACGCCCTGTCTTGCTCGGGCTTCCCACTTCAGCCCTGATCAAGAATATACTGTCGCTGTGTGCCGTCAGGCATCTTACATGTGGCTTACAAGTACGTATCACACCCTTTCTTACAGTCAAACCTTATTGTTTGCCATGGCGAGTTCGTATCGGCTGTTGCCACTGAGACCCTATCAGTCTCCGTTAGTCTCCTGGGTGACTGGACTTGCTGATCTGGATCGCCAGGGTCGCTGGGTTCGTGTACCTGGGTCCAATCGTCCGTCCGACGAGCTGTGGGATCGTTCACGAGTGTCTCTCCAATTGCCTCCAGTTCGTGGTCTATCTTTCTTTGGTGGGCCTTTGTCCAGCCATTCTTGGACGTCCGCTGGGGTCATAAAAAACAGGGATTTCCCATTGGTGATGATCTTAAGTTTGGCTGGGAAAAGCATCATATATTTGATGCCCTTTTCTCGCAGTATTCGTTTGACACCGTCGAAGGTACGTCTCTCCTGCTGCACCTTAAGCGTGAAGTCCGGGAAGAATCGCACGGTGGTGTTCTCATATTGAAGATCCCCATGGATACGGGCCGCTTGTAGGATTGCATTGCGATCTCTGTAGTTTAGGATCTTGGCTATGATGGTCCTAGGGTTTGCTCCCGGCTTTGGTGGCGGGACCGGGGCTCTATGTGCCCTTTCCACTGTAAAGAAGGTGGAGAGCCGCTTGGGCTTGAGGTGATTGAGTATGAGATCTTCGAGAAACAGGTCCATACTAGGCCCTTCTGTTCCCTCCAGGACCCCCACGACTCGGATGTTGTTGCGTCGGGCCCGCCCTTCCTGGTCCTCCAGCCTCAGAGCTACTTGACGATGTTGGTGAACCAGTTGTGCGACTTTGTCTTCTAGTTTACGTGTGGCCGTCTGCAATTCAGCGATATTCACCTCTGTTTTCGTTACGCATTCCGTTGTTTTGTTCATGTCCGCCCTTAGAAGGTTCACTTCAATCGAGACTTTGTCGATTTTGGTTTCAAGGGTGGTGCCCAGCTTGTGGATGGCCTCCATTATAGAGGCTAGGGAGGGTTCGGGAACTTCATTCTGTTGCCTGTTTGGAGACCGTGTATTTGTCTAATTTGTTAGACTGTACCGACGTACCGCTTTTGGGTTTCATGTTGTACGGGTTCTGCCACCGCCAGTGGGGCACTAGGGGCTCCCCAAACTCTACTCTGGTCTCCCCAGTTATAGCGCGGCATGCGCTGTCACCGGTGCCCACTATTTGCAGCTCTAGAGGGCAGGCAGGTCCTGTCTCAGGACGTCAAAGTCGGTCTTCTTCGCGAGGCTGGCGTGGGGAAGCTCAGTATTTAAGCATGAGGTTGGTCTTTTCAGCGGGGACGCTTCAGCACTGGCCTCGTGTGCGGTTCGTTTCGTTGCAGGCACGGTGGGTTCTCTGGGGTCAGTTATTACAGGAACTTAAGTGCAGTCTGGGTTTGGGGTTGATGGCGCACTCTTCCCCGTTCAATTCCCTGCGGTGTCGTCCCTTTACCACTGCAGCTCTCGGAGTGTCGCAGTTTAGTAACTCGTCACCTTCTCCCAGCTCTCGCACTCCGGTCACCAACCTCGAGCTTTGCAGAGGGTGCTACGCTAAAAGCGCCCCTGTGCACCCCCAGCGCGGTATTGGGGAGATACGTCTGTACCAGTCTATAGTGGGGCAGCCGGATTCACTGTGTCATTGGCCGAAACTGGATCCCAACTTCATTCTCGGCTGCTGTGGTTCTGCTTTTATTGCCCCACTACTAATTGTTCGGCCGTGTCCCGGGGGCGGTATGCCGCTAGCAGCACTACCCATCCAGGCTCTGGGCGCGCATCCCGGGTGACTCGTAGCCCGGGTGGAAGGGACAGCCGGGGCCCGCGCGGAGGTCCAATGCGCTCTTCACCAGCGACCCATTGTGTGCTTATGTCGCGCCGTGGCTGCCGGGGGCTGAGTCGTGTTGCGCGGGAGTGAGCCACTGGTGCGAGGCTGGGCCCCGAGGTTACCACAGGGGAAGCAGCGCTGCCCTCACCTTGCCTGTCGGGAAATTCGTGGCCGCGCGGGGGAGGCCGGGGACCGCCTCTCGTGCGACGCGTGTCGCTGTGTCCGCCGAGGCTCGCCAGTGGTTCTTGGTCTCCTACGGTTAGCCGATCTCTGGACTATTCCGGGCAGGATCGCGTACCTTCTCTGGCCGGCGGGTTACTCTGCTCCGTCTTCCGCCCTGAAACCTCGGCGGCCGGCGGGCGTCTCGATCCGGCCCCGGCACTCGAGTGCCGCCCACCTCCGCGCGGCCTGCGCGTTCACTCCGCCCCTCACGTCCCAGAGGGTGGATACAGTGTTTTAAGATGGTTTCTTCGGCGTCGCTCCGCTCACTAAGGGTTCCGCTTGCCTTAGTTATCTCGGCAACACCACAACATGCGGATTAGTGTCGGATTTTAAGGGCTTTTACCGTGGTCCCGGCGGAGCTCTCTTTCTAGGCAGCCATCTTGGCTGACGTCAGGCCACGCCCCCTCTATCGTAGCAGAATTGATCAGTTCATCAGCCACACACTCTGCAATGGTTTTAATGTTTCGGAAAGCCGCTTCACGAGCCCCTGTGCACAGGAGCTATATTGCCTGATTGACACTACGTAGGAGCGACACATCCACAGCCTGTCTCCTCACAGTACCAGCCGGCCAATACGTGTGGAGTCTTCTCGGGGGCCGCTGTTGATGATAGCATTCACCAGGACCTGGAGAGGGTTCTCTCCTGTCAGGAGGTGGATGATCTCGAAGGCATGCTTTACGATGCGCACCGTCATCAGTTTCTTCCCATTGTTCCGACCATGCATCATCATTGAGTCAATGAGATGCTCCACGATTGAACACTGGGCCTTGCGGGAACGCTTGGCTGCATAGCGGCCAGAGCTGTGGGGCAGGTACTTGGCATACTTCTCCTTGACAGCAATGTAATCCTGTAAGGAGATGTCGTTGATCTGAACATCTTCTGTGCTCCATTTTTTAAAGAGCTTAATTTTGAGGGTCTCAGCACCAGCCGGTGCTGCCCCCCATTCGGTCATGGCGGTGGGCGGTACGGACTCCGTGATGGCGGCGGTGTTGACGCTTCAGGGTGCTGAGGGGAAAACCTCCCCCCCTTTTGTCCTTCTCAGGCCTGAACTAACTATGTTCCAAATTATGTGAATGTACATACCACACTTACCACAATAACAATCAACTCTTTGTCTGAACAATGCGATCTGGCACAACCTCTGGCCAGAGTCTGGACACCGCCCAGACTCCACCTCTAACCCTGGATCAAGCCTTTATTTTTTTATTTTTTATTTATTTGTTTTTTTTATTTATTTGAGTTTTATATAGCGCTGGCTAGACCCGGAGGTATCAGAGCGCTTTACATAAGGTTCCACAAAGTTACAAAATTACATCAGTTACCAGTTACATCAGTTACTAGAAAAACATTTCAAGAGCGTAAAGACAAGATAAAAGGAGCTTAGAAGGGAGAGGGGGTAGGGTAAAGGGGTAGGAGGGAAATAGGATGGAGAGACGAGGGAGAGTCTGCCCAAAGTCCGGCTGAGTAGGTGACGGCCGAGGGGGAAGTCCACAGCCCATCTCCTCTATAGCTATCAGGTAGCTCCACCGGGCATCGGCCAAATAGCTAGGTCTCAACGGAAGAACATTAAGAAGGGGACGAGAAAATGGAGCATAGAGGGGGAAAGGGGTAGGGTAAAGGGGTGGGAGGGAGAATGCAAAGGCGAGACGAAGGAAAGTCTGCCCAAAGTCCGGCTGGGTAGGTGACGGCCAAGGGGGCCATCTCCTCTACAGCTATCCGGTAGCTCCACCGGGCATCGGCCAAAAAACTAGGTCTAGCGCTAACATAAGGAAACATCGTGTTACTAGATCAGGAAGGGACCAAAAGTCTAGAGTCCAGAGATGGGCTGGTGGAGCTGGGAGGAGGCGGGGGAGGGAAGGAAACACAGCAGGGAGACGCAGAAAAACAATGTCAGATGTCCGGCTGGGTAGGTGACGGCTGAGGGGGTGAACCAGAGCCAGACTCCTCTATAGCTGCATAGGACAGCTCCACCGGGCATCGGCCAAGGTTGCTCGGGCTCCGCAGTAAGTTAAAAACAGTTATGGTATCCACCCAGTAGGCCTCGTCATAGTTCCAATGGAAAACACCGGTCCTGGTGTTACTGGGCAGCGCCGTCCGCAAATTCCTCCATCTCGCCCCCCGGTCAAGAGTGGTGAGAGGAGAGGTGGAAGCAACTCCTTCACCTCTTCCCTCCGCGTATGGAGGAGCCCGCACTTTTTAATCGTGTCGCTTCGCCTGCATTTTTCCCTCCTACTAGTCATTTCACCACTTCCTGGAGGAAATACCTACTATTTCAAAGAGGGATAAGCTTGTGCCCCTCCCCAATTCTAAGGACTAGGATCAGCACCTGCGAAGGCCAAGGCAGGTATCCATACTTTCCGTTGGGGGATGGCGACCTTAAAGCTCCCGCTCGCCGCTGGCCAACACCCCCTCCCCCCTCCAGTAATCCTGAATGTAGGAACCCAAAGGGGCAGCCAGGTTCAGTTCTGCATGCTGCATTGGTGTATGGTGGGCGCCATATTTAGGTCAGGCAAATCTCTTCTGGGCGCCATATTGGAGTCAGGCAAGCCGCAATCGATCCCCTCGCTGTTTATTTCATCCCCCCACGTTTTATTTGTGCAGTCTCTTAGTGATACAGAATCTCCTGAACACATGGATGTAAAGGACCAACCTGACACATCTGGTGGGCCTGGGCAGATGGCAACAGTGATTCTCAGTATGCCCACAACCACACCTCCCACCCCAGCTGTAACATCTCTGCTGACCTCTAACCCAACAACCGATGGTCCTAGCACAGTAAGCAACTTCTCCTGCCCCCCACTTCCACCTACAGAGTTGAGGATTGACAACACTCTCACTGAGGACGGAGGAGCAAGTGGGAGAAGACAGGCTGGCCCAAAGGCACAGGCCCATGGAGGCAGGGGTGATGGGAGGTTAACTGTGGGCCTGCAAAGTGAGGCCACTGGTGCCACTAGTGCCAACCTCGCCCGAGTCCTGAGTGATTATGAGGACTACCAAGGAGTGATGGGCCAGGTTCTTGAGGAACTCTGGGAGATGAAGCAGCTGCAAAGGTCCATAGACCAGAGGCTGGACACCCACAACAGCAACAGTCTAATGCAATCATTGCAACTTCCAATCCTATCACTGTGCAAGCTGCCTTGGTACTGGAGTTGTACACCCAAAGTCTATGCCAGTCATTTCCAGGAACAGTCCATGTATACTTTGTGCTGTGAAACAGCATCATATACCTGCTGATGTCACAACTTTGAAATGTCCAAATGAAGATGACATGGTGAAGGTACCTAAAACAGATGTATAGGAATAGATTACCTAGGAAGCAATATATATGACACCAATCAAAGTCAACTCATGGAGTATGCAGAACATGGGAAAATGTCACTGTCACAAAGCATCATCAACAACATGTGCATGTGCCAAGACCTTCCTCCACAAACAGCCGTGCACAGAGTTTTTCACAGCTGTATATGCCCAACATGTATCCATAAACATCCCCTTCACAACATCACAACATTCACTGTAACAGTCAAAGTCATGACATCTCACAATCTACTTACACACATGAGAAGAAGTTGTTGATGAGCTCTTGACGCATGTCAACTCCTTCCTCTTCCCCACTGTCAGCATCATTTGGTATTTCAGGATCCTCTCCCGGTGGATCCTGCTGGTCTCCATCCTCTACGATGAGAGGGATGTTTTGTCACAGTGCGAGGTTGTGGAGCATACAGCAGGCAACAGTGATCTGACACACCTTTCCGGGTGAGTAGAGGAGGTCTCCCCCAGTCCTGTCCAAACATCTGAATCTGGCCTTCAGGAGCCCAAGCACTGCCTGCTCCACTGACTGCCGCATTCTTCCCTGGGCCTCATTGCAGCGGACTCCCCTAGGCGTTGTTGGATTCCTCCGTGGCACCAACAACCATGGGCGGTTGGGATACACTTATTCTCTTAGATGGAAGATATACATTTGTGCAAACATTGAGTCACACACTCTCAGATTATATGAACTGACATCCCACACACAAATTGTGTACACATTATACTCACCAACAAGCCAGGCCCTCTCAAGTAGTAGTTTTGGGATAAGCTGGGGTATGTTGCTCTTCCACAGTATGAAGGTGTCATGGGCAGATCCTGGGAATCCGGTAAACACACCACTTGCATGTTGATGGAATGGAAGTGCTTCCTGTTCTTATAAACCTGTTTTCTGGTTTGCAGTGGTACTAAGGCAAAATGTTTGCCAACAATAGCTCCGAACACATGTGGGGTGCAACCAAATTCATAAAATTCACCCGTCACATTGGCCAAATCTCTCAGTCTGGGTAACTGGATGTAGCCGTCCATGTGCCTAATCATCGCTGAAAGCACATCATGTAGTACGCCACTGAACATAGGTTGTGACATTCCACTAGATTTAGCCACAGTATATTGAAAGGAACCTGTGGCCAGGTACTGCAGTACTGCCATTAGTCTCACCACTGGTGGCAGTTATGTGGGATAATTTCTTCAAGGACATAAATGGGGCTCCAACTGTGGACATAAATCTTGCATTATCTGCCTATTGAAATGTTACTTCTTGATTACGTCTCTTTCTTCCATTGTGACTAGGTCCAGAAATGTCCAGTAGACTGGAGGCTGTAGTCTCCTCCCTCTACCAGGGTACCTATGCATGGAGTGTACACACACATATGGCTATTGGTCACAGTGTCCAAACTAGCATATACCAAGACACAGCCAAAAGTCAGGTGCACAAACATTCCTGCAGATGTTAGCAGTACACAGCAATTCACATCATAATTATATGATATACAGTAGTATACATGGCAACTTTTTGGATAAGGAAAGTAGAAGAGATGCCTGACAATGATCTGTATGATACATTTCTCCCATTGACCACTTCCATGCGGGGGACAGCCTAAATAATTACATTGAATATTCTGATAAATATGGGAGTCACCCGGATGATTTGGATCAATTGGTATTACTGCAAGTACCACCTGGCATCCTCAATCTGGACTCCACATGTGTCTTTAACAGCACTGTGCACATCATAGAAAATTCAATTGGATGGTGCACATCATCATGTTGTGGAGTCTGTATTGCACATAGCAAACAGAAATAAATACTTCTCCAAATGTTCAGATAGCAAAAACAGTACGTTTATGGTGTACAAAAGCCATAAGTCAGACCAGTTGAATTTATAATTTATTCATTTTAAGTACAAAAATATTTTTGTATTACTTTTTTTTTAAATAAAGAGCCATAGCACATATTGTTGTGATATTACCTTGACATCTATATATACATGATTAGTGTATAAAGAGAAAAAAGACCAACATAAGGAATAGGTAACATGATGGTCGATAAAGAACGGGAGGTACATAACACTATGAATTACTTGCCTCCTGGGGCACTCCATGGGATAAGGGTGAGCAACAGGGCTCAGGATGCCAGGCTGGAAGGAAAGGTTTGAAAACCACTACCCGGATATAGTCCTGGTAAAATGTACCAAAGAGGTCTGCAAGGTACAAACAAAGTTTGAGTGGGTTGATAGCAGAGACTTCTCTCTGAGACCTACAAATTACGTAACACAAAGGGAGCATGCCCCCTCGGACGGCTAGGGATCCCGAGTGGAAGGAGATAGACAGACCGGTCAAACTTTACCTAACGTAGTGAAACGGGGGTCAGACGTGCCTCCTCATAGCCTCGATTCGGCCAATGTCGCCACTAAGTGGAACGGCTGCTTAGGTACTCTAGTCTGGAGTCCAAACACTGACTGATAGCCATCAGGTGTGTATAAATGGAAGAAGGACAAGTGTCCGCAAAGACTGGACTGATAACCTAAAAACAAGCATGGGAGAGTGGCCGGCATGTTGAAAACTCGCACTAGTGTCTCGAAGGCTAAATATGTATATTCTATTAACTAGATCGACAAGTGTGGACTCAAAACTTGTTATGAATAAAAGGAACGAAAACAAAAACAAAACAAAAACCGACGGACTGTTCTCGGATGAAATAATGGGAATAATTAAATACTACAAGATGCAAAAGAATGCAAACGATACAAAAGAATGGAGTGCCATCTAGTGGTCGGTAGGAAGGAATAGGGGACCATGGATAACATAAGAAAAGGAGACGGCCAGAAACTTCGACTATTGAATGCGGGGAGTAAACTAAAACATCTGCAGAGCAACCGGTAGAGTAAATAAACAGGGGCCAGCAGGAGAAAGGTTATATTATAGCATTTTCCCAAGGGGAAGTTAATTAAGGCCAGAGGTAGCTGTTTGTAAGCTGTAAATCCAGAAGACCTCTCTTCTATTCCTCAGGCCATCAATGTTACTGTCTTTGGGGCATCTGATCTTTTCCAGAATCATCCATTTGAGATCTTTCTCAGTATGTCTTTTCTGGGACCAATGTTCCACTAGAGGGGCTCCAACTCGGTTATTTTTTATGGCAGATTTATGTTCACTAACTCTAACCCTGAACTCTCGACCGGTTTCCCCCACATAGCCTAAGTTGGCAGGGACATAGAATCAGATATACAACATTGGCAGTCCTGCAGTTTGTCATCTCTGTGAGTTTAAATTGCCTCTGTCCCCAATCCAAGGTTGTGGTGGTGAGGGCATGATTACACGCATGGCAATTGCCGCACTTGTGGTTACCCAAGATGGGTGGAGATCCTGTGATAGATTTATGAATGTACTCTCTTTCTTCTTTGAATGTCGCCTTGACTAGGGAGTTTATAATGTTCCTGTTACGTCTAAAGGCAAAGACTGGTCTGGGGAGTTTGGTAAGTTGTTGTCCGGCATTCAGGATATGCCATTGTGACCCAATGATTTTTCTGACTTTGGTATTGAGGGTGGAATGCCATGTGACACAAACCAGTTTGTTATCATCCTTCTTTGATTTGTCTTGGAACAGGGTATCCCTATTGAAATATCTGGCTCTTTTGTAAGAGTCCTTAATGAGTCTTTTTGGGTATCCTCTGGTGAGGAACTTGTGTTTAAGTTGTTTGGCATGATAATCATAGTCCTTGAACTTGAACGAATCTTGACTGGGGAAGTTCCTAGGCAGACACATGTACAATGATTCTTTGTGCTGAAATCTCACACCACTTGGTGCCACATTGTCTCCATTTTACTCTTCTGTACTACATTTGACACCTAGCTAAGCTACTCATGTGCAGCTTTCATCTCTGTCACCTGGCAGTGGACAGATGTGAAAGTGTCACTTGGGAAGTGTGAACAGTGTGCAATGGGCACTTCCATGTCACCTTATTTTTGGTAGTCACATACTTCTGCAACTTAGCTGGAGCAGGTGCCCAACAGTTCTACATGTTGTGGGTTAGGGACACCTGACCATTTGCTGATTGCAGGGCCTTGTGTGGATAGGCAGGAATGCATTCCATGTGGACATCCCATTTGATGACATCAGGTAACTATGGTATGCTACAAGGGCATAGGTTGACAGGGTAATGATATCTCCTGCTACACACATGTGGGTGGATTTGGGACGAGGTCACACATGCAGTTGGAGCAGACTGTGGTTATGACACCAGTATGTGTGACTATGCACAGGTCATGTAGAATTCATGATTGTGCTCATGCCAATGTTAGAGCCAATGTAGTTATCTTTGTATGTGTTGTGATCTGTGCAATTGCATAATGTGTTGTGTTAGGATCTGTTGGCCCAGTGTGTTCATGCAATTCCAATGAACCTATTTCTACTATTGTTTCAGCATCAACCAAGGGCAGTGGAGAAGACAGGGCCACAAGCGTCGTGGGAGCAGCTGGCCACAGTAGTTTCTGTTGCGACAGTGACACCAATGGAATCAGTGGCCCAGAAGGTGAGAGGAGTGTCCTGGAGGAGCAAGGCGACCCTTCATGATCATCATCATCAGAGTCGACCTGCAATGGCAACTCCCTGGTGGTGGCGGAACCCCCTGGGCCTGCGTCTACAACATCCATGTCCGCCACCCCCTTTCATCTCCACCCTCCGTGCTGCTCCCCACCCAGCTGCCCAGCCTGGTCCCCCAATAAGGGACCGTCTCCTTTGCACCAGGGACCTCACTCCCAGCCCATCTCCCCTGCTGCCCTGAGCGTGGATTCAAACTGCAGTGCTCAATTCCATCCAAGTGCAAACCCCTGAGCTGACTCAGATGGTGTCATACCTAGAAGGCATTCATGCTGATATGTCTGGCCTACAGAGATCTTTGCAGGCTCTGGCTTCCACACTAACAGTACCCTTCCACCAGGTCCAGCTTTCCACCACACCTCTTGTCTCTTCCCCATCCACAATCCCTATTCCCTTACCTGCCCAAAGCACACGCATACATCAGCACGTATACACCTCAACATCCACATGCAGCACACGCAAACAGAAACAAAAGAAAAAAGACAGACACACAACCAGGCACTTCATTCCCTCACCTCCACATCCAGTGACCTACACCCAGACACCATACCTACTGCATCACATACATCCACTAGTCACATTGATCCAGAAAGCACTCTGGCAGACACAGCCAGTACACACATACAGGCAGAAGCCACACCAGCAGAAACAGCCACTACAGACATACAGCCAGACACCACACCCACACCACCAACCACAGACATATACCACATTTGCAAAGGGACAGAAACATTCATCAACCAAACACACACAGAGACATGCACAAACAGCACGCACATCCACACCTCAGACTTCTCATACCTCTACTTCTAACACCCACCACCTTGGCTTACCTCCTCTCCAGTCTCCCAAAGAACTTACCATGTTTGCCCTTGAGCTCTTCCTTGCCACAGCTATTCCCCTCCAAAAGGCAAAAGGTCTTCTTTCCCACCCATACTCGACCCTACCTCTTCCAAGCCCACCCCAAAAAAACAAGCCCCCCCACTAAACTCACCCCTACCCCACAAGGCCATAAAAAAAGAAAAACACCCGTCCAGAAACCGACCCACCCCCTCTCAAAAGCCAAAGGACCTCTTCCGAACCCCTCCACAGATCTTTAACTGCAAAACAAAAATATTAAACCTTTCCCCCCTCCCTGTACCCATCACTACCATTCAGGCTTACAGAATACCCTGTATGGTCAAATCCAGCCCTCCCAAACCTGAGCCCAGCCCTCCCACAGACCAACCCTGCCCTCCTAATTCCAACCCTAGCCCACCCAAATAGCATCATTCTGGTGCCTGGCATGCCCACTAGATGCCCCTTCCTGGGGAGGTTTCCCTGGCAGTGTTCTGGTAGGCAAGTTAGGTGGCACAGCAGTGTGCTGGACCACAAACTGGATTTTGGACTACCCATTGGCCTTTGTTTTTGAATCCCAATTTGAACTTCAAAATAAACAACTTGCTTTGTTTAGAACACCTTTATCCGGCCATTGCCACTGATGCTTCTTGTTGTTAATAGCTAATTTGGGATGTGTTTAATAACAATCCCCAGCACACGTTGAATTTTAGACAATAGAATGACAGCAGTAGCAATTGTAAGTCAAAACGAATGTACAACAGAAATCACAATAGGTTATTTGTTTCTTCATTTCTTTTCATCTGGTTCCATTTAAACAGATCTTAGCCAGCCAACAAGTGTTTCGTTGCCACTGTAGGTATACACCCGATACTTTTTCAAGGCTCAAATGCCTCTTGTTTTAAATCTTTTCATGTGTGGTGATAATTCCAACCCACACGATCCTCCGGTGTAGGTAAAACGTTTTTGCGATAACTATTAATCTCTTCGCATATTGATCACCAATTATTTTGGTTAGTCCTCGTGTTCATTCATATCGGAATCTTCCTACGCCAAATGCTGGTACCTCGAGTGCGGGTGTATACCTACAGTGGCGACAAATCACGTGTTGGCTGGCTAAGATCTGTTTAAATGGAACCAGATAAAAAGAAATAAAGAAACAAAGAACCTATTGTGATTTCTGTTGTACATTCGTTTTGACTTACAATTGCTACTGCTGTCATTCTTTTGTCTAAAATTCAACGTGTGCTGGGGATTGTTATTAAGTTTGTTTGTAGCTCAGGCCACAAAGTTTGGGGAGGCTGGTGGTTCTCTCTACCCTTCAACACCGTGATAGCTAGGATCAGATTGAGATATTAAGTGGATTCACCCTTTGGGGCGCTGATTTCCCTATAAATCATACCACCGAGCTGTTGTGTTAATTTAGGATGTGTGACTAAAGATGTGTTTGTTTGACCATGATAGCTGATCCATTTGCAGTGGTAATTATGGTCAGACCTTGGATCATGTTATGGGGTTACAGAGGACGAGGGTCAATGTTCAAATGGATGTATATGTGGGATGAGTTCCAATTGGCGCTGACATTGCATTGGATGGAATCTGCTACAGTAAGTATTGCAGCTCAAATAGGCCAATATCCATGTCTGTCGGCCTGCTGTACTACCTGAGATGTAGGGTGGATATGTGTTTAATTTGTGCAAAGTAGGTATTCGTTTCTCCACACATGGGGGGGGTTGTATTGTCATACCTAATTGGTATTTTAGATGCACATGTACCCTTTTTCATGCTTCTTCTTTCCGCATAATTTTAATAGATGTTTGACAACTGCTGTTGCTGCAGTGTTTTTTTCCTTACCTGCACTTACACATTAGCCACATGTCCATGCCACCTTGTAACAATATTGGTTGTGCCTGTTATACCTACCTGGCACATTGACTTCCAGGAGTCCCCCTGGTTTGGGTAACCCAAATCAACAGTCTTTACATTGTGGCCATTAATTGGATGAGACCGTGGTTGTTGGAAATACCATTTACATGACTTTCCTTTTTCATGTGGGTGATGTGTGAAGGGCCAGTACAGTGCTTTAGCATTGGAGGTCTGTTTTATTTTCCTGAATGCCAACTTTCATTTGGCAAAAGACACACAATTGATGGATGGAATGCAGAACAATTCAAAACATTCACCCCCAGTCAAGAGATCTGGGTTAAATCCATAATTCTTTTGCTCATATTGCCACCCCTGTTTAGACCCAGACATATGAAAATCAGTCTTTACCCTGTTCCTCGTAGGAACAGTCCAGCCCGAACTGCCAAGCCTATTCCTCCCTGGACCAGAAACAAGCATCCTGGGACCATTTTTTCGGGGTTTTACCCCTCATCAGCCAGGCTAGCTTGAATCCAGTGCCACAGTGAGCCCGGGACCCACGTCTGGGCATGAGTATTCTCATTTGGCGGCATTACGAATGCAGGCAGCATTGACAGGGTACATCAGGATACTCAGCTTTTTATTAGGCAAGTTCAAGATTTTTCTAAATTCTACATCCCTTTAAACACTAACACTGTTGATAATAGTGAACTAGAGGGAAGATCTAAGAGGAAAGCTACTTACACAATGAAAGATGTAGATAAAGTGTTGATACCTTAATGGAAACCTTTTCTGAATTTCTCCCACTGTAGAATATAATCCCCAAATGTTTTTGTGAAATTGGATACTATCTTTGGAAAATTGTAACTACCCATTATTGAGTGGGTTGAGCGAATAGAATCACAACTGGAGCAAGCTTTGAGCCCAATTTTGCCCCAACCTGTTCTGCCAATAATACTTTGCCATTAACCCAAACATTGTCCTCTTCTCCATCCAGGATTAATGTGTCACCTTTGGTACTCAATAATGCAACCACTCAGCAAACATCATGGAATTTATCCTCAGGTCTCCATTGTTCCATGAAGAATGACAACAATGCCCACTATAGCACCCTTTTGAAACAGTGTGTGAATTATCGAAGGTCTTCACAATCTCTGTTGTTAGGTATTACCACAAAGTTATCTCGTGCAGCAGTGCCCAACTCACATATTACTCTAAGTTTGACAGCTTTGGCATGTCCTTATGTAGTGAGCCTTGCAAATATCCCAGTCCTTTGCCCTGAAATGCATAAAGACACTAATCTACTTAAAAACAAAATTGTGCACTGGTTGTCAAAGAGTTGTGCGGATTGCTCCCTCCCCCAAATCTGGTGATTGTGTAGTAATCAATTTTAGAAAAGTGATTTTTGCTAAGAATTTATTGCGACGCAATGAGAATGTGTTCATTGGGCAAAGTTCAATACATTTTGCATCCTTGGACTATTTTTATCATCCTCAGCTTTGCTTAATCCATCTGTTCATCCTGTTAGACAAGCCAATATCCCCCTGGTTGATGGCCGTAATGTAGCCTTGAGCAGCAGATACTAGCATTTAGCAGATCAGAAACAGATAGATTGATGCCCTGGATCATTAGCACTATCAATGGGAGCAGCTGTAACATTGTGCCCAATCTCCCTGCTCCCATTCCCAGCAAAGGTACTGGAAAAGATCTTCAACAATTAACTCATGACACACCTGGAGCAGAACCAGCTACTCAAAACCTCCCAATCCGGCTTCCGCAGCGATCACAGCGCCGAAACAGCACTGATCGCAGCCACCGATGACATCAGAACCCTCCTCGACTGAAAGAAACACCAGCTTTGATCCTTCTCGACTTCAGGCCAGCCTTTGGCACTGCATCCCACCGCACACTGATCGAAAGACTCCACCACATCGGCATTCAAGGGGACACGCTCAGATGGATCACTTCTTTCTTCATTGGAAGAACCCAGAGGATCCACCTCCCACCTTTCAACTCTGAACCCAAGGTCCACCAGGGCTCACCTCTCAGCCCCACGCTCTTCAAGGCATATATGACCCCACTGGCTAATATCGTCAGATCCCACAGCTTCAAAATTATTTTCTACGCAGACGACACTCAACTCATCCTCTCACTCACTTCCACAGATGCATGACAAACATTGCCGACTGGATGAAGAACAACTGCTTGCAAAATAAGTGGCCCTAGGTATTTAATACTTTTTCTGTCTTGTCCTAAGTCGAACAGTGCAGAATTAGGGCCTGAATATGTCTTTGGCGGTGTGGGAGCGGGCCGCCACACCATGCCATTGCCCCACTCGCACACTGCCAAAATCAACCGCCGCCCACCAGATTACAAGTCATTTCGTGGTCTGGCAGGCAGGCGGCCCGGCGGTCCTGCAATAGTGCAGTTCTAAGGCTCATATGTGAACCTTTGAACAGCAGCAACGAAGGAGTGGCAAAGCAAGTTCCTGCATGGCATGGACTGTGTAGTCCATGCCGCGCAGGAGCTAGGGTGCATGCACACAGGGGGGCACACCATGTGCCCCCCTGCATGCACCCCCATACACCAGGGGGCCCTGTAGGGCACACTTACATTCCTGACCGTCACACTTTTCATGGCGGGATCATAGCCACACTTGCTACAGTGAAGTTACCTTTTGGTGCTAGTCACTGTAAGAAATAGTTAAGTTTACATTTCTACATGTCCTACTTTTGAATAACAGGCACCCTGTCTTATGGACTACAAGGCCTGCATAAGGATGACTTAATAATATGTGAAAGGAAGGGTTTCTCCTGTTAAAAAGGGCTATTTGGACAGGTCAAGCCGCAGGTTTTAAACTGTAGGCTACAATGGTAGGCATGAGGCCATGTTTTCCAGTGTGACACGAGTCGATGGCACAATAAGTGCTGCAGTTCACAGTTAACATTGCACGTTTCAATGGTGTATATTTACACCATATACCTTATAGAGAAGTTAAGTAAGCAAATTAGGAATTAGCAAATTTCTTCATGTTTTTTGTTCAATAAATTAAACATAAAATGGGGATGAACAGGCAAAAAAGTGCCAGTATGATTGAATATTCTGGCTAGAAAAGAAATCAATACTGTACATATTTTTACACATTAAATTCTGTAATTCATTTGGTTGAGGGGATAATGGTTACACAGTTAATTAGTTAGTAACGGGAAAAGATTTTTTAGGATTTAAAACTTTATTGGACTGTTATAGTTATATTTTTATTTAAGTAGATTATGTTAATGAGGGAGGAGGTGAATATCATCGTGTGTGTTTTTCAGGATGTATATTGGTGAATGTTTAGATTAGGATTATATATTTAGAGAAGTGTTTATCTGCTTTTGGATACATATTAGGATAGATTTATTATTGATTGGTGTATTAAAATGATATTATTTTTACAGAACAATAAAGTTAAAGTTTTCTTGTACAACTGTGTATTTATCACATTTTGACAGTAATGTTTAAGCATTTTTAACTTTAAAAATACTGCAAAATAACAAATATCTTTATTTAGTTTTAGCACATATCTTTCTAGTAAAGCAGATTAAAGTTTAATAACACTTAAGAACAACTTTGCACCACAAATGTTGCAGCAACTCGGCACAAAATATTACAAAATTCTGGCATATGTTAGGATGAAGATTATAATGCTAACACAGATTTGTAAATTTGGCAAATTAAATCAAGTAGTGCTGTGAGCTAGTTTGTGTCATCATCATCATCATCATCAAAAGAGGTTTATTTCAGGGATTAGTCCCACAGAACACACAATAAATAATATGTTAAATTAAATGATAAGTTAATTTGCTTATTAAAAACCTCTCTGTTTCTTTTGACAGCATAATTTTAGGCTGTTAGACCTGCCAGACTTAGGGTGGTCTTCCCCCAATGTTTTTGCCTTCCTTCTCCATTTTTGCTGATCCTGTTTATGCTGACCAGTGGCAAAGTGAGCGAGGGACCCACGTCTGGGCATACCCTGGCAACTTAGGGCGAACAAAGCAAACACAAGGAGATGATGGACGGAGCGCTGTTGGCAGGGTATGCCCAGACGTCGGTCCCTTGTTCACTATGCCACTGGATTCAAGCTAGCCTGGCTGATGAGGGGTGTTACCCCGAAACCGGTCCCAGGATGCTTGTATCCGGTTCAGAGAAGACCTGGCTTGGCAGTTCGGGCTGGACTGTTCCCATGAGGCACAGGGTCAAGGCTGATTTGCATATAGCTGGGCCTGAACTGAGGTGGCGAATTGAGCTAAAGAACGATGATGGATTCAACCCAGATCTGAGACTGGGGGCGAGCGTCTAAAAAGTGTTAGCGCTCCGTCCATCCTCTCCTTGTGTTTACTTTTAGAAAGTTAGCATTTCCCTGCCTTACATATTAGTGCCTGCAACCTGTCTCTGGGTCACATGACTGGGTGTAGTTGGCAGTTGGTTTTGTGAATTCCTCCTAGACAGCCACACACAATAGAGAGCTTAAGTGTGCCTGGGTGGGCCATCACTGGCAGGAAGGGAGGGCAGACCTCGGCACAGCCCTAAATAGGCTGTGTCCTGCTTCACACAAAGAATTGGTTTCCACCAGTAGTTAGATAGAAGCCAGGGCAGAGAAAGCAAGAAACCTTTGCACTTCAAAGGGAAACCTCTTTAAACTTATCCCACTTAAAAGGAGGCACCATGTATAAATATTGGACCTCAGACAGCAACTTTTCAGTATACTCCTGGACCTATGGATACTATCGAAAAAGGACTGCTGTGCTTTTTGTGCTGCCAGAAGGACTGCCATTCTGCTGCCCTGCTACTTGGTGCTCTGCTGTCTGCTGCCGTTCTTGCATAGAAAGAATATTGGATCTGCACCCTTAATCCCCGGACTGAAGTGACTTCAAGGTTCAGCCAGCTGAACTCCTGTTGTGAGCTATATTGATATTACAAAATCCAGAGGCTCCCTGCAACTGCCCAGCTGAGCTGCTGCCTGGATATGCAATTGGTTCTGCCTGAGCTTTGATGGAGTGAGTTCCTGAGCCCCAACTGGTGCCTCTCATGTTCCGTAACCTAGGTGTGGCTCAATTGAGCTTCCCTGAAGGTTTGTACTATACAGAAAAGTGATGGATGGACTGCCTAAATTAATCTCAGCCAGTGGTAATTACGCAGGGCTGCATCCCAATCCATCGTTATTTTGTACACCAAGTCACCCAGCTATATGCAAATCAGTCTTGGCCTTGCTCCAATGGGAACAGTCCAGCATGAACTGACAGTCCTGGACCTCCCTGAACCAGAACACAAGCAACCCTGAACTGATTTCTCCCTAGTTACGGGCTCATCAGCTGGGTAGAGCTTGGTTCCAGTGACACAGTATGCACGTGACCCACATCTGGGCATATCTGTCCAACTTAGCGACACACTAAAGTATACAATGATGGATTGAATCCTTGAATTAATGTCAGCCACTGGTAATTGTGTGAGCCTGCATCCCATATCCTGAACTTTTTGGGATTTTCATGAATATGAATGGGCCCGTTTATGCCAATACTATGCTGCATGCACCAAACACCAAGGAGAATTTCGGGCAACCCCCCTCTTCATGCTACAGCTTTGACCGCTGCATTGACCGCCAATACAAAGCTCCAGAGATGACCGTCCATGATGCCCGGCCGACCCTTTGTGCTATTTTGACAGACACCCATGACACTTTCCCAGCTCCTTGTTACACCTTTCACCATGAATGGAACTCTTGCCACTGGACTGAGAAGGTAACTTTTCAGCTGGACTAACCTGGTCCCTGTATACAACCCTCACTCCATCACAGTTGGTCTGAACTTGTGACTTTCTCCTGGTCTCGCATGACCAGAGAGCTTGCGAGTGGGGCTTTGTGCTTCTAGGCACTTTTTTCACCTAAATCCCTCAGTGGTATTACCACAATCATCACAGGTAGAAGTGGCATCCAAAACAGAATGTCATTTCGCAAAGAAAGTATTCACAGGAAGAGTGCTAAATCTAATTTTGACATTGAAGCTTTGTGCAAATGCAGGAAAGAACACATCTGAAAATCTTTCAAACTTTGGAAGGGGCTTGTTACTCAAAAACTGGGCTGCCAAATGCCCCCTTATGGTGGTATGGGACTGCTTATTCACAAGAAAGGCCCAATATCTCTTGCATAGACTGTTTTCTGATGTTTTCCTGGTAGAGAAAGGATCTGACGACATTGACTTTACTCCCAAATTTGTAATCCATGTTTTCTCGTGCTGCAACCAAGATATGTTTAGGTTGATATTTAGTTTCAGAATTTTAATCAATTCCACTCTATATGGTTCCAGCTCATGATGGGACCACAGTCTAGTCAAAAGAGAAGAGGCTTTAAGGCAGCAAGATACTCTAAATTTTTAAGCCTAGTGTCAAAAACAATGGTAGAGTTGATGTAATCTGCGGTAGATTTGATAAAGGTTTAAGAGAATTATTCTCCTAAGGGTGTAGAACTTTAAAACTGGAAGAGCCCCAAATTTGTGTACCAACCAGAGCGGTTAATTGGGCCTTGTGCTTGTAGATATGGAGTGCTGGGGAGGGAGATCTTGACTGTTTTCTGAATTGTGGCCGCTCTCTGTTGAATTAAAAGCTACTTTTTTGGATTTGTGGTTCTCACAATATAGAGCAGGCCACCTTTAGTCCCAGGTAGCCAATGATCTATAACATCTACGCTAATTATAAGCCATGTATTTGGGCATGTTTGTGCCACTTTCAATTAAGTATGAATTTCATTTTTGGTACATGTACTTTACCAACAAAACAACCAGGGCTTTAGACACAAAATCGTAACTATAAAAATTAGAATAGGATATATTTGAGAAAATGCATGCTTCATTGAATGAGGTGCAAAGTTTTTAAAAAGTTCGTTTTAATCAAATCTGATTTATATGTACACCTACAGAATACTTAATTTCTTACACCATAATGTATTCACCGTGGAAGTGTCCACACAAATACTTTTAATATGGTTGAAGTGTTTGTGCGTTGGCACATGGTGTCCTAAAGTAGGACACCGCTGTAGGAAATAAAATTACTGGTGCTGTTTTTGAATTCATATTATATGCACTGGCGCACACCATCTTTAGTTGTTTTTCTCCATTACAACAAAAATGGACATTTATCACATTTTCGTAATGTAACTTAATAAAAGAGAAATCTCGCACATGTTCCTTCTCCGGTAACGCCCCCAGAATTTGGTACTCAAGATTTACGGGACAATTAATCATTCCCTCACTTCAAGAAAAAATAAAACTTATACTCTTTGTCAAATACCTAACCCCCCACCCCCTTAAGCCCTAGTCCAACTTTTTGCCTCCATCCCACACCCTCTACACAAATCTGAGCATTACCACTTTCGGGTGAGACAGTGCCGCATTCTCCCCACCTTCACTACACCCTTCCTTAGGTACCCGAGAATTTGCATTGGTCATCTACACTACTGCTCGTTTCTTTTCGCTGCTGAACCTTTACACCAGTACATGCGGAAAATGGGATATTTGATAAAAGGCTTGTTTGACATATATGTGTCCTGCAGCTGTTTGTGGGAAATTCTGATTCTGTGGACAAAATGCCAATAATAGCATCCAGCATATCTGGTAAAAAAGATGACAGAGCACCAAGAGGAATGCCAGCTGCCCTGGCACATGTACTTTGGTAATAGCTAAATCCAAGCAGATGCCATACTGCCATGAGCTTCAGCTGTGGTTGTATCCATGGGAGCCAGCAGCACTGGGCTCCAAATGAGGTCCAATTGTTTCCATGATGTAGCCTTTATTACGTCTCCAATATTTTATAGCATCCTCCTCCCTTAGTACAATCAAGGTCATCTTTTGCGTAAAGATCCAATCCTTGCTTTTTCTTCAATTGATATGCTGGATTAGCCACTGCCTATGGTGCATAGTAACATTCTTCATGTCAGAAGAGCAATGTATGATGTACTGGGTCATGTTCCTCTAAGTTTGCCATGTGTATTGATTCTACTTGGATCCTGCATATGTTTGTGACGCAATGCCCCATTTCCATTATATTGTGTACGTCTACGTTAAAAAAGAAGATCATGTGGCAGATTTACAAGAACTGGCACATCTCTGCATATTTGCAGAGATGCGCCAGTTCATTTGCGTGACGGAAAAATAGCCTTGCGCCACCATGGATGCGTCACATTTATAATGCGGCGCACAGTGGCGCAAGAACAGACGATGCGTGATGCATCATTTGTCGGAAAGGCAACGCATTGCTGGAGTAGTGTCGTCAGCACGACGCAACTCCAGCAATGGTCAGGAATGGATCACTGATATAATATCGACGACAACAATATCGACCTACCAGAATATCGTATCAAGAATATCGATGTCCAGAATATCGACATCCTATCTCTACAAAGGTAAGTACAAAAATATCGAAACCAAAATATCGTTGTTTAAAATATCGTTGTTCAAAATATCGTTTTTTTAAAATGTCTTAAAAATAATATAAAATAAATTAAATAATAAATATAATTAATAAAAACATAGTTATTTAAAAATGTTAATAATTATAAATAATAAATATAATATAAAAATAAATTAAACATACATATATAAAACATTTATATATAAATGTACTTAATAATATTAATAAATAATCATTTTATTAAATTACAAAACGTTAGAAACATAATAAAAATTATAAATACATATATATATATATATACATAAATCTGTAATATAAATATAAAAATAAATTATATATATAATAAAATAGAATAATAAAATACATATTTATCTTTAAAACAACATTTTACACTGCATTAACTGAAACAGTAGGGAAAATGTTGGATAGCGTAGGGGATAAAATTACTATTCCCACTCCAGGGAGTACAACAGTAGGGAAAGTGTTGGATAGCGGAGAGGAATAATTTACTATTCCCACTACAGCAAGTGCAACAGTAGGGAAAGTGTTGGATAGCGGAGGGGAATAATTTACTATTCCCACTCCACAGTGTGCAACAGTAGTGAAAGTGTTGGATAGCGGAGGAGATAAATTACTATTCCCACTCCAGCGAGTGCAACAGTAGGGAAAGTGTTGGATAGCGGAGAGGAATAATTTACTATTCCCACTCCAGCAAGTGCAACAGTAGGGAAAGTGTTGGATAGCGGATGGGAATAATTTACTATTCCCACTCCAGGGAGTGCAACAGTAGGGAAAGTGTTTGATAGCGGAGGGGAATAATTTACTATTCACACTCCTGAGAATGCAACAGTAGGGAAAGTGTTGGATAGCAGAGGGGAATATTTTACTATTCCCACTCCAGCAAGTGCAACAGTAGGAAAAGTGTTGGATAGCGGAGGCAAATAATTTACTATTCCCACTCCAGCAACTGCAACAGTAGAGAAAGTGTTGGATAACGGAGGGGATTAATTTACTATTCCCACTCCACGGACTGCAACAGTAGGGAAAGTGTTGCATAGTGTAGGAGTTAAAATTACTATTCCCACTCCAATGAATGCAACAGTAGGGAAAGTGTTGGATAGCGGAGGGGATAAAATTACTATTCCGACTCCAGCAAGTGCAACAGAAGGGAAAGTGTTGAATAGCGGAGCGGAATAATTTACTATTCCAACTCCAACGAGTGCAACAGTAGGGAAAGTATTGGATAGCAGAATGGATAAAATTACTATTCCCACTCCAACAATTGCAACAGTAGGAAAAGTGTGATAGCGGAGGGGAATAATTTACTATTCCCACTCCAGCAAGTGCAACAGTAGGGAAAGTGTTTGATAGCGGAGGGGAATAATTTACTATTCCCACTCCACAGAGTGCAACAGTAGGGAAAGTGTTGGATAGCGGAGGGAAATAATTTACTATTCCCACTCAAGCAAAATAATAAACATTAAGGGGCCGATTACGATGGCGGTCGGAAAACCATTCCGCCCGCCGTGGCAATGGGAAAAGACCGCCCGCATGGCCTGCGGCACCACCGCCAATCACATTACGATGTACCACCGGAAAAATCCGACCGCCGCGGTCGGAACCCAAGAAACACCGGCGGCGCACATGCAGAAAAGGCGAAATACCCTCCACGGCGGTCGGATTCACTGCGGAAAGCTCACAAACCGCCGATACACAAGCGGAATTTCCACGAGTGCAATTATGATCTTACCGCGGTGCCTGCGGTACGACCGCTTGTTTCCGACCGCCGCGATTGACAGCAATGATGAATGGGAGAGCTGGAGGAATGACCATTGCAGTCCGACCGCGGTGTTCATGCGGAAATAGTAATGGCGGTCGAAAGCAACTACACCACAAAACCACCAAATGTGGCTGTGTATCTGGCTCAGCCAATAAAAACAGCTAACACACCCCATTGACACATGCCCCTGGCAAATAAGAACTACAAATCCCAGCTCAACACAGACAACACACCTGACATGAATACTCAGTTTGGACCTACCCACATAGCAGACCATAAAACCAGCCCCTGCATGACCACAATTCTTTACACAACTCCAGAACTGAAGGGCCCAAAAATATCACACGCGCAGCGGTGAGAGAGACTTCTTAGCGCTAATTAGGAGCGCCTGGTAAAGGGCTCCTTAAACCTGCATACCGCATTGCTCATTTCACTGCTTTTAAAAAGGAATTGTTTTTTTAACTCACGATCGCCGTATCGCTGCCTCACTATTGTAGGCCTGTCACTGAAAACCACTCTGCACTCTTTTTATTAATAGTACTCACTTCAGGTGCTTTTCCCCGGTCCACCGCCGATTGTTTGGTTTGAGTGGAGGGAAACCCAGGCACTACAGGAAGCAATCAGGACTTCCGGCGCACCCAGGCAAGTCAGCTGACCTGCAGCTGACCTTCCCCCCTCCTACATAACTGGGATGCCATTTGCTTCGCGCAGCGGACGCACGCAGCGGTGAGAGAGACTTCTTAGCGCTAATTAGGAGCGCCTGGTAAAGGGCTCCTTAAACCTGCATACCGCATTGCTCATTTCACTGCTTTTAAAAAGGAATTGTTTTTTTAACTCACGATCGCTGTATCGCTGCCTCACTATTGTAGGCCTGTCACTGAAAACCACTCTGCACTCTTTTTATTAATAGTACTCACTTCAGGTGCTTTTCCCCGGTCCACCGCCGATTGTTCGGTTTGAGTGGAGGGAAACCCAGGCACTACAGGAAGCAATCAGGACTTCCGGCGCACCCAGGCAAGTCAGCTGACCTGCTGCTGACCTTCCCCCCTCTACATAACTGGGATGCCATTTGCTTCGCACAGCGGACGCGCGCAGCGGTGAGAGAGACTTCTTAGCGCTAATTAGGAGCGCCTGGTAAAGGGCTCCTTAAACCTGCATACCGCATTGCTCATTTCACTGCTTTTAAAAAGGAATTGTTTTTTTAACTTACGATCGCCATATCGCTGCCTCACTATTGTAGGCCTGTCACTGAAAACCACTCTGCACTCTTTTTATTAATAGTACTCACTTCAGGTGCTTTTCCCCGGTCCACCGCCGATTGTTCGGTTTGAGTGGAGGGAAACCCAGGCACTACAGGAAGCAATCAGGACTTCCGGCGCACCCAGGCAAGTCAGCTGACCTGCAGCTGACCTTCCCCCTCCTACATAACTGGGATGCCATTTGCTTCGCGCAGCGGACGCGCGCAGCGGTGAGAGAGACTTCTTAGCGCTAATTAGGAGCGCCTGGTAAAGGGCTCCTTAAACCTGCATACCGCATTGCTCATTTCACTGCTTTTAAAAAGGAATTGTTTTTTTAACTCACGATCGCTGTATCACTGCCTCACTATTGTAGGCCTGTCACTGAAAACCACTCTGCACTCTTTTTATTAATAGTACTCACTTCAGGTGCTTTTCCCCGGTCCACCGCCGATTGTTCGGTTTGAGTGGAGGGAAACCCAGGCACTACAGGAAGCAATCAGGACTTCCGGCGCACCCAGGCAAGTCAGCTGACCTACAGCTGACCTTCCCCCCTCCTACATAACTGTGATGCCATTTGCTTCGCACAGCGGACGCGCGCAGCGGTGAGAGAGACTTCTTAGCGCTAATTTGGAGCGCCTGGTAAAGGGCTCCTTAAACCTGCATACCACATTGCTCATTTCACTGCTTTTAAAAAGGAATTGTTTTTTTAACTCATGATCGCCGTATCGCTGCCTCACTATTGTAGGCCTGTCACTGAAAACCACTCTGCACTCTTTTTATTAATAGTACTCACATCAGGTGCTTTTCCCCGGTCCACCGCCGATTGTTCGTTTTGAGTGGAGGGAAACCCAGGCACTACAGGAAGCAATCAGGACTTCCGGCGCACCCAGGCAAGTCAGCTGACCTGCAGCTGACCTTCCCCCCTCCTACATAACTGGGATGCCATTTGCTTCGCGCAGTGGACGCGCGCAGCGGTGAGAGAGACTTCTTAGCGCTAATTAGGAGCGCATGGTAAAGGGCTCCTTAAACCTGCATACCGCAATGCTCATTTCACTGCTTTTAAAAAGGAATTGTTTTTTTAACTCACGATCGCCGTATCGCTGCCTCACTATTGTAGGCCTGTCACTGAAAACCACTCTGCACTCTTTTTATTAATAGTACTCACTTCAGGTGCTTTTCCCCGGTCCACCGCCGATTGTTCGGTTTGAGTGGAGGGAAACCCAGGCACTACAGGAAGCAATCAGGACTTCCGGCGTGCCCAGGCAAGTCAGCTGACCTTCCCCCCTCCTACATAACTGGGATGCCATTTGCTTTGCGCAGCGGATGCGCGCAGTGGTGAGAGAGACTTCTTAGCGCTAATTAGGAGCGCCTGGTAAAGCGCTCTTTAAACCTGCATACCGCATTGCTCATTTCACTGCTTTTAAAAAGGAATTGTTTTTTTAACTCATGATCGCCGTATCGCTGCCTCACCATTGTAGGCCTGTCCCTGAAAACCACTCTGCACTCTTTTTATTAATAGTACTCACTTCAGGTGCTTTTCCCCGGTCCACCGCCGATTGTTCGGTTTGAGTGGAGGGAAACCCAGGCACTACAGGAAGCAATCAGGACTTCCGGCGCACCCAGGCAAGTCAGCTGACCTGCAGCTGACCTTCCCCCCTCCTACATAACTGGGATGCCATTTGCTTCACGCAGCGGACGCGCGCAGCGGTGAGAGAGACTTCTTAGCGCTAATTAGGAGCGCCTGGTAAAGGGCTCCTTAAACCTGCATACCGCTTTGCTCATTTCAGTGCTTTTAAAAAGGAATTGTTTTTTTAACTCACGATCGCGGTATCGCTGCCTCACTACTGTAGGCCTGTCACTGAAAACCACTCTGCACTCTTTTTATTAATAGTACTCATTTCAGGTGCTTTTCCCCGGTCCACCGCCGATTGTTCGGTTTGAGTGGAGGAAAACCCAGGCACTACAGGAAGCAATCAGGACTTCCGGCGCACCCAGGCAAGTCAGCTGTCCTGCAGCTGACCTTCCCCCCTCCTACATAACTGGGATGGCATTTGCTTCATGCAGCGGACGCGCGCAGCGGTGAGAGAGACTTCTTAGCGCTAATTAGGAGCGCCTGGTAAAGGGCTCCTTAAACCTGCATACCGCATTGCTCATTTCACTGCTTTTAAAAAGGAATTGGTTTTTTAACTCACGATAGCTGTATCGCTGCCTCACTATTGTAGGCCTGTCACTGAAAACCACTCTGCACTCTTTTTATTAATAGTACTCACTTCAGGTGCTTTTCCCCGGTCCACCGCCGATTGTTCGGTTTGAGTGGAGGGAAACCCAGGCACTACAGGAAGCAATTAGGACTTCTGGTGCACCCAGGCAAGTCAGCTGACCTGCAGCTGACCTTCTCCCCTCCTACATAACTGGGATGCCATTTGCTTCGCGCAGCGGACGCACGCAGTGGTGAGAGAGACTTCTTAGCGCTAATTAGGAGCGCCTGGTAAAGGGCTCCTTAAACCTGCATACCGCATTGCTCATTTCACTGCTTTTAAAAAGGAATTGTTTTTTTAACTCACGATCGCCGTATCGCTGCCTCACTATTGTAGGCCTGTCACTGAAAACCACTCTGCACTCTTTTTATTAATAGTACTCACTTCAGGTGCTTTTCCCCGGTCCACCGCCGATTGTTCGGTTTGAGTGGAGGGAAACCCAGGCACTACAGGAAGCAATCAGGACTTCCGGCGCACCCAGGCAAGTCAGCTGACCTGCAGCTGACCTTCCCCCTCCTACATAACTGGGATGGCATTTGCTTCGCGCAGCGGACGCGCGCAGCGGAGAGAGAGACTTCTTAGCGCTAATTAGGAGCACCTAGTAAAGGGCTCCTTAAACATGCATACCGCATTGCTCATTTCACTGCTTTTAAAAGGAATTGGTTTTTTAACTCACGATAGCTGTATCGCTGCCTCACTATTGTAGGCCTGTCACTGAAAACCACTCTGCACTCTTTTTATTAATAGTACTCACTTCAGGTGCTTTTCCCCGGTCCACCGCCGATTGTTCGGTTTGAGTGGAGGGAAACCCAGGCACTACAGGAAGCAATTATGACTTCCGGCGCACCCAGGCAAGTCAGCTGACCTGCAGCTGACCTTCTCCCCTCCTACATAACTGGGATGTCATTTGCTTCGCGCAGCGGATGTGCGCAGTGGTGAGAGAGACTTCTTAGCGCTAATTAGGAGCGCCTGGTAAAGGGCTCCTTAAACCTGCATACCGCATTGCTCATTTCACTGCTTTTAAAAAGGAATTGTTTTTTTAACTCACGATCGCCGTATCGCTGCCTCACTATTGTAGGCCTGTCACTGAAAACCACTCTGCACTCTTTTTATTAATAGTACTCACTTCAGGTGCTTTTCCCCGGTCCAGCGCCGATTGTTCGGTTTGAGTGGAGGGAAAATCAGGCACTACAGGAAGCAATCAGGACTTCCGGCGCACCCAGGCAAGTCAGCTGACCTGCAGCTGAGCTTCCCCCCTCCTACATACCTGGGATGCCATTTGCTTCGCGCAGCGGACGCGTGCAGCGGTGAGAGAGACTTCTTAGCGCTAATTAGGAGCGCCTGGTAAAGGGCTCCTTAAACCTGCATACCGCATTGCTCATTTCACTGCTTTTAAAAAGGAATTGTTTTTTAACTCACGATCGCCGTATCGCTGCATCACTATTGTAGGCCTGTCACTGAAAACCACTCTGCACTCTTTTTATTAATAGTACTCACTTCAGGTGCTTTTCCCCGGTCCACCGCCGATTGTTCGGTTTGAGTGGAGGGAAACCCAGGCACTACAGGAAGCAATCAGGACTTCCGGCGCACCCAGGCAAGGCAGCTGACCTGCAGCTGACCTTCCCCTCTCCTACATAACTGGGATGCCATTTGCTTCGCGCAGCGGACCCGCGCAGCAGTGAGAGAGACTTCTTAGCGCTAATTAGGAGCGCCTGATAAAGGGCTCCTTAAACCTGCATTCCGCATTGCCCATTTCACTGCTTTTAAAAAGGAATTGTTTTTTTTAACTCACGATCGCCATATCGCTGCCTCACTATTGTAGGCCTGTCACTGAAAACCACTTCACTCTTTTTATAAATAGTACTCATTTCAGGTGCTTTTCCCCGGTCCACCGCCGATTGTTCGGTTTGAGTGGAGGGAAACCCAGGCACTACAGGAAGCAATCAGGACTTCCGGCGCACCCAGGCAAGTCAGCTGACCTGCAGCTGACCTTACCCCCTCCTACATAACTGGGATGGCATTTGCTTCACGCAGCGGACGCGCGCAGCGGTGAGAGAGACTTCTTTGCGCTAATTAGGAGCGCCTAGTAAAGGGCTCCTTAAACATGCATACCGCATTGCTCATTTCACTGCTTTTAAAAAGGAATTGGTTTTTTAACTCACGATAGCTGTATCGCTGCCTCACTATTGTAGGCCTGTCATTGAAAACCACTCTGCACTCTTTTTATTAATAGTACTCACTTCAGGTGCTTTTCCCCGGTCCACCGCCTATTGTTCGGTTTGAGTGGAGGGAAACCCAGGCACTAAAGGAAGCAATTAGGACTTCCGCCGCACCCAGGCAAGTCAGCTGACCTGCAGCTGACCTTCCCCCCTCCTACATAACTCGGATGCCATTTGCTTCGCGCAGTGGTGAGAGAGACTTCTTAGCGCTAATTAGGAGCGCCTGGTAAAGGGCTCCTTAAACCTGCATACCGCATTGCTCATTTCACTGCTTTTAAAAAGGAATTGTTTTTTTAACTCACGATCGCCGTATCGCTGCCTCACTATTGTAGGCCTGTCACTGAAAACCACTCTGCACTCTTTTTATTAATAGTACTCACTTCAGGTGCTTTTCCCCGGTCCACCGCCGATTGTTCGGTTTGAGTGGAGGGAAACCCAGGCACTACAGGAAGCAATCAGGACTTCCGGCACACCCAGGCAAGTCAGCTGACCTGCAGCTGACCTTCCCCCCTCCTACATAACTGGGATGCCATTTGCTTCGCGCAGCGGACGCGTGCAGCGGTGAGAGAGACTTCTTAGCGCTAATTAGGAGCGCCTGGTAAAGGGCTCCTTAAACCTGCATACCGCATTGCTCATTTCACTGCTTTTAAAAAGGAATTGTTTTTTTAACTCACGATTGCCGTATCGCTGCCTCACTATTGTAGGCCTGTCACTGAAAACCACTCTGCACTCTTTTTATTAATAGTACTCACTTCAGGTGCTTTTCCCCGGTCCACCGCCGATTGTTCGGTTTGAGTGGAGGGAAACCCAGGCACTACAGGAAGCAATCAGGACTTCCGGCGTACCCAGGCAAGTCAGCTGACCTGCAGCTGACCTTCCCCCTCCTACATAACTGGGATGCCATTTGCTTCGCGCAGTGGACGCGCGCAGCAGTGTGAGAGACTTCTTAGCGCTAATTTGGAGCGCCTGGTAAAGAGCTCCTTAAACCTGCATACCGCATTGCTCATTTCACTGCTTTTAAAAAGGAATTGTTTTTTTGACTCAAGATCGCCGTATCGCTGCCTCACTATTGTAGGCCTGTCACTGAAAACCACTCTGCACTCTTTTTATTAATAGTACTCACTTCAGGTGCTTTTCCCCGGTCCACCGCCGATTGTTCGGTTTGAGTGGAGGGAAACCCGGCCACTACAGGAAGCAATCAGGACTTCCGGCGCACCCAGGGAAGTCAGCTGACCTGCAGCTGACCTTCCCCCCTCCTACATAACTGGGATGCCATTTGCTTCGCGCAGCGGACGCGCGCAGCGGTGAGAGAGACTTCTTAGCGCTAATTAGGAGCGCCTGGTAAAGGGCTCCTTAAACCTGCATAACGCATTGCTCAATTCACTGCTTTTAAAAAGGAATTGTTTTTTTAACTCACGATCACCGTATCGCTGCCTCACTATTGTAGACCTGTCATTGAAAACCACTCTGCACTCTTTTTATTAATAGTACTCACTTCAGGTGCTTTTCCCCGGTCCACCGCCGATTGTTCAGCTGAGTGGAGGGAAACCCAGGCACTACAGGAAGCAATCAGGACTTCTGGCGCACCCAGGCAAGTCAGCTGACCTGCAGCTGACCTTCCCCCCTCCTACATAACTGGGATGCCATTTGCTTCGCGCAGCGGTGAGAGAGACTTCTTAGCGCTAATTAGGAGCGCCTGGTAAAGGGCTCCTTAAACCTGCATACCGCATTGCTCATTTCACTGCTTTTAAAAAGGAATTGTTTTTTTAACTCACGATCGCTGTATCGCTGCCTCACTATTGTAGGCCTGTCACTGAAAACCACTCTGCACTCTTTTTATTAATAGTACTCACTTCAGGTGCTTTTCCCCGGTCCACCGCCGATTGTTCGGTTTGAGTGGAGGGAAAGCCAGGCACTACAGGAAGCAATCAGGACTTCCGGCGCACCCAGGCAAGTCAGCTGACCTGCAGCTGACCTTCCCCCTCCTACATAACTGGGATGCCATTTGCTTCGCGCAGCGGTGAGAGAGACTTCTTAGCGCTAATTAGGAGCGCCTGGTAAAGGGCTCCTTAAACCTGCATACCGCATTGCTCATTTCACTGCTTTTAAAAAGGAATTGTTTTTTTAACTCACGATCGCTGTATCGCTGCCTCACTATTGTAGGCCTGTCACTGAAAACCACTCTGCACTCTTTTTATTAATAGTACTCACTTCAGGTGCTTTTCCCCGGTCCACCGCCGATTGTTCGGTTTGAGTGGAGGGAAAGCCAGGCACTACAGGAAGCAATCAGGACTTCCGGCGCACCCAGGCAAGTCAGCTGACCTGCAGCTGACCTTCCCCCCTCCTACATAACTGGGATGCCATTTGCTTCGCGCAGCGGTGAGAGAGACTTCTTAGCGCTAATTAGGAGCGCCTGGTAAAGGGCTCCTTAAACCTGCATACCGCATTGCTCATTTCACTGCTTTTAAAAATGAATTGTTTTTTTAACTCATGATAGCCGTATCGCTGCCTCACTATTGTAGGCCTGTGACTGAAAACCACTCTGCACTCTTTTTATTAATAGTACTCACTTCAGGTGCTTTTCCCCGGTCCACCGCCGATTGTTCGGTTTGAGTGGAGGAAAACCCAGGCACTACATGAAGCAATCAGGACTTCCGGCGCACCCAGGCAAGTCAGCTGACCTGCAGCTGACCTTCCCCCCTCCTACATAACTGGGATGCCATTTGCTTCGCGCAGCGGACGCGAGCAGCAGTGAGAGAGACTTCTTAGCGCTAATTAGGAGCGCCTGGTAAAGGGCTCCTTAAACCTGCATAACGCATTGCTCATTTCACTGCTTTTAAAAAGGAATTGTTTTTTTAACTCACGATCGCCGTATCGCTGCCTCACTATTGTAGGCCTGTCACTGAAAACCACTCTGCACTCTTTTTATTAATAGTACTCACTTCAGGTGCTTTTCCCCGGTCCACCGCCGATTGTTCGGTTTGAGTGGAGGGAAACCCAGGCACTACAGGAAGCAATCAGGACTTCCGGCGCACCCAGGCAAGTCAGCTGACCTGCAGCTGACCTTCACCCCTCCTACATAACTGGGATGCCATTTGCTTCGCGCAGCGGACGCGCTCAGCGGTGAGAGAGACTTCTTAGTGCTAATTAGGAGCGCCTGGTAAAGGGCTCCTTAAACCTGCATACCGCATTGCTCATTTCACTGCTTTTAAAAAGGAATTGTTTTTTTAACTCACGATCACCGTATCGCTGCCTCACTATTGTAGGCCTGTCACTGAAAACCACTCTGCACTCTTTTTATTAATAGTACTCACTTCAGGTGCTTTTCCCCGGTCCACCGCTGATTGTTCGGTTTGAGTGGAGGGAAACCCAGGCTCTACAGGAAGCAATCAGGACTTCCGGCGCACCCAGGCAAGTCAGCTGACCTGCAGCTGACCTTCCCCCCTCCTACATAACTGGGATGCCATTTGCTTCGCGCAGCGGACGCGTGCAGCGGTGAGAGAGACTTCTTAGCGCTAATTAGGAGCGCCTGGTAAAGGGCTCCTTAAACCTGCATACCGCATTGCTCATTTCACTGCTTTTAAAAAGGAATTGTTTTTTAACTCACGATTGCCGTATCGCTGCCTCACTATTGTAGGCCTGTCACTGAAAACCACTCTGCACTCTTTTTATTAATAGTACTCACTTCAGGTGCTTTTCCCCGGTCCACCGCCGATTGTTCGGTTTGAGTGGAGGGAAACCCAGGCACTACAGGAAGCAATCAGGACTTCCGGCGCACCCAGGCAAGTCAGCTGACCTGCAGCTGACCTTCCCCCTCCTACATAACTGGGATGGCATTTGCTTCGCGCAGCGGACGCGCGCAGCGGAGAGAGAGACTTCTTAGCGCTAATTAGGAGCACCTAGTAAAGGGCTCCTTAAACATGCATACCGCATTGCTCATTTCACTGCTTTTAAAAAGGAATTGGTTTTTTAACTCACGATAGCTGTATCGCTGCCTCACTATTGTAGGCCTGTCACTGAAAACCACTCTGCACTCTTTTTATTAATAGTACTCACTTCAGGTGCTTTTCCCCGGTCCACCGCCGATTGTTCGGTTTGAGTGGAGGGAAACCCGGCCACTACAGGAAGCAATCAGGACTTCCGGCGCACCCAGGGAAGTCAGCTGACCTGCAGCTGACCTTCCCCCCTCCTACATAACTGGGATGCCATTTGCTTCGAGCAGCGGACGCGCGCAGCGGTGAGAGAGACTTCTTAGCGCTAATTAGGAGCGCCTGGTAAAGGGCTCCTTAAACCTGCATAACGCATTGCTCAATTCACTGCTTTTAAAAAGGAATTGTTTTTTTAACTCACAATCACCATATCGCTGCCTCACTATTGTAGACCTGTCACTGAAAACCACTCTGCACTCTTTTTATTAATAGTACTCACTTCAGGTGCTTTTCCCCGGTCCACCGCCGATTGTTCAGCTGAGTGGAGGGAAACCCAGGCACTACAGGAAGCAATCAGGACTTCCGGCGCACCCAGGCAAGTCAGCTGACCTGCAGCTGACCTTCCCCCCTCCTACATAACTGGGATGCCATTTGCTTCGCGCAGCGGTGAGAGAGACTTCTTAGCGCTAATTAGGAGCGCCTGGTAAAGGGCTCCTTAAACCTGCATACCGCATTGCTCATTTCACTGCTTTTAAAAAGGAATTGTTTTTTTAACTCACGATCGCTGTATCGCTGCCTCACTTTTGTAGGCCTGTCACTGAAAACCACTCTGCACTCTTTTTATTAATAGTACTCACTTCAGGTGCTTTTCCCTGGTCCACCGCCGATTGTTCGGTTTGAGTGGAGGGAAACCCAGGCACTACAGGAAGCAATCAGGACTTCCGGCGCACCCAGGCAAGTCAGCTGACCTGCAGCTGACCTTCCCCCCTCCTACATAACTGGGATGCCATTTGCTTCGCGCAGCGGTGAGAGAGACTTCTTAGCGCTAATTAGGAGCGCCTGGTAAAGGGCTCCTTAAACCTGCATACCGCATTGCTCATTTCACTGCTTTTAAAAAGGAATTGTTTTTTTAACTCATGATAGCCGTATCGCTGCCTCACTATTGTAGGCCTGTCACTGAAAACCACTCTGCACTCTTTTTATTAATAGTACTCACTTCAGGTGCTTTTCCCCGGTCCACCGCCGATTGTTCGGTTTGAGTGGAGGAAAACCCAGGCCCTACATGAAGCAATCAGGACTTCCGGCGCACCCAGTCAAGTCAGCTGACCTGCAGCTGACCTTCCCCCCTCCTACATAACTGGGATGCCATTTGCTTCGGATGCGAGCAGCAGTGAGAGAGACTTCTTAGCGCTAATTAGGAGCGCCTGGTAAAGGGCTCCTTAAACCTGCATAACGCATTGCTCATTTCACTGCTTTTAAAAAGGAATTGTTTTTTTAACTCACGATCGCCCTATCGCTGCCTCACTATTGTAGGCCTGTCACTGAAAACCACTCTGCACTCTTTTTATTAATAGTACTCACTTCAGGTGATTTTCCCCGGTCCACAGCCGATTGTTCGGTTTGAGTGGAGGGAAACCCAGGCACTACAGGAAGCAATCTGGACTTCCGGCGCACCCAGGCAAGTCAGCTGACCTGCAGCTGACCTTCACCCCTCCTACATAACTGGGATGCCATTTGCTTCGCGCAGCGGACGCGCTCAGCGGTGAGAGAGACTTCTTAGTGCTAATTAGGAGCGCCTGGTAAAGGGCTCCTTAAACCTGCATACCGCATTGCTCATTTCACTGCTTTTAAAAAGGAATTGTTTTTTTAACTCACGATCGCCGTATCGCTGCCTCACTATTGTAGGCCTGTCACTGAAAACCACTCTGCACTCTTTTTATTAATAGTACTCACTTCAGGTGCTTTTCCCCGGTCCACCGCCGATTGTTCGGTTTGAGTGGAGGGAAACCCAGGCTCTACAGGAAGCAATCAGGACTTCCGGCACACCCAGGCAAGTCAGCTGACCTGCAGCTGACCTTCCCCCCTCCTACATAACTGGGATGCCATTTGCTTCGCGCAGCGGACGCGTGCAGCGGTGAGAGAGACTTCTTAGCGCTAATTAGGAGCGCCTGGTAAAGGGCTCCTTAAACCTGCATACCGCATTGCTCATTTCACTGCTTTTAAAAAGGAATTGTTTTTTAACTCACGATTGCCGTATCGCTGCCTCACTATTGTAGGCCTGTCACTGAAAACCACTCTGCACTCTTTTTATTAATAGTACTCACTTCAGGTGCTTTTCCCCGGTCCACCGCCGATTGTTCGGTTTGAGTGGAGGGAAACCCAGGCACTACAGGAAGCAATCAGGACTTCCGGCGCACCCAGGCAAGTCAGCTGACCTGCAGCTGACCTTCTCCCCTCCTACATAACTGGGATGCCATTTGCTTCGCGCAGCGGACGCGCGCAGCAGTGAGAGAGACTTTTTAGCGCTAATTAGGAGCACCTGGTAAAGGGCTCCTTAAACCTGCATTCCGCATTGCCCATTTCACTGCTTTTAAAAAGGAATTGTTTTTTTTGACTCATGATCGCCGTATCGCTGCCTCACTATTGTAGGCCTGTCACTGAAAACCACTTCACTCTTTTTATAAATAGTACTCATTTCAGGTGCTTTTCCCCGGTCCACCGCCGATTGTTCGGTTTGAGTGGAGGGAAACCCAGGCACTACAGGAAGCAATCAGGACTTCCGGCGCACCCAGGCAAGTCAGCTGACCTGCAGCTGACCTTCCCCCCTCCTACATAACTGGGATGCCATTTGCTTCGCGCAGCGGACGCGCTCAGTGGTGAGAGAGACTTCTTAGCGCTAATTAGGAGCGCCTGGTAAAGGGCTCCTTAAACCTGCATACCGCATTGCTCATTTCACTGCTTTTAAAAAGGAATTGTTTTTTTAACTCACGATCGCCGTATCGCTGCCTCACTATTGTAGGCCTGTCACTGAAAACCACTCTGCACTCTTTTTATTAATAGTACTCATTTCAGGTGCTTTTCCCCAGTCCACCGCCGATTGTTCGGTTTGAGTGGAGGGAAACCCAGGCACTACAGGAAGCAATCACGACTTCCGGCGCACCCAGGCAAGTCAGCTGACCTGCAGCTGACCTTCCCCCCTCCTACATAACTGGGATGGCATTTGCTTCGCGCAGCTGACGCGTGCAGCGGTGAGAGAGACTTCTTTGCGCTAATTAGGAGCGCCTAGTAAAGGGCTCCTTAAACATGCATACCGCATTGCTCATTTCACTGCTTTTAAAAAGGAATTGGTTTTTTAACTCTCGATAGCTGTATCGCTGCCTCACTATTGTAGGCCTGTCACTGAAAACCACTCTGCACTCTTTTTATTAATAGTACTCACTTCAGGGGCTTTTCCCCGGTCCACCGCCTATTGTTCGGTTTGAGTGGAGGGAAACCCAGGCACTACAGGAAGCAATTAGGACTTCCGCCGCACCCAGGCAAGTCAGCTGACCTGCAGCTGACCTTCCCCCCTCCTACATAACTCGGATGCCATTTGCTTCGCGCAGTGGTGAGAGAGAATTCTTAGCGCTAATTAGGAGCGCCTGGTAAAAGGCTCCTTAAACCTGCATACCGCATTGCTCATTTCACTGCTTTTAAAAAGGAATTGTTTTTTTAACTCACGATCGCCGTATCGCTGCCTCACTATTGTAGGCCTGTCACTGAAAACCACTCTGCACTCTTTTTATTAATAGTACTCACTTCAGGTGCTTTTCCCCGGTCCACCGCCGATTGTTCGGTTTGAGTGGAGGGAAACCCAGGCACTACAGGAAGCAATCAGGACTTCCGGCGCACCCAGGCAAGTCAGCTGACCTGCAGCTGACCTTCCCCCCTCCTACATAACTGGGATGCCATTTGCTTCGCGCAGCGGACGCGTGCAGCGGTGAGAGAGACTTCTTAGCGCTAATTAGGAGCGCCTGGTAAAGGGCTCCTTAAACCTGCATACCGCATTGCTCATTTCACTGCTTTTAAAAAGGAATTGTTTTTTTAACTCACGATTGCCGTATCGCTGCCTCACTATTGTAGGCCTGTCACTGAAAACCACTCTGCACTCTTTTTATTAATAGTACTCACTTCAGGTGCTTTTCCCCGGTCCACCGCCGATTGTTCGGTTTGAGTGGAGGGAAACCCAGGCACTACAGGAAGCAATCAGGACTTCCGGCGCACCCAGGCAAGTCAGCTGACCTGCAGCTGACCTTCCCCCCTCCTACATAACTGGGATTCCATTTGCTTCACGCAGCGGACGCGCGCAGCAGTGTGAGAGACTTCTTAGCGCTAATTTGGAGCGCCTGGTAAAGAGCTCCTTAAACCTGCATACCGCATTGCTCATTTCACTGCTTTTAAAAAGGAATTGTTTTTTTAACTCAAGATCGACGTATCGCTGCCTCACTATTGTAGGCCTGTCACTGAAAACCACTCTGCACTCTTTTTATTAATAGTACTCACTTCAGGTGCTTTTCCCCGGTCCACCGCCGATTGTTCGGTTTGAGTGGAGGGAAACCCAGGCACTACAGGAAGCAATCAGGACTTCCGGCGCACCCAGGGAAGTCAGCTGACCTGCAGCTGACCTTCCCCCCTCCTACATAACTGGGATGCCATTTGCTTCGCGCAGCGGATGCGCGCAGCGGTGAGAGAGACTTCTTAGCGCTAATTAGGAGCGCCTGGTAAAGGGCTCCTTAAACCTGCATACCGCATTGCTAAATTCACTGCTTTTAAAAAGGAATTGTTTTTTTAACTCACGATCACCGTATCGCTGCCTCACTATTGTAGACCTGTCACTGAAAACCACTCTGCACTCTTTTTATTAATAGTACTCACTTCAGGTGCTTTTCCCCGGTCCACCGCCGATTGTTCGGTTGAGTGGAGGGAAACCCAGGCACTACAGGAAGCAATCAGGACTTCCGGCGCACCCAGGCAAGTCAGCTGACCTGCAGCTGACCTTCCCCCCTCCTACATAACTGGGATGCCATTTGCTTTGCGCAGCGGTGAGAGAGACTTCTTAGCGCTAATTAGGAGCGCCTGGTAAAGGGTTCCTTAAACCTGCATACCGCATTGCTCATTTCACTGCTTTTAAAAAGGAATTGTTTTTTTAACTCACGATCGCTGTATCGCTGCCTCACTATTGTAGGCCTGTCACTGAAAACCACTCTGCACTCTTTTTATTAATAGTACTCACTTCAGGTGCTTTTCCCCGGTCCACCGCCGATTGTTCGGTTTGAGTGGAGGGAAACCCAGGCACTACAGGAAGCAATCAGGACTTCCGGCGCACCCAGGCAAGTCAGCTGACCTGCAGCTGACCTTCCCCCCTCCTACATAACTGGGATGCCATTTGCTTCGCGCAGCGGACGCGCGCAGCAGTGAGAGAGACTTCATAGCGCTAATTAGTAGCACCTGGTAAAGGGCTCCTTAAACCTGCATACCGCATTGCTCATTTCACTGCTTTTAAAAAGGAATTGTTTTTTTAACTCACGATCGCCGTATCGCTGCCTCACTATTGTAGGCCTGTCACTGAAAACCACTCTGCACTCTTTTTATTATTAGTTCTCACTTCAGGTGCTTTTCCCCGGTCCACCGCCGATTTTTCGGTTTGAGTGGAGGGAAACCCAGGCACTATAGCAAGCAATCAGTACTTCCGGCGCACCCAGGCAAGTCAGCTGACCTGCAGCTGACCTTCCCCCCTCCTACATAACTGGGATGCCATTTGCTTCGCGCAGCGGACGCGCGCAGCGGGCGCGCCGCTGGCGCGCCAAAGTCAAGCTCGTCTGCGCCCGTCTGCGCCCGTCCGCATCCCGACGGGGCCAGGGGCCACAATCCCTGCCCGTTTTTCCCCGCATATTAGAAGCTACAGCTCCCACTCCCTTCTCAAACTTAGGGGAGCGGCCCCTATTAGCTGTCTTCATTCCTGGAATGTGGCAGATGAACACAACACTTGTCCACACTGTGGATTCCACTTTCAACCCGCCCCCCCCTCCAAGAATACCCAGCGAAATATGTATCTCGTCAACTGTAGATCACTTCCCAAACACTCCACCGAAATCTCCATGTTCCTAGAAGAATTCAAACCGGACGCTTTATTTCTGACAGAGACCTGGCTCAATGCAAAATCAGATCCAGATCTCATCCAAGCCCTCCCTCATGGATATCATATCCAACGAGAAGACCGTAAAGAGGGTAGAGGAGGAGGCCTAGCAGTTATCTTTAAGGACTGTTATAAGTGCCGCAGCTCTCCCAACATGGTACCAGATTGCTGAAGTCTTTCTTTTTCCATTGATTTCTCCCCTATAAGTACCTTTTCCGGGCTACTTATATATCGTCCACCTGGGGCCCTGGGACAATTTCTTTCCACTCTTCCCCCTATCACAGCCGATCTGGCATGCAGGCCATCTAATTTCACACTGTTAGGGGATCTTAATATCCACTTTGACGACTCCTCTGATCCCATCGCTAAAGAACTGACCTTGAGCCTTTCGGCACTAGAATTCAAGCAATTAGTGTCTAAACCTAACCTTATCAAAGGCCATTTACTTGATACTGTCTTTAGTAACTGTGCAGATCTCACAACGGGAACCCCTTCTCCACTCCTGTGGTCGGACCACTTTCTGATCCCTCTTTCTTGGATCACCCCTGACCCCCACATCTTCACTAAAACAATCACTCGTAGGGAAAGGAACTGGTCCAAACTTCCCCAGGACCGCTGGTTAACGGCCCTTGAAACTTCAAGGCCACCCAATAACCCCAATCCTATCCTAGCCAATGAGGAATATAATAACTGGATCCATAACTCCTTAGACTCCAAACTCCCTTTAAAATGCTCTCAAACGAAGCGCAGGACCACCACTGCACCCTGGTACTCCCCCAAACTACGGGAAAGCAAGCGACTTTGCAAAAAGTTAGAGAGGAAATGGCGACTGGACTATTCCCTCTCCAGTAAAGCTGTATATAGGGAGGCAATAAAAACCTACAAAAACGAAATTAAAGCCTCTCAATCAACCTTTTTTGAAGAAAAAATTAAGGCAGCTGCTTTTTCGCCCAAAGAAATCTACCGAATTGCAAAAACTCTCCCCAAACTCCCTCAGAAAGTTCCAAATCCAGCCGACGCTCAAAGTCGATGCAATAATCTGGCTGATTTCTTTTTCCAGAAAATACAAACTATATACACTTCCTTTTCCCCTACCAAACTCGATATCTACACTGCGAACTCTCTAAACACAGGAGCCCGTTCACCAGCCACCTTGGATACCTTTCCCCCTCTCAATCCCACCACACTAGAATCCATTATGCACCAGGTGAAATCTGGCTCCCCCCTTGACCCGGCACCCCCACGTGCTATATTGCCTGTCATTGGCAACATCCTTCCTACCACCCTCAACCTGCTTAACGCCTCAATTTCTTCCTGCATTGTTCCTCCCCCCTGGAAGCGTGCCATGGTCAAGGCCCTACTAAAAAAAAACAACTTAGACCAAGACAATCCCAGTAACTACCGGCCGATCTCCTTGTTACCATGGCTGAGCAAGATCTTGGAGAAATATGTCAATTCTTTACTCTCAGAGTTCCTGGAGAGTAACCATTTACTTGATCCCTCCCAGACGGGATTCCGTCCCATGCATGGAACCGAAACCGCCCTCCTCACAGTAACCAAGGAGGCCAGGAAGATCCTTGATCAAGGAGGTTCTGCGGCAATCATCCTCCTCGACTTAAGTGCCGCATTCGACACTGTAAATCACGACATATTAATACATCGACTTACTAACTTAGGAGTATCAGGAAAGGCCATTACCTGGTTCAAATCCTTTTTAGCAGATCGTTCATTCCAGGTCTTTGAGGGCAATATTACCTCCCCCAGCATGCCACTCAGTTGCGGTGTGCCTCAGGGCTCCTCCCTGAGTCCCACACTATTCAATGTATATATGAGCCCCCTAGCTGAGATTGTCCGCCCCTTTGGCATAAAAATCATCACTTATGCCGATGATACTCAGCTAGTGGTGGCCCTTAACCAACCAAATACTTCCATTAACAACTTGAGTGGGTGTCTGGAGGAGGTCGTTAAATGGATGACACTCTCCTGTTTAAAACTGAACAGGGAAAAAACTGAGCTCATGCTCTTAGGAAATACTGCCAAGCTCGACATGAACTCACTGTGGCCCATCTGCCTCGGCCCGGCTCCAGCACCAAAAAACACAATTAAAAGCCTGGGCATTTGGTTGGACAACTCCCTCAACTTTAACCACCAAGCAGCTAAACTTTCAGCCACCTGTTATGGTCTACTGAGACTGTTACAAAAAATTCTTCCCCTACTTCCCTTTCAGGCAAAACAAATCATGGTCCAGGGACTCATTCTTTCGCGCCGAGACTTTGGAAACGCCCTGTATCTAGGGGCACCTCAATCCACCCTACGCAAACTTCAAGTCATCCAAAACTGCGCAGCCCGAACACTTCTGCAGATCCCCTGCTGACTCTCAATTAACCCTGGATTAAAGAGCCTTCACTGGCTCCGGGTCAAAGAAAGAATCAAATTCAAGGACCTGTGCATTGCTCATAGGACCTTTTGGAAGACGGGCCCAGCCATTAACCATCTTCTGATCTCCCCCTATCATCCGAATAGACATCTTCGCTCAGCATCTGCCTTCCTAGCCTTAGTGCCCAAGATCAAAAGAAGTAGATGTGGCGGCCGCTCCTTTGCCTATAATTCAGCCAAGCTCTGGAACTCCCTCCCCCTTCATCTGCAGGCAGAGCCCAACCTACTACCTTTCCGTAAATTGCTAAAAACTCTGCTTTTTAATAAACCTGTCTAGACCCCGATCATCGTCTCGCCCGCGTTTTTGTCTGTAGCGCTAGGACGCCTTAGGGTAGCTACCGCGCTCTACAAATCGTCTTTTCATTTCATTTCATTTCATAGGCAACCCTGCACACATCACACCATCACAAACACACACACACCACACACATCACCACCACCTTCACACCTGCACTCTTAACCACTCAGCACATCACACACCATGGCACAGAAGATGCCCAAATTCACTGATGGTGAGTTGTCAGTCCAGGTGGATGAGATAAGAAGAGTTGAGCCATATATTTTAGGAAGCAGGGTCCAATAGACCCCATCAGCCAGGCAAAATCAAATGTGGCAAAGGATAGTTGACAGAGTCAATGCTGTAGGGCAAGTTCTACGCAACAGGAAGGAGATCAGGAAGAGGTGGACTGACCTCAAGAGCAAGGTCAAGGAGAAGAACAGCAAGAACCGTGAGATGGCAAACCGGACTGGCAGTGGCCCTCCCATTCCACCAAGAACAATCAACGCATGGGAGGAGAAGGTGCTTGGCATACTGCACCCAGAGAGTTGCACTGGAATTGAGGGGGAATGGAGGCTGGTAAGTACCAACAAAAGTCTGCCATAACACTGCTATGTAGTAGCTTGCACAACTAAAAGCAACACCTCCTAGGCCCAAATGTACTCATGTCCACCACACTCCCCCAAACATGTCTCACAGATCCCACAATAACTCCCTCTCATTCACCACAAAGGTACATAACAATATTTACATGGGAGCACATGTACAGGCAGCCAGCACTACAACTCCCAACAGGCCCCCTTGTCCCACAGCTGAGCAGGATGGAGCATTCCCCACACCCACAAGCATGGGGCAGCCATTTCCCTCCAATGTGTAACATTACAGGTAGGTAGCCATCTCAACAGGGAGGGGTCTTTGTGGCTGGGAAGTCTGCACTACAACTCCCAACAGGCCCCCTTGTCCCACAGCTCAGCAGGATGGAGCATTCCCCACACCCACAAGCATGGGGCAGCCATTTCCCTCCAATGTGTAACCTTACAGGTAGGTAGCCATCTCAACAGGGAGAGGTCTTTGTTCCTGGGAAGTCTGAACTACAACTCCCAACAGGCCCCCTTGTCCCACAGCTCAGCAGGATGGAGCATTACCCACACCCACAAGCATGGGGCAGCCATTTCCCTCCAATGTGTAACCTTACAGGTAGGTAGCCATCTCAACAGGGAGGGGGTCTTTGTGGCTGGGAAGTCTGCACTACACCTCCCAACAGGCCCCCTTGTCCCACAGCTCAGCAGGATGGAGCATTCCCCACACCCCCAAGCATGGGGCAGCTATCGCATTGCTCTCCCAAAACTTACACGTAGGTAGTGACTGCATGTACACCGCCATCCTTTTCTAAATGCATGTAGCCACATAACACATCAGCACTAACATGTCAGCCAACTTGGCATAGTTTTAAATGCCACATCCAGGTTGCAGACATCTAAGTGCACGTAACTGTCACATATTTTGAACTCATACTCACCAAGTCACAAGTGAAACAAATGCATCCCACAATTATGCACAGCAGAGAATGCAATGTGGAAGTGCCATGGTGTCTGAGCATGAAGGCCCATCTCAACACCAAACATGCATGGTCTACATGAAAAAAAGGAAAGTACATGTGATTCCAAAGCTATGTATAACATGACAATGGTTCCTTCTAGCTCTGTTGAAATAGATTACATGAACAGCTAAATGAAAAGACGCACAACAGAAAGTTGATGTCACGCAATTAGGTAGATGAGGACATGTCCGTGTAGTTACACTATCTGTACACTGCACCAAGTTTCAATTCACAACGGACACCATGGACTAATAAGGTATGTACCTCAACGTCATGTCATGGTGCACAGTATATAGCAGGCATACAAAGTCATTGCATTGTAAAGTGTGTGTTGTATCAAATGTCTCAAACAATTGTCTAACATCAAGCTTGTTGCGTGCAACTCAATTACCATATGACCTCTGTTCAACAGGAGATCAACAACTAACTGCAGAGGATGACACCAACATGCGGAGCCAGTCTCCCCCCCTGGAACGTGGACTCTCGGATGCAGATTCCCCAACATTCTCGGACGAGGATTCTCAAGCTGGCCCCTCTGGTGTGGCAGGGACTAACATGTCTCAAGCCCTCATTGTCCCCACCACCACCACCACCACCACGGCAAGAACAACTGTGCTGCCCCCTGCCACTATGACCTGTGTGGCCTCCACCACCACCATCACCACTGCTGCCTGCAACACACGCCCTGCCACGGTGGTTACCAACACCACCACACAATCACAGCATGCCAGGGAGAGTGTGCCAGTGCGTCGGGGGACTATGCCACAGGTCAGTGTCAGGAGGGAAGGTGGGAGTACAACTGGGGCAGAGACACAGGAGGACATTGACCCTGAATCCCTGGCCACCATTGCAAGAGTCCTTGGTGCCTACCAAGAGAACCATGGAGTAATGGGCCAGCTTGCTGAAGACATGCATGAGATCCGCCTGCTGCAGCAGTCCATGGACACACGGATGGGCCAACTTGTCGACCTTGTTGGCCAGCTAGTGGGTGTTCTGACGGACAGACTCCCAGCCCCAAGTGTAGCTCCACCCTCCTCCAGTGGATTGCCTGCTGTGCAGCCCAACATTCCAGCTGCAGCCACAGAGAGGGGTGTGCAGGAGGAGAGTGAGTTCTCAGACACCACTGACCCTGCAGCAGATGCCCCCCCTCCCAAACGCACCAGGGGCTGTCCGAGAATCCACAGGGGAGGATTTGGTGGCAGGCCACCATACCAACGCCACTCACAGAGCCAGCCATGATGGTATCTTGTTGTTCCCCTTTGCATTGACTATGTTGACTATCCTTGCCCACATTGCCATGTTGATGGCCTGAGTCTGTTGGACTGTGTGACTTCAGCTTTGTGGTGACTACACTATTTGTCTCAACTACCATGACTGACAACTCATTTATGCACTGTTCACATTTATGTACATATCCCCTTCACTTGCACAAAAACTAATTTCAAATAAACACTCTTCACATACCTACATCTGTGTGAGCTACATGTTTATTCCAGTATGTACAATGACAAATCAGATTTCAATGTTCCAACAGCTCTGAAGCAGAGGAGGCATTGAGAGGGTGAATGAACCTAGAAAGACACAAGAGAATGACATTTACTTATCAGGTGACGCCTTTACAGCAGAAACACAACACTAGGCATCAAGGTACAAAAACAAGCACCCATAGCAATGGTCAACAACCTCAACATACACATGATGTACCTGGATACAAATACCCTGTGCCACACACATCATCCCTTATCACACACACAACAACAGCCAGCAGTTAAAATTCTCTATGCCTTGATACTAACATCCAAGCAAACACACAATGTCACTTGTCCACAAAGTCACTTACATTCAAGGGAAGTAGTTGGCAATGAGCTGTTGACGCAGGTCAACACCTTCCTCTTCACCACTATCATCCGCACTGGAAGTGTGTGGGTGTGCAGGAGGGGGCATCTGCTGCTCATCGTCATCCATGATCAGCGGAACGGCTTTGCGCAAGGCAAGGTTGTGTAGCATGCAGCATGCTACAACTATCTGGCACACCTTTCGTGGGGAATACAACAGTGCACCTCCGCTCTTGTCCAGGCACCGGAATCGGGACTTCAGGAGGCCAAAAGTGCGCTCCACCACACGTCGTGTCCTACCATGTGTCGTTGTAGCTGACTTCACCCGGGGTACTTGGATTCCGCAGTGGGCTCAGCAACCACGGCCTGTTGGGATACGCTGAGTCACCTAGGTGTGACATACACAGAGAAATGTTGTGATACAAACAGTTGACGAGAACAGCATGTCACACACAGCACACTACTTGACTCAGTGTACTCACCTACAAGCCATGCACGCTCTGGATGTAGATTTTCCATCAGCCGGGGTACAATGCTGTTCCGCAGGATGTAGGAGTCATGGGTGGAGCCAGAAAATCACGCACAAACATGGCTGATGATCATATCAGCTTGGCATACCACCTGCACATTTATGGAATGGTAGTGCTTCCTGTTCCTATACACCTGCTCACGTGCCTGTGGTGGGACAAGGGCAATGTGTGTGCCGTCAATGGACCCAACTACATGAGGAATGTGGCCAAGGGCATAAAAACCAGCCTTCACAGCAGGCAAATCTGCTGTATTTGGGAATCGTATGTATTGGTCCTTGTATAGCATCATTGCGGACACCACATCCCAGAGCACCATGCTGAATGTGGCTTGCGACATCCCACCGGCGCTGGCCACCGTGTATTGGAAAGAGCCCGTAGAAAAAAAATGCAGCGCTGCCATGATCTTCACTGTTGGGGATAGGGCAGTTGGATATGTTTGTTGAGGCCTCAGATGGGGCTCCAACTGAGCACACAGCTCTTGCAGTGTAACGCGATCCAGACGAAATTTCTGGATGATGTCCACATCCTCCATGTCCGCCAGGACTGTGAAAGGCTGGTGCACATTTGGTCGTCGCCTACATAAAATGGAAGAGGACTAATGTTATTCAAATTACACAATGAGATGTGTCCGACTTCTCACATCTTGACTCACGCAGCAGAAACAATGAACGTACTCCAACAATAGCTTAATCCACAACTCAGATGCAGAGACACCTTCACCACGTGTTTTTACAAGTGGACATGTTGTACATACTGACTACCCCAAAAACATATTCAGAGGTTGTGAATGGTACACCAATACATCTGGTGTCCCCAGGCCTAGGAGTAGGTGACACAGCAGAGGTATGAGACAGCAACACTGCTGACTCATATGTAGCTGCTTTACCTGCCAAACCTTCTTGCTTAAGTTGCACAGACCACTAGTTATCATCACAATGTGCACAGTGTGTGTAAGCTGATCACATATCCTACTTAAATCAGCTATTGGCACAGTAAAATACCACCATTATGTGTTCAGGCAATCATTACTGTTGTTTGATTAGCCATCTCACACATTAAGTTGATTTCAAAGATGAGACAGCATCATACAAACAATAGATGTACATCCAAACACATATCATAGGTGACGTGAGTAAGTGCATGTCAATGCATGTCACATTTTCCACAGACATGGCATGTGTAGGCATCAGTGAGTTGAATGTCACACCAGCATTCATTGTACAAAACAAGTGCAGTAAGACACTATTGAGGCATAGTGTTCAATTGTTAAAATTGACCATTGACATTGCTAGTGCATAATGTGTCCATAACCGAGGTAGCCGTGCACCACCACCGCGGAGCCGCTCATGGCCACACTTGCAAGATGCAGCATAGCGGTAGCGACCGCCTGTCCTCCGCGGTGTGACCCCACCAATGCCATTGCAGACAATGGGACCGGCGATCGGGGTAGTGAATTGCTACTTTGGAAACCGCGGTAGGCGTGCACCGCCACCGCGGGGCCGCTCATTGGCCACAATTGAAAGATGCAGCATAGCGGTAGCGACCGCATGTCCTCTGCCTCTGCGGTGTGACACCCCCAATGCCATTGCAGCCAATGGGAACCGCAATCGCGGTAGTGAAATGCTACTTTGGAAACCGCGGTAGGCGTGCACCGCCACCGTGGGGCCGCTCATTGGCCACACTTGAAAGATGCAGCATAGCGGTAGCGACCGCCTGTCCTCCGCGGTGTGACACCACCAATGCCATTGCAGCCAATGGGAACCGCGATCACGGTAGTGAAATGCTACTTTGGAAACCGCGGTAGGCGTGCACCACCACCGCGGGGCCGCTCATTGGCCACACTTGAAAGATGCAGCATAGCGGTAGCAACCGCCTGTCCTCCGCGGTGTGACACCACCAATGACATTGCAGCCAACGGGAACCGCGATCGCGGTAGTGAAATGCTACTTTGGAAACCGCGGTAGGCGTGCACCGCCACCACGGGCCGCTCATTGGCCACACTTGAAAGATGCAGCATAGTGGTAGCGACCGCCTGTCCTCCGCGGTGTGACACCACCAATGCCATTGCAGCCAATGGGAACTGCGATCGCTGTGGTGAAATGCTACTTTGGAAACCACGGTAGGCGTGCACCGCCACCGCGGGGCCGCTCATTGGCCACACTTGAAAGATGCCAGCCAGGTGGACCAATTGCAGCAGCTGCCTGCCACTGATACCAACCCAGGGGCCTATAAATCTCTGTGGGAGAGCCACACATTTCACATGCATTCAGACACTGCTGACTGCCATTCCTCTACAACTGCATATTTTTCTGTATCCTGGACCCAGTGATGGCGAGAACAGAGAATGTCAGGGCCCATCCCTTCACTACAGAGGAGCTGGAGCTTCTGGTGGATGAGGTCCTTGCACAGTATGGGAGGCTTTTTGGTGCGCCAGATGTACTGGTAAGTGTTCCTGATTCCAAGTGTGAGAGTGATCAAAATGATATCATGATGTTGCTGTGTAGTAGTATGTGCCTGTGAGTGCAAGTCGATGTACAGGCATCCTAATAGTTACCATGGCATGCTCCATACATGTTCTGTGGAAATTGAATTTGATAATGTGTAGAAAATGGACACTCCTACAGCCATTCTTTCACAAACTTAATGAACATGTTGGTCTGAGACTAGGTGATGTAAATGTGTGTTACACTGCCATGCATGCTAACTTCATGTCAATGGTGTCTGTAGGCTTATTTCCACACCTACATAAGTTGATTGAAGGTAGGGGGAGACATGCATTGTTTAAACAGCCACACAGATACGATGGTGTTCTGAAACAGTACAAGTCAGGACTAATTTTTACTGTGCCATGTTATGTAACTGTCCACTCACTCTTCACAACCTCATATGTGACTGTTGAAATGTATATTGGAATGGAGCACTAACTTATGTGTGTTGAATATTTCTTAAGTGCACTATGTTGATGTGAGCATCATGCACAATAGTCCAATGCATGAGTGGAACCCACTTGATGTTAATGCAACTATGACACTTCACATCAATGTAAGTAGTAGATGTCATCCTTACATTGATTTGAACATGTGTTCAGTCTCGCATGTGTTGGCACTTTTCACCCTCTCATGCTGTACATCCATGTGATTTATCTGAGGGACCATGTTGAACCGCAGTGTGAGTTCCTCTGGCCTGCACAGACACTGTCCAATGTTACTCTGAGCCATGCCTAACTGGACTGAGTCAAACATGTGTTTAGTCCACACACCTAATACTCACTGAGCCATCATAGTCCTGAGAATTGCACAATAGAGGACTTAACATTGTGAGAAGGGCGTGATAATTCAGATTATGTCCCAATATGTTTCCTGAAAAATGCATTGAGCCATTCACAGGCCAAGGGCATTGAGGGGTGTGTAGTGGTGGACACAGTGAGTCTGCCACTACACTTCATTAGCACTGTTTACATGTCATGCTCACTCACATACTGCATCACAGATGAGGGCCTTCTGCACATAGCTGTCTGTGCTGCCATTGTGCATGTGTATGAGATGGCCATGTACTGTGTGCTGCGTCATACATGCATTCATTTCTATGTAGTATTGTAATGAACATGTACTATGTGTCATGCTGTATGGCCTCTGATGAAGATGTAGCGATTTGTGTGCCATGCATTTATGTTCTCCTGTGCTGACACACAGTGTGAATGACACAGGGTCCCTGATACTACCTTTTTTTGTCTCCTATGCCTGCAGCTGAAGGTCCACCAGCGTAAGGCCACATGGAAGAACATTGCACGGAAGGTGCGGACTCTGGGTGTATCCAACAGACGGCACACACACTGCCACAAGAGGTGGGACGACATCTCCCGTCTGAGCAGGACCGTGGCAGAGATGACGGTGGGGCTGGTCCCTCGCAGTGGCAGGTTGGCGCGCCGAACCATGACTCCACTAATGTCCCGCATCTTGTCTGTAACACAGCCAGAGCTGTATAAACGTTTGAGGGACCATCAGCAGGGAGTTAGTGGTGAATATTCTGCGTAGGCTGACTTTGGGTGTGAGTGACTGCATGAATGGCGACCGGGAGCCATTGCTGATCTTGCTGCTGTGTAAATTTTTGGGAACTACTTCTCAGTGGCCTATGTGTTGAGTGCAGGTGTCATGTATTTTCACATAGATGGACTTGATCATGTGTTTCATACAATGGCCCTTGACATTGCATGATGAGATGTGGCCTTATGACATCTTCTGCATTCTGGGTGTCATGGACATCACCAGGCAGTGTACAGCAGTGTGCATCATGTCAGTGTGCATTTAACGATGTGTGCACTGCAGGACTTGTAAATGGTGTGAACTACACATCTGACACCAACGTGCAACAGTCTGCGTGATGAATTGCTCAACTTGTTAGACATCAGTAGCTCATGGACATTCTTAAGTACAAATTTGAATCTGTATCTGTGTTGTCCCCTTACAGTGACTCCATATGTGACAGAGGCAACATGCTGAGATGTATGCCTCTCTCACATACAGGCACGTGGGTATGCTTGCAGAGATGTTTATGTTGGATTACAAGGAGGCAGGGACCTGCTATTTGCCGGTGTGAACCTCACATGGCTCATTGATGTAAACAAATCATATTTCCATGCATCTTCTGTGTTTAGCATGATTGTTGCACATGCAGACTGCACAGGGTGTTGTGCAACTTGGGGTTGTCATTATCTAGTCTAGTTCTGTGCTTGCATTTGATGTTTGTGTGTATGGCACTGTACTGAACCTATGTCTCTGTCCATTGCAGCATCTACCGAGTGCACGGAAGGCCATGATACGGACACCAGTACTGAAGCATGCGGCACGCATGATAGCCATGAGATCACTGACACTGAGGTGACCAGCGCCTCGGAGGGGGACAGGAGTGTCCTTGAGGACTCACGCGCAGAAAGCACAACCTCAACATCATCGGACTCCAGTGGGGAGTCAGCGACAATGGTGGTCACAGGGAGTGACAATGCTGCCTCTTCCTCCACCACACATCAGCCAGTGCCCACCATCCCGGCTACTACCACTAGTGCTGTCCATGCCCGCAGGGCTGTTAAGGGTAGAGTCGCCTTCACCCCAGGCACCGCTGCCCCTGTCTCCCCTGCTGCCCTCAGTGTTGAGGCGGTAGAACTCTTGCGCCAGCTGTGTGTGGGTCAGACAGCTCTCCTAAATGCTTTCCAGGATCAGGACAAGAAGTTGGGACAGGTTCTGGCATTTATGTAGGGCATTCATTCGGACGTGGGTGGGCTACACAGGACTGTCCAGGGTTTGTCCTCCACCGTGACGGCAGCCATTCAGCTTTCACAGCATCCAAGTCCAGCCCCAATGCCTTCACCAACCACCCTGCCAGTGGCAACCCTGTGGAGAGTGACCACACAACTGAGCTCTCAGGCCCCGAGTCATCGACACCCAGCACACGACAGCAGCACTCCAAGCGTGCCAGACCACAGACACCATCCCCAAAAAGTGACACAGGCACACAGGGACGCAAAGAAAAAAGCCCTTCACATGACACTCAGCGGCATCAGGCAAAGAAGCAGGCCTCTAGCTCACGGTCCACAAGATTGCACCCATTACAAGAGACTCCCATCCACACAACTGCTCCAAGTGACAGACAAACAGTTGGCATGCCTGCTGTGGTGCTGGTGCCGCTGAAGGGAAAGCCCACAAAGCAACCTAAGACTGCTTCACCCAGGACCTCTACTCCCACCCACACCCCTGTGAAGCGTGGTCAGGAGAGCAATGTGAGTGGTTCACCAGGACCACAGGGGATGGAGGGCAAAAGGCAAGCTAAAAGCAAGGCTAAGTCCATATCCAGCAAATCCCCACAAGGAGGGCCACCTGCACCTGTACCTGTCACACCTTTGGTGGAGAGAGACTCTGTTGTGCCAGCCACACTTCCCACTACTCCCAAGACACTTCTGCAATATCGGATACCCAAGAAGTGTAGAGGCAGCCCTCAACATTCACCCTCACCCACTGTGTCTCACGGCAGCGTCTCTCCGCCTCCACGTGCCACCATGCCACCTGGTCCGAGCAGCCCTACACCTGCCACAGCCACTACTGCCTCTGTGTCTCACGGCAGCATCTCTCCGCCCCCACGTGCCACCATGCCACCCGGTCCAAGCAGGCCTACACCTGCCACAGCCACTACTGCCTCTGTGTCTCACGGCAGCATCTCTCCGCCTCCACGTGCCACCGTGCCACCCGGTCCAAGCAGGCCTACACCTGCCACAACCACTACTGCCTCTGTGTCTCACGGCAGCATCTCTCCGCCTCCACGTGCCACCATGCCACGCAGTACGAGCAGGCCTACACCTGCCACAGCCACTACTGCCTCTGTGTCTCACGGCAGCATCTCTCCGCCTCCACGGGCCACCATGCCACCCGGTCCAAGCAGCCCTACGCCTGCCACAGCCACTGCTGACTCTGACTCTGATGATCCTCTCTCTCCCATGTCCAGTTCCGCCAGTGGCCACGACAATCAGCCACCTCCCAGTCCAACTGACAGGCAAGTCTGAGGCACAGACCCCCTCCCATACCCATCTCTCCCACAGCGGTGCCTGGACAGAGCTTTGATAGCCCCGGTGCTTTGGTCATTCACATGGCAGTGTACGGTGTTACACATTCACTGTAAACATTTTCATGCACACATGTGCATTGTTTGGACTGTGGACTGGCCAAGGGCCTTTTATTTGTTTGAAATTTTGTGACTATCAGGATATTTTGCAATAAACACTGTTACTCCTGTCGTATCGTTTGTTACTGCCCTTGCTTAATTAAACATTTTGATGTGTGGGTATGGATAAATGTGCCACATGCTCTGCATGGCACTTCCACATTGCCATTTGCTTCATTCACTTTGTCATTGTTTGGCAGACGTAACACACACTTTTGGTCTGCTTGACTCTGAGGTTTGGGGGTGCAATGATGTTTGTGGGTGTTGATGTACTCTTGCAATCATCATTCGCTGTTGATTTTAGTATGATTGTACACATGTCATGTTAGGGGGCTATACCACAACAGAGGTGAATTCTACACACAGTCTAACTTGCGGGGTGTCCAAGGTTGGTGATGTCTGTGTGATGTGTTTGGATGTGTGAACAGCAGTATGTGTGTGGTAACCTTGTGTAGGCCTGTCTTGGTACTCACATGGGTATATTTGGATGTGTGCAGTTGAGTGGTCACACAGTGTGCTTGGCCTGCCCTTGTCAGTGGTGTTGAGGTGTATGTGGCCCTGTATATGCCAACTACAGACATGTTTGTTCCAGGTGTGGTTTGCCCCCTCATACTCATCTTGGCAGTGGCAGGAGGGGGATTTAACACCACAAGCACCTTTTTGGCATTACTTTGCAGGTGGGGTTTGACCCCTAATACTCATCTTGGCAGTGGCAGGAAGGGGGTTTCACACCACAAGCACCTTTTTGGCATTACTTTGCAGGTGGGGTTTGCCCCCTAATACTCATTTTGGCAGTGGCAGGAAGGGGCTTTAACACCACAAGCACCTTTTTGGCATTACTTTGCAGGTGGGGTTTGCCCCCTAATACTCATCTTGGCAGTGGCAGGAAGGGGGTTTCACACCACAAGCACCTTTTTGGCATTACTTTGCAGGTGGGTTTTGCCCCCTCATACTCATCTTGGCAGTGGCAGGAAGGGGGTTTAACACCACAAGCACCTTTTTGGCATTACCTTGCAGGTGTTGTTTTACCACCTATTACTCATCTTGGCAGTGGCAGGAAGGGGGTTTCACATCACAAGCACCTATTTGGTATTACTATGCAGGTGTTGTTTTGCCACAATACACCTGTGAACTTGTTCACATACATCACTATCCCTGAATATCAGATGGGCACACATTTTGATGTTGAACAGGGTGGGATGGTAGGAGCTGTGATGGTATCAGGTAATGACAGCTGCTACCAACAGAGGCACACAATATACATTTGGCCCAGGGCCAACACAATCCTTACACGTCCCTGTGACTGCCCATGCGTGCCGCTGGACCTGCCTACTGGATTGTGCGGAACTTTTCCCGTGTCTTCACCACTGCGGTGACGTGACCGGGAGGATGCGGAGATAACGTTGTTGATGGATGACCCCGATGCGGAGGTGTGGCATTGACGTACCTGCAGTGTTGTCGACGGCGGCGGCGTCTTTGTTGATCGCGGATCAGGAACAGCAGCGGTAGGGCTTGTAGAGCAGGATCCATTGCGGTAGCGAACGCGTGGAGTTGTGTGTTATTGCCGTTTTCCTCCGCAGTATTGCTTCCGCCGTGTTTCAATGGGTGGTTTCTCCGTTGCGGTCCGATTGCCTATTTGAGGCATTGTGATTCGGACGGCGGTCTACACGTCATTCCGCACGGCGGTCTCCCGCTATTGGCTACATCCGCTCTCGTCGCGGAACCAAAGTACTGGCGGTACTAAAAACACTGCGGCGGTAGGGATTTGGCCTATGTCTGCCCATCGTAATATGGCGGTCGGGGATTCGCGACTGTGGTTGGCAAAACAGCACCCGCCAGGCCGGCGATCCGCCCGCCATCGTAATCGGCCCCTAATTAACAAATTCTTAAAAAATTAAAAATAATTTACTTCCTACCAAATACCCCTATAAATGACACCACCACTATTGTAAAACATGACACAATTAACATAATTGCTTAACAATTAATTAATTAACTAATAACAATGAACAATAAAATTAAAAACAATCAGTATTAAATTAATTCATACTATTAAGACTATAAAATAACAATAAATAAATATTATTTGAAAAAATTAAAAAATATATTAATTTGTAATTACTTCCTATAGTACTGCCCTCTAAATACACAACTCTCTCCTAAAAAATTGACACCATGTACATATTTACTAATTAATTATTAATAATTAATAACCAATTAATAAATAATAAATAGCAAATTATGTAACACAATTAACAATATAAAATATTAAATACACAAATATTAATGAATACAAATTATTAATTAATGAATTATAATTAAATTACTTCCCACCCTACTCCCCTATAAACCCACAACCCGCTCCGAAAAAAACACAATTAACATTTTTACCAATTAATTATTAATAACTAATAACCAATTAATAACTAATTAATAGGAAATTGATTAACACAATTAACAATATAAATTATTAAATAGAAAAATATTAATTAATGTAATTAATGAATGAATTAATTATAATTAAATTACTTCCCACCCTACTCCACTATAAACCCACAACCCGCTCCTAAAACAATGACACAATTAACATATTTATCAAATCATTATTAATAATTAATAACACATTAATAACACATTAATTAACACAATTAACAATATAATATATTAAATCCAAAAATATTAATTTATTAATATGATTAATTAACTAATTTTTATTAAATTACTTCCCACTCTATTCCCCTATAAACCCACAACCCGCTACGAAACTAAAACGCAATATTTAATTTCTTAAAAAATTAATAATTACTAAAAATGTATTAATACATATATTATAATTAAATTACTTCCCACCCTATTCCCCTATAAACCCACAACCCGCTACGGAACTAAAATACGCAAAAATTACTTAACATAAAATTAATTACTTCTAAAAATTTCAAACATACATTAAAAAAATAAGCTATACTTTTAACACATATACTAAAATACAAAACACTAAAATAAATTTCGCTAGTATTAACAACGATATTTTGACTAACGATATTACTAACTTCGATATTAACAAAAACGATATTTCTTACCAGCATGTCGATATTCTGGTCGACGATATTCTTGCAGGTCGATATTCTGTCACATCGATATTTAAACATCGATATTATGGCATATCGATATTTGAACATCGATATTATGACTGCATACCGTCAGGAATGCCTATTCCGACCATGCTGCGTCACTCCTTACGCCTGCTTCAAGCAGGTTCAAGGTTTTGACGCAGTGGTGTCGTAAAAGTCACTCAGTGAAATCTTGTAGATTTCACTGAGTCACTTTTACGAGGCTTCCTTGCGACGGAACGCCCACCCTGCATACATTATACCTGCGCATGTATAATGTAGCGCAGGGCTTTACAACGTGACGCATCTCCCTAGATGCATCACGTTGTAAATATGTCGCATCGTGGCGCATTGTTTACGACGCCACTGCGTCACAGAAGTGACGCAACGGCGGCGGAAAGTTGGCACAAGGGGCTTGTAAATCTGCCCCCATATTCCTTTGGTTCTCCAATGGATTTGCATGGCAACACTCACTTTAAATACATTAAAAGGTTTTGATGCAATGCGTTGCAACACAGACCTTGTAGTTCGCATGGGGTCAAATATAATGCAAAACCTCCACTGAGCAACTTATTAAATGGCACTTACACCATTGTGCTGTGTTGCGCAACACGACCACAATGCAAGAGCGTAGTGAATATGGCCATGCTATGTAATCAAGTAAGGCATTGTGGGGCATATTAGCAAGGAGTTGCGATATTTATCGCAAAACGCGCTTAGCGCGTTTTTTGTTAACGCCGCCTATCGCTGGAAATTATCGCTGAGATAACACCCTATTAGTAAGGTTTATCTCCATAGCGATAATATTTCCAGCGATAGCGGCAAAATGTGAGAATATCGCTGGAAAAGCAGCGATATTCTCGCATTATCGCTAAGGTGGATTCAGCATTAGAATCCACCTCCTATACTTTAAACAGGTAAGTCATCCTCACTAGCAGGTGATAAAATATAGCGATAAACACGCTTAGCGCGACTATTTTATCGCTCGCCTGCCTTGCTAATAGGGGGTAGTGGAGTTAGCGACTGTTTCCAGTCGCTTTTAGTAGGGAACGCCTTCCTTGCATGTCATTAGCGATAATTATCGCTGACATGCAAGGCGATGTGAATCCCGGCCGCTAACGCCTAAAAGCTGTCGCTAACGCCAGTTAGAGACAGCTTGCTAATAGGGCAATATAAATATCGCCGCTTTAGCGGCAAAAGTGCCGCTAAAGCGGCGATAAATCCCTTGATAATATGCCCCTGTATTCCAAACAGGTGGTGATTCACAAAGCCATTATATTTCAGCTTTATAGGTACATTGATTAAACTAATCTAATGTTCCCTTGTCAGTTATCAACACACGGATATCTATGATGTGTAAATGCTTCTCCTACTGCATTATTGTATGCCACAACTGAGTAAATCCTGCAGTAGTTCACCCCATTGAAGGGATGCAGAGATGGTGAATCAAGTTGTGGTTAGTGTTCGGAGTTTGTGACCGCTCACAAGCCTTTTTGTTGGCGTTTACAAACAGTCTCTAATCCTATTACGCCATGGAAATGCTCAGGGATTTACTACTGCAGCAGGAGGCTGAAGGGAACTGAACACCCTCAATTTTTCATGGAAGTGTAGGAAGTGTAGACGAATGAGTTTCCTGTGAAGAAATGTTTTTCCAGGAAGAAATAAAAAATGTTCATGTACACAGCATACTGGCTTTCCTCAATGTAGTGTTGTACATTTTGTGCAACTCTACACTGTGGAAATAGCAGATGTCATGAAGGTCCCAGTAGTGCACTTAAAAAGCTAAAAATGAAGCAACTTTACAGTCAAACTACTGGGAATGCGTGTGAATTCCCAAAAGTTGAACATATCACCCCATGCCCAGGCATATCAACCAGGTCTACATTTAGAAATAGTTGTAGCTTTGTGACTAGGGTCAAGAATTTTTTTAAGTTATTTTTTTGCTACTGTACTATTCATCTTTCCATCGGCTGCTTTAACTATATTAGTTGATTCTTTCTAATGGGATTCTGAAATGTAATTAATGCATTCTTTCCCATTGTAGAGAAGCCAGGCATCCTTCAATTAAAATGCCCTCAAGCTATCAACAGGAAAAGCAAGAGAAAGAAAGCTCTCGCACGCACACTTGTCTGCGGTCTGACCCCATTACATTGAAAAAAGACAGTTCAACAAACGGTTTCTCGTGATTGCTGCTGGGGGCACCAGACTTTAATCCAATTTTTAGCTAGAAAAAGTTGCGCAGAAACAAACTTAGAATTAATGCTTTTAAGGCGAGCTGAAACATTGAGTTAAAGTACATATGTAATCCTATTAAGTAGGCAGCAGCATGCACAATAATGAACAATTTTCCCCAGGTGGTGAGAAGTGTCAGTACGATAATGGCACCATCTATTGTTGAGAAAAAAGAATGAAAACTGCTTTTTTCCGCCAAGGTTGAACGCAAACTGCTGGGGGCTTAATAAAAGAGTTACACAGTTCTTGTAAATGGAAGGAAGCATTAGAGCCGCTTCCAGAACATGATAAGCTATTTATTTGGCTCCTACTTTGAAATAGCAAAGGTCCAAAATGAAAGTTAATATATATCTTATACATAACCCTAGAAAAAGACAACCATACCACACAGGAAGCAATTCACTCAACAATTTATACTCCCCTGTGATTAGATGAGTAGCCTTTGCTTGTTCAAAGCTAGAACAGTGAAGCGCTGAAAATGATGCACAGCAGTTATTAACATCATTTGTATTAAACAATTTTTTCCATGGATGAAACTCCTCTCCTTCCCTAAGGTGATGTAGATCAGCTGTTATGAAGCCACACCACCTATAGGTGGCAACAAATGACAACCAAAAGCCAGGTTAAGCACCTTTTATGAATGTATGGGGAGTGAACCAGAGGAAGAAAAGTGACTTTTTTCGAGAGCACCAACAATCCTTCACCTTCCTTGCTTTAGGCACTAATAGGAGGAATAAACATACTTGCTCATCCTCCTTATGCTCTAAATGCACTGGTGACAGGCTGCGGAAAAAAGAGGCATATTCCGCGTTGTAACAACATGCGGGGTGACAGGCTGTGGAAAAAAGAGGCCTATTCATGCCTATCATCTTGCCCCCTCATGCAGTCCGTTGAACATAACCTGGAGCGAGGTCCTTGCCCACTGGCACCATCCCAGTGGCAACCCACCCCATTATCTCAACAAGCATTTAGAATGGGCAAACCTGCCATGGTGTCACATAACCCTGACTGAACATCTCATACTGACCCTACAGTATACACCTCTACATCTTAGTGGCTAACAGTCTGGGTTGTTCTTCACCTAATGCAGTAGCAAGATTACATGTTTGGGCATCACTTAGAATGACAGTACTTATCATGGCTGATAACCATTATAATGCATTGCAATAAAAGCCCCTAAAAGGCATCACAGTTATAACCACAGGATTAAGCATATACAGCCAGACACCCTAGAAGGAATGTCCAGCAACCTAACTCCACGTTGCATATGATTCCAGTCCCTCAAAAGAAATAACCTTGGTAAATGCACTTCTCGTACAAATACACCTCTTCACCTCCAGGGGATGCCCTTCTCCAGACATCTCCAGCTCAGCCCTTCATACCTTGGTGCAGTCCCTAACACAACCCCAGCTGTAGAACAAAAGTTCCAGCCCCAGGATGCTGTTGACTGCTGGTTGAGCCCTTGAGGGATTATTTCTATGGAGTCCCCAGAGACTTAGGGGGGAATTTACCTCTTCATGCTGGGGGGAGACTGTGTTGCTCCTGCAGCTCCCCCTGCACCTGGGCACACATGTCGCAGTGACCCCATCCTCCTGGGGCTACCACAAGTTGAGCGAAAGCTGCTTTCCCTTGCAGGCCGGTCCGGGCCTGCAAGGCATTATAGGGCGCTCTCTCCAGGCCCGTGAATATTGTAGTAGCAGCTCCCCCGCTGCTCGGGGAGAGCCGCCCTGCCCAAGCCAGCTGCCTCACGCCACATCTGTCCATCGTTGGGGGCCCGGTCCCACCCGGGCCCCTGACTTCAGGTGAGCTTTGTCTGCAGCTCAGGCTGCCCACCTCTGGCTGCTCCTGCCGGCTCCTAGCCCGGCCCGCACCTCCGTGTGCAGCCGCGGGAGCTGGCACGTCCATTCTGGTCTGCCTGCTCCGGTGGGCAGACACGCCAACTGCCTCTGGACCAGGGAGGCCTCGGGGGAGTGTGACGGCACTCCCCCCTCCCTCTTCCACCACACCGGGTCCCGGAGTTGGGGATCCCGGGCCCCTACCGCAGAGACATCTTCACGGGGAGCGTGGCGGCACTCCCCGACTTCTGCGGGGTCTTCGGGGCCCGGAGTTGGGTCCCGGGCCCCCAGGCATTCTTCGGCTGGGAGTGCGACGGCACTCCCAGCTTGTCTTCCGGGCCCCGCCCCCTCCACTGCACCACACTCACCAGGGCCTGGGGTTGGGATCCCGGGCCTCGAGACCTTCACGGGGAGCGCAGCGGCGCTCCCCGACTTGGTTTTTGGCGGGGCCCGGAGTTGTGGATCCTGGGCTCCAGAGACTTCTTCCAGGGGGGACGCGACAGTGCTCCTTTTCCGGTGTCTTCCGGGGGGCAAGGGTGGGCTCCTGGCCCCCCGGCTGCATTTTCACGGGGAGGGCGATGCGCTCCCCGACTTCTTCTTCTTCTGGGGGCAGCCCCCACGACCTGACCCACCCCGGGGGCCCATTCAAGACCTGCGGCGGAGCCCCACGCGCTTCGTCGTCGGTCTTCACAGAGGTCAAAGGTTGCCTACCTTCTGGAGGGCATATCTCAGCTCCCAGGGGACCGATCTTCACCATTTTGGCCTCTACTTGCTCCTGGTGGCGCGCCCCAACCACTGGGAGCACTTTCCTTCACCCTCCTGGTCTCAAGGAGGGTGAACTCAGCAGGGAGCTGTCTTCACTGGCTCCCTGCGCCAGCCTTTCGCCTGGCTCTCCTCCTGGGCCTCTCCTTCTCCTTGCGCAGAGGCCCAGGCTTCGGCTCCCTGGTCCTGGACTCCCCTCCTGGTGCAATTCGGGGTCTTGGGACAGTCAGCGGGTTACTCCTTCCAACTTCCCATGGTGCCAGGCTCCAGCACCAGTCTTCCTCAGCAGACCACACCCCAGAGAGAGCTCCTCTTCCTGTGCAAGACCTTTTAAAAGAATTTGGAGGGGGCTGGCAGGAAGGCTCTGCTTGCCCTATCAGGCAGCGACACATCACCTCTCTGCCCCTGCTCCCTCCTTCCTGCCCAGGCCTCTGGGATAGTTCAAAATGCGTCGCCCAGGGGTCTCATGCCACATGGTCTCTGAAAAGCCCCTTCCCCCCTTGCTGCCTTCTCTCCAGAGCAGCTTGGTGCCTGTCACCGGGTGACAGCTGCTGATGGATAACCTGTAGCTCCAACCACCTTCTCTCCATTTTGGAGAGGAGACCTTCCCCCTTGGAATGCCTGCCGTGAAGGGCAAGGTCTCTGATGCTACAGCTTGGGGAGGAAGGTCATTAATCTAGCCTGGCAGGGTCACACCCAGCCAGGCTCTGGTTATGAGCTGAGTCAGAGGAATATGACATTTCTGGATGACCCAAAAGCAGTACAGATATGGCTTTGGACTCAGCAGACTACTTCTTCTCACCTAAGTTACAGTGGACTTTAGTGCGTGTCAGGAATTTGTAGGCCCTAGGGAAGTGAAACTATCCCATGTGATCCCCATCCTCATAGGAGAATAATGGAGTGGTCCTTCAGTGAAAACAGTAAAGCACACTGACTTACCCTTACATGTTTCTTCCCATAGTGTAAAGCCTATTCCATGCCTCTTCCAGCTCTGCATAATTCCTGCCACACCATTCTATCTGTACCTGCTCCTGGGCTGGGCACACCAGGAATCTCCCCCACGCAGCCCCTACACGTGTGTACACGCATGTACACAAGTGTCTGCATGCAACCAGCCCGGTGCCCCTTACTCCGGCTGCAGCGCAGTGGCCTACTCTCACCAGGGGGACACCGGTAAAATCCACATGCAGTCTCTTTCATCATGAGTTCACTGTGGGTGAGTCCCAACTTATGAGGCTCTCCCACAGTAAAAGCTCAACAATTAGGTGTTCAAAAAGCGAAAAATCCAGGCGGCTCATATGGTCAGAACCACCTTCTAACACTCTATAGATATTGTAGCTAGAGTATTGACGCCACACTTTTTCTTTAATGCAAGAACATGTAGGTAGGTATTGCATTGCTATTGTTAACTGCACATATTTGTACCTTAAAAATATATATATCTTCAAGGTATGCATGGAGTTAAGAATAGAAAATCTATCTGCTTTCCTTATATATTTAACTTTGCAATATTTTGGTTGTTGGTATCCTGGCTGCAATATTTTTGTACAAAATATATTTTTTTAAACTTGATAATATGACATACAACCCATGGTCAGAGCTTACATAACTAGAAAGTTGTGGAAGTTAAAACAGAAGAGCATAATAGAAACATATAGACATAGGGCCCGATTCCGATCTCGGTCGGAAAGCAAACCGAACGACTCGTGTCCGCAATGCTTTCCATACGACTCGTGTCAGGGGAGTCGGACTGAACAAGTACGTTGCATTTGAATGCATCCGGATATGATTTGGTCGGACTCCCATTGACTTCAATGGGAGCCTGTGTGCCGAATGCGTACACAGGCTCCCATTGACAAAAGGGGTGGTTGGGGATCATCTGCACCCTGTGGCGGGCACCCCTTGGTGCCTGCCACACTGTGCATGGTCTGAAAAGGGGGACCCATGGGTACCCCCATGGGCAAGATTTGGAAGGCCCTGGGAGAAGGGGGGCCTGCTATGGGCCCCCAAAGACTGATTCCGGCAGCCTTTTTGATCCGGGCACAACGAATCGTTAAGGCTGTCCGAATCGTTCATCGTACTTGCTCACTTGGAAAACCTACTCCATAGAGCTGTACGATTTGGCTCCGGAGGGCTTTATCTCTCCGTCTGCCTTCCGGAACCGATTCGGTGAGCGCTAAGGGTTTCCAGGCATCGTACTTGGTCGTTCGGAATTGGGAACGAGTCGGTCGGAATCAAGGGCTCCGGATCGGTTTAGGTAAAACCAAATCTGATTCGGAGCCCTTCCGACCGAGATCGGAATCGGGCCCATAGTATGCAATTGGCAGGTGTTAAATAATGAAAAGTGTCAACTACTGTTAGAAATTGGTTTACTTGTTGACTGGAGTGTGAGCCCTGGTCAAGCAGCAACCACAATCGTAGTCAGGGTAAGGCACAAGCAAACTCCAAATTTACCTGTGCTCAACCCCCGGTAGCTTGGCACAGAGCAGTCAGGATTAGCTTAGATGCAATGTGGAAAGTATTTGTGAAGCACAGAGACAGTAATAAAGTGAAAATCCATCATAAGAAGAATCAGTGGAACTAGAGTTATGATTTTTTAAAGACTAAGCTTCAATATTGCGCTAAAGGCATAAAACGCCAATCGCATTTATCTGGCCACACTTCACTGGGTCGAAGTCTAAAGTTCAGGCCGACCACGCTGGAGCGCGGTTGGATACAGTCCTAGATTAGTCCAGCTAAAGTTTTACCTTCTCAAGTTTTGTGACAAGAGTTCCATTCACACTGGAGAGGGTCGCAAGTAGCAAGGAGGGCATCATGGGTGGCAGTTGGTGTGGTGCTTTGAGCAGGCTGGGTGTCATGGACTGCCAGGCTAGAGCTTCACGATGACGGTCCTTCACGGACTGTCAATGTTGCTATGTGGAGAGATGGGCTAACAATAGTTTGCCCTGATTTATGCTGAACTGATCCGTTCGCGCAGAGCCAAACAGCTTGATTTCAAGAGCTCAAGAGCCACACCAAAGGTCCAGGACCTGGGAGGCACCACGTGGGAGTCAGAAACTCACTGAAGACAGGTCCATGAGCTGTTGGGAAGCCTTTTATTTCCCTGTGGCTCAGATAAGGAGGCCAGCAGACTAGTGCTTTGAACAACTCTGGGGCTCTGGGTTCAAGATGAAGTTGTAGATCCAGTTCAGCAGAGTGGCAGTCCTTTCACCAGCACAGTAGTCCTTCTTCCTGGAAGAGTATCCACATGTCCACAAGTGTACTGTAGAGGTGGGGTGGAGGTCCTATTTTTAGGTCTCGCCTACCGTTGCAGCGCCCATGCGCTGCTTGCTTTGAGAGGCGTGCAGTATACTCAATACCGGGAAAGCTTCGTTTAAGCTCAGCCCACTGTCCGCCCATGTTTTTCATTAGCTTACATTCTAAATGCTACATTCTGATTGGTTTTCAGCTTGTTAGTCCCTCCTCCTGACGGCCATGTCGTCATTTGTGTCCTTCCATGGCTATTGGCCCCTTTACTTTAAAAAGTATTTTGTTCCCCTGCCTCCCCTGTTTCCTCCTGCGGTCCGTAACTTCTCGGCACACCACCCCCCCGCCCCCAACCCCATTAATGCCTTTTTGGACGCCCGCACTTCCGTTACAAATGCAATAGGTCTCTTGTAAATACGAGTCCTATTGCATTTTAAGTGCTTGTTTGTCCTGTGATTTGCTGCCTGAATTCGCACTCCTTTTTACCTGTCGCCTAGCGTTGCAGCGCATGCGCTGCGTGCTTTGTTTGTGTTGCGCGCTAATCCGGAATCACTGGCAGAGCCGGCCGTGGCGCAGGGGGCCATGGGCCACAGCTTGCCCGGCCTCCCTCCGGTGTGCAACTCCAATGCGCTGAACAACTTCTGCAACGGTAAGGTACAGCGTGTGCCTGCTGCCTTTCCGGGCCAGGGCACATCTTGTTTTATGTAGCGTAGTGTTCAGGCTCTCAAGCCGTATACATCGTAAATCCCACCATGCATTTTTGGCAAGCCGTATATATCCTAAGGGTTTCAGAGCCAAACACAAAACCGCTTTGAACAAAGGTTTTGACAGCAAAACAGCGAGCCTTTTGTATTGCTGGTCGTGCTCTGAAATAATAGCCGTTCTATTTGCAGAACAATACAGGCAGTTTTACATGCGCAGATTTCTGTCGCTAATGGCGCTAATGCCACTCTTAGATGAAGAGCGTGCCAGAACTCTGTATGCGCGCACCAGCGAACACACTACAGTACACGCGCAATCTCGCCGTGTCGCAGAAACAAAACGAAGGCTACAGAGACAGCGTGCCAAGTGCAGCTTTTGAAATATTCATTAAAAACTGGAAAACAAAATGTACCCTGAAACAAGCTTCAGGGCTTCCAGACCGCTGCCGGGCCACCACACTGCGCCAGTTCACATGCACGGCTGCCAACTGCTTGTAGCTAGGAGAAATGGTGCAACCAAACGTGGAAAACATGTCGCAGTCGGTAACCTACCACACCTCATAAAAATAAGAGCAACTCTAATGCTGTTGAGACGTTAAAACGTGCCCCGCTTTCCAAAACGCACCACAGTACTGCACAGTTGGTGATTTTATTTGATACTTTCCCTTTTGGTTTCTGGCCGGAGCGCAGGACACGAGTGGCAGACCAGCATCTCGTTTCCTGTTACCTGGCGTTGTTCATTTCATCAGTGCTTCAAATGGAAAGTACAGGTACTCCTTGTCCCAGAGTACCTATTTGCTGCTGAGAAGTGCTGGTACAATCCTTCCCAAATAAAAGAAGTGCAGGTACCTGTTTAAAGCACTACATTTGACGGTATTAGAAAGCCGAAAAAAAAAATTAGTTTTTAAATCCATCGTCGCTTGAGGATCTGTAAGTGAAGAAACGCCTATGTGACATGCATTTAAGACTTGGTTGGCAGGGCCAGAGAGGAATATCTAGGTGGTGTGCACCCCTGAGGAGCATTTAAATTACACACGATTAAATGGCGCTAAATACATATCCTGGGTAGATGTGTGCATTGGTATGGCCGTGCAGAAGTCAGTTAAAGCGAGATACGTCTATACTAGCTAGATGTGTTCATTTGTATAGTGCTGCATACTGTCCAAGCTCCTTCAGAGCACTAGGTTTTTTATGGCCACTACATACATGTATCTATTTGTCTGCATAGTGCTCCATGCTATCCTGGTTGTCTCGGAGCGCTAGATTATCATCTGGCCCTCTGTGATCAGCTCTCGCTGTTTCATTACCCCACCCCCTTAAGCTGCCGCCCCTTTAAAGCAACACCTATAATAATAGTTGGAGCTGCTAATCACCCAGATCAAGTGCTGTCAACCTGCAAAGCTCCAGGCTTGCACACAGCTGGGCAGGGTACATTAAGGGGTACTTTTGTCTGCACAGAAAGTGTATGCTCCTCCCAAAACGCCTCTGGAGCTACAAGTACTCTGCACCCTAAAGTTCCTCCACATACGTGCCAGCTTCTTATTCTAAAAGCGATTGTGCCCGTAACACCGCCTAGAGATAAAATGAGAACTTATGCGCTTTCGATCTTTGGTCTCTCTGCTAAAATTAATAACTTGTGTTTATATTGACCTACTACAAGATCAAAAAACTCACCCTATATTGCAATAATATAAAATAATCTGCTGCATCGCTAAATACTTACAAGGTCCCAAAGGCGAGACCGATTGGCATTGCCAATGCTTGTTATAACTTGGTGCCCTTCTCCTGAAAGCTTCTGAAAAGGTTCTTCAAAGTGCATGGAATTTCCTGACTCTCCTGCCATGGCTCCATGCTGACTGCATTGACAAATCAGGGTCGTTAGGCCCCTATGTGTTGGCAGAGAACCAGCTATTCAGGTGTAAGTGGGGCTGTGCTCAGCTCCGCCCCCCATCCTGCCAGCATATGGAACATTCAGACACACCTAATCTCTCTATTGTGTGACTGTTTGGAGGAATTCACAAAGTCCAACTGTCAGTTACACCAAGTCATGTGACCTAAGTCAGGCTGCAGGCACAAATGGCTCAGGGCAGGAAAATACCAACTTTCTAAAAGTATAGTATACAGAAGGGCAACTCAATATCCCCTTGTGGACTTGGGTATTAGAAGTCAGGTAGGTAAGGATGCCAACAAGGGATTTGTTCAGAAGACAATTTAACACATGAATATATTAATCAGTTGAGATGTCCAAGCATGACATAACAACTTAATTGAAAGTTGTACACTTGATTTTTTAAAGAAAATACATTTGAAGATGCAGGTGTATGTATTTTTGTCGAATTTATATAGAAATTCAAAATCATTAGTACAGGGTTCAAAAAATCAAACTCCCCATACATTGACAGTGATCATTGCAGTACTTTTCTAAGTTAATATGTCATTTGTCAATGTATGTTCAGCCCACTTTCTAGTTATACAACAGGAGCCTGTCTCACAGAAGAACTGGGCTCTGAACGGAAACTAAACAATGACAAAATAGGAAGTTGGGTAATGCGTCAACATTTCGGTCTCGGTTGTTGTGTATCTGTGAGACCATTTTCAGGACTGTAGAATCTCATAAAGAAGAAGGACCCCCCTGCAAATATTTAAAAAGGAACATGACTAATATGGTCAATATTAAAAAATACCAGCCCTCTAGTTCCTCATACTCTTCAACATTGTGAACTGTTGTGGTTACACCCCATCCTATTGATGAAGTTGAAATTACAGCACTGGGCTTAACATGGTAACTATCAAATACAGTTCATGTAGATAAAGATATTTATAATTAAACAATATTTTGACTCCCTCCAGTTAAGCCTTTCCCTTCCTGATGTATCTGCATCAAACTAGACATTGCAAAGGACAGATAAAAATGCTTGTTGTCTGCTAAATTCCATGCAGAGTTGTTAAATGAATGGGAAAAAGTTATACACACAAAACACTTTTTTACACTCCTGTCAATAAGATGAACCATGCTGCAAAAAAATAAATAATTTCAAATGAAGTAAAAGTCTGTGGTGTGTTTGTGAACAGGTGTTAAAGTCTCCATTGATGAATATTTCCCTAGAAGATGAGCTTAATATAGAAACAAAGTCTAGGCAGAAAAAAGGATAGGGTCTTTACCTGGGGCTAAGTGAAAGATATAGTAAAGAAGTTGCAAATTGGAGTATTCATGTGGGCGGTGAGTGCTCAAGAGAAGGGATGTTGATGTACATGTATATCTGAAAGGATTATATGTTCACAATAGATTGTTAGTTGCCTTTCATTTAGGCGTTGTGTCCAATGAGGGTGAGTAAGTCTTAGCTGCACTGAATGCACCATTCCACCTGATTAGGAGGAATGCGCACGCCCGCTCAGAGGGGTGACTCCACGACTTCCTGGACTTCGTAATTCAGTGAAGCCTTTCTCATCATCCATCCTGAACTGGAGGCACATGTACCCATAATAGTGGATCATTTTATTCTGTAAAAAAGGATTGCGAAAGAAGAACTCCGTTCAGGCTTTATGGATGCACTAAATAATTCGATTAGTGGCTACTAAGGACTCTTTTATTACACCGCTGACCTGTTAAAGAAAAGGACAGATGCTAGTTGACAAACAAAGTATCAGCATAGCGTGAATATGCGTGTCTTTTCCATGATTTGAACGATTTGAGATCTGCAGGAAAAAAACAATAGCAGACAGGCACTTTTTCTGATGTGCAATAGTATTATGCCTACATCTCGAGACTATGCCCCAACCACAAGCCTTAATTTGCTGTACTTGTGGTCCTGAAGAAGGTGGTTCAAAAGTGATAATACCCACCAAAACGTGCATTGACCTGGAAGTGTGATACCCAACCCACAACACTGTCACAGAGACTGTAGGACATCTGTCTATATGGTGACCATTATAGTGTATGCGATCTTGGGTGGGTAGGACATGGTTTGCTGAATGAATGAGTATGTATGTTGGTGTGAGAGGCCAGTATGCAAGTGTGGTCAATTTGTAGGGATTACACATATGTATATGAATAACACAGATAGCATTGTCCATGACAAAAAAACAATGTTCATGTTGACTTTCTGTAATAGATGAAATTGTTGATTATTCATATAAAGATAACGTGGAAGGAAATTACAGATAAAATGAATGTTTTTTTACTCTTTTTGATATAAATGATGAAATCATGATTTCTAACAAATAAATTTTATGTATAAAAAAAAAAATTGCATGTTTGTTATGTACTCATTGCGAATAGCCCCATAGAGCTGTAGTCAGTCTATATAAAAGCAATATAGGTCCAGTGGGAGTTCTTTTTGTTTATTAATGATTGTTGTCTCCCCTTTCTCCCATACCTTAAAAATAATATTGATAGTGAGTACATCAATCTCAGGACATAGGCACATTTATGTATTTTCTAGCAGTAACCAGAGGCATAAATCTTCTGGGAACCATGAAAAGATGCTAACATTTTTGCAAGTGTTTTAGTTTTCTCAGATTGAATTTTAGCAAGCATAAAGATGTCTTTATGATGAGATCAAGCAGTCATTAGGAACAGTACCTCCATGTATATGCTTTCAATACGCATTAAGCATAATTACTGGGTCAGCCAAAACAAGTGCCCTGAGGGTTTTATTCTCCCTAGTATAATATGGGGATAACCCTAAATTTTCTCCTCATAATGTGAGGGATTCTCAGACCTGCTCAGACGAACTTTCATGTCAAATTGCTAGATTTGTTTCTAACTGCCAACTTAACTTTAATGTTATTTATGCCAACAAGTAAATCAAAATGGGAAAAGTGAAAACTATTTTTAGTGAAAGAGCTCGAGTGATCAGTTTATTAGCAGAGAAGAATATTTTGCTGTCTAAAAAATATGTAATGCATTCACCTGAAACCTTGGGAGATGTAGGGCTATTTACTAACCTCTTCACAATTCTGGACAAAACGACTAGAATGAAAATGTTGCATGTTAGCATAGGCATAGATCCTATTTGGAGAATACCCATTCTTTGGAGCAGAATTCATCATATTAAAGGATATTTTCTATGTGGCCTTGGAGTGAAACACAGCAGAATACATTTGTTTCTAGACTGCCTTTATTTTATGAAGATAGGAAAACAAATTATTTGTCCTATTTTTAACCCCTTCGCTGCTAGGCCTTTTCCCCCCCTGTGCTAAGCATTTTTTTGGCTATTTGGGGTAAGGCGCGCTTAGGCCCCTGTACCTTTTTGACCACATAAGGTATCCACGCCAAATTTGCGTCCTTTTCTTACAACATCATGGGGATTCTAAAGGTACCCAGGGTTTGTGGATTCCCCTGGAGGGGTCCCAGAAATTAGCCAAAATACAGCTAATTTTTTTTTTGAAAAATGGGAAAAAAGGGCTGCAAATGACAGCGTCTGGGTTTTTCCCTGCAAATGGTATCAAAAAAGGGTTTGTGGGGCTGAAATCACCATTTTCCCAGCTTTTATAGAATGACAGACTTTAGTCAGATAACCAACATTTTTTACACAGTTTTGGCATTTTTCTGGGACATAGCCTATTTTTGCTATTATTTGTTCTTTCAACCTCCTTCCAGTTAATGGTAGAAATGGGTATGAAAGCAATAATGGATCCTGGAAAGCTATACATTTTAGAGAAGTAGACAAAATTCTGGATTCAGCAAGGGGTCATTTGTGTAGATCCTTCAATGTTTCTTTATAGAAACTAACAGTCAAATATAGGAAAAATTGAAAATTAGTTGAAAAAAACAGCTTTTTGTGTCAACGTTTTCACCTGTAACTTCTTCTAATTATGACAGCTCTTTTAAAGCAATATACCGTTACATCCGCAGGACCTTACTGGTTGTGGGGATATATAGGACTTGTAGGTTCACCAAGAACCCGACGAACCCAGAGCCAAAAAATGACCAGCGACTTGCAATGGTTTTTTATTATGTAGCGGGTATATAGCAATTACTCTGGGAAAATGTATACATGGAAAAATTGGTATGAAAGACACCTATGTATTTCTGAAATGGGAGCAAAATATAGAGTTTAGAAACAGTAGATATTTGCACATTTCCGAAATTGGGAACACTCATACTAGCATGAGAATTATCGGTCATTCTTCAAAATGACTTCTTTTTTACACATTGTCTTTCATTTGGAAGGCAGAAATGCATTGAAAGTCAATAGGTAATAACAGTTGCTTTACAAATCTGAATTACCCTAAGTCTCCCGATAAAAATGGTACTTGTGTGGGTAGGCATAGTTCCCACGACAGGAAACGGCTCAAAACGCAACATGAACACACCACATTTTCACAATGAAAAATTACCCTTTTTTTGCAAAGTGACTAGCTGTAGTTTTGAACCCTAGCTCTGCCGGCACCTAGGGAAACCTAGGAAACCTATACATTTTTGAAAACTAGACACCCAGGGGAACACAGGATGGGGTGACTTGACTGGCTCTCACCAGGTTCTGTTACCCAGAATCCTTGCAAACCTAAAAAATGTCCAAAAAATCACATTTTCCTCACATTTCTGTTGTGGAAAGTTCTAGAATCTGCATGGATCCACAAATTTCCACCCACCCCGCGTTCCCCAAAGTCTTCCGAGAAAAATGGTACCTCACTTGCGTGGGTAGGCCTAATGCCCGCAACATGAAACGGCGCAAAACGCAACGTGGACACACCACAATTTCACAGTGAAAAATGACCCTTTTTTGGCAAAGTGCCTAGCTGTAGTTTTTGAACCCTAGCTCTGCTGGCACCTAGAGAAACCTAGCAAACCTATACATTTTTGAAACCTAGACACCTAGGGGAATCCAGGATGGGGTGACTCGACTGCGTCCCTCCAGGTTCTGTTACCCAGAATTCCTTGCAAACCTAAAAAATTGTTAAAAAAACACATTTTCCCTCACATTTCTGTGGTGGAAAGTTCTGGAATCTGCGTGGATCCACAAATTTCCACTCACCCCTCGTTCCCCAAAGTCTTCCGACAAAAATGGTACCTCACTTACATGGGTAGGCCTAGTGCCCGCGACATGAAACGGCACAAAATGCAACGTGGACACACCACAATTTCACAGTGAAAAATTATCCTTTTTTGGCAAAGTGCCTAGCTGTAGTTTTTGAACCCTAGCTCTGCTGGCACCTAGGGAAACCTAGCAAACCTATACATTTTTGAAAAATAGACACCCAGGGGAATCCAGGATGGGGTGACTTGACTGGCTCCCACCATGTTCTGTTACACAGAATCCCTTGCAAATCTAAATAAATGTAAAAAAAACCCACATTTTCCTCACATTTCTGTGGTGGAATGTTCTGGAATCTGCGTTGATCCACAAATTTCGACCCACCCCACGTTCCCCAAAGTCTTCCGAGAAAAATGGTACCTCACTTGTGTGGGTAGGCCTAGTGCCTGCGATAGGAAACGGCGCAAAACGCAACGTGGACACACCTCAATTTCACAGTGAAAAATGACCCTTTTTTGGCAAAGTGCCTAGCTGTAGGTTTTGAACCCTAGCTCTGCCGGCACCTAGGGAAACCTAGCATACCTATACATTTTTAAAAACTAGACACCCAGGGGAATACAGGATGGGGTGACTCGACTGCCTCTCGCCAGGTTCTGTTACCCAGAATCCCTTGCAAACCAAAAAAATTGTCAAAAAAACACATTTTCCTCACATTTCTGTGGTGGAAAGTTCTGGAATCTGTGTGGATCCACAAATTTCCATGCACCCCGCGTTCCCCAAAGTCTTCTGAGAACAAGCATTGGCATAGCCAATCGGTCTCGCCTTTGGGACCTTTTATGTGTTTAGCGAGAGCTATTGCCTTTGCCAGTGTGTTTAAGCTATGGTGTAGCGTAGTGTGTCTGCTATACAGTACATTAAAAAGTTATAAGTGTTATAAGCATTTTTGTTACCTTATATATAATTAGGATGATATTATGTATAATTGAACAACTGTATTAAAAAGAAATAACATACAAAAATGCTGAAACGCATGTCTAATTTCATCCTATATTTAACCTGGAAAGTCCATCTGCTTTCAACTGGTAGAGTCTCCGGATGAAACCCAGATTCCGATCTTGTAATCCTGATGGGTCCAGTAGTGTGGATATTGCCCTTCTCGTGTTTTGCCTTGAAATGGGCTCGCGGTTTTAAAAGGCAACCTATACGTCGTCTGTTGAAGAGCCGGAAGTGCTCTGTTTGGATGGGGTTTGCAGAGGCTGGGCCTTGCACGGCGGGTATCAGCTGTTAATCTCACTCCCAGATAATCAAAAGTAGAGCATCCATCGTCTACATTGCAGGCCGACCTCTGCCTCGCGCGGTAGCCCAGATAGAGCTGTCGGCTTCAAGAGATGGCTGCAGCGAATGTTTATACACTCGGCGGTGCTTTCTGACAAGGCCTGGGGACAGCTTTTGGGCGCAGGATATGACTAAATGAATGAATAAAACGCGAAATACAGCTCCAAATATCATACAGCTGGACCACTTACAACTAATAGTAACAGGTTTGTTTCAGCCTATTTTGTTTTTCCATTCTGGATAGCGCTGACCTGCTACAGTATTTGAGTGAATAAATAAAAAAGTAACGCTTTTGGCGTGGTGCTGCTTACTATGCAGTAGGAATAGTAACAGTGAGTGCTAAGTTTGTTTACATTCGATTAGATGCAGACCGTACACTTTCAGTGAGTTAATTACAAGACAAAGGCCCATGATTTAATGAAGGATTTTATATAGCGCCTCAAATTATACGGCGGGATCAGTTACAAGAATGACCACGTTACGGTCCGATCTCTTTTATAAGCTGCTCTTCGAAGAGCTGCATAGGTGCAGATGAATCAATGGATGAAGGTATGAACGAACTAAAGCTTTTCGTAACGCGAAGTGCACCGCGATAGGCTTACTTTACAATGCATGGCCGCTTGTGCAAACAAGCAGTTCATTACACCTCACATGGAGTAGACTTGTTGCCTGAAAAGGACGAATGAATTAGCAAGTGGATATTTCTCGATCGCAACATACCGTGCATGTGAGTGAGAGAGAGAGAGAGAGAGGGGGTGGGGGAGAGAGGGAGAGAGAGAGGCCTGGTGAGTGGGTGGGAAGAATAGAGTGACCGAAACAAAGTGGTGGGAGGGAGCATTAGAAGTGAAGCAGCAGATGAGACAGTAGCCTAGAAAGAGAGAGCAAATAAGGGGGGACAGGAGATTCAGGTGAAAGAGAAGTGCCAGGGGAGACGGAGAGAGAGGGAGAAAGTAACAATATCAGAGGAGAGAGTGGGATACATGGAAATACAGAAGTAGCAGGAGGGGGGAGAAAGGAAGAAACTATGGAGAACGGTGGACAGACTGAGAGAGGGGCAAAAGGACGGGGGGAGCAAAGCCACGGAGATATCAAGGCAGAGCACGATATGGGGAGAGTGGGAGGAAACTGACCGAGAATAAGGCAGGAGAAAGAGAGAGCAAACCAGATGAAATATGGGAGACACACGGATGTGAAGTACCGGAGCAGGCACAATAAAAGACGCAGGAAGAGACAAAGATGGCGAGAGATGGGTGGACATCAATACGAGAGGGGGGAGATGAATAAACAAAAATACAGAACTAGCAGGAATGAGAGACAGAAGAGAGGCCATGAAGTAGAGCATTGGCCGCGCGGACAAGAAATAAAATAAAAATAAAAAAAACGCGAGTGGTGACGCGAGTTGTGCGCACGCGCGCGACGAGAAAAAGTGCTGTGCCCGTCGCGCGCGCTTGTGCGCGTAACCGCACGCTGGTGGCCGCTTTCAGGAGCACTTTCTAAAGCCCCTTACTAAAGTCTCGCAGAGCAGCGCATGCGCGCTGGCTCAGCGAGACCTAAAAATGGTACCTCACTTGTGTGGGTAGGCCTAGTGCCTGCGACAGGAAACAGTGCAAAACACAACGTGGACACACCACAATTTCACAGTGAAAAATGACCCTTTTTTGGCAAACTGCCTAGCTGTAGTTTTTGAACCCTAGCTCTGCCAGCACCTAGGGAAACCTAGAAAACCTATATATTTTTGAAAACTAGACACCCAGGGGAATCCAGGATGGGGTGACTCGACTGCCTCTCACCAGGTTCTGTTACCCAGAATCCCTTGCAAACCTAAACAATTGTCAATAAAACCACATTTTCCTCACATTTCTGTGGTGGAAAGTTCTGGAATCTGCCAGCATCCACAAATTTCCACTCACCCCGCGTTCCCCAAAGTCTTCCGAGAAAAATGGTACCTCACTTGCGAGGGTAGGCCTAATGCCCGTGACAGGAAACGGCGCAAAACGAAACGTGGACACAACACAATGTCACAGTGAAAATCGACCCTTTTTTGGCAAAGTGCCTAGCTGTAGTTTTTTAACCCTAGCTCTGCCGGCACCTAGGGAAACCTAGAAAACCTATACATTTTTGAAAACTAGACACCCAGGGGAATCCAGTATGGGGGGACTTGACTGCCTCTCACCAGGTTCTGTTACCCAAAATCCCTTGCAAACCTAAAAATTGCCAAAAAAACCACATTTTCCTCATATTTCTGTGGTGGAAAGTTCTGGAATTTGCGTGGATCCACAAATTTCCACCCACCCCGTGTTCCCCAAAGGCTTCCAAGAAAAATGGTACCTCACTTGTGTGGGTAGGCCTAGTGCCCGCGACAGGAAACGGCGCAAAACGCAACGTGGACACAACACAATTTCACAATGAAAAATGACCCTTTTTTGGCAAAGTGCCTAGCTGTAGTTTTTGAACCCTAGCTCTGCCGGCACCTAGGGAAACCTAGCAAACCTATACATTTTTGAAAACTAGACACCCAGGGGAATCCAGGATGGGGTGACTTGACTGCCTCTCAACAGGTTCTGTTACCCAGAATCCCTTGCAAACTTAAAGAATTGCCCCGAAAAACACATTTTCCTCACATTTCTGTGGTGGAAAGTTCTGGAATTTGCGTGGATCCACAAATTTCCACCCACCCCGCGTTCCCCAAAGTCCTCCGAGAAAAATGGTACCTCACTTGTGTGGGTAGGCCTAGTGCCCGCGACAGGAAATGGCGCAAAACGCAACATGGACACACCACAATTTCACAGTGAAAAATGACCCTTTTTTGGCAAAGTGCCTAGCTGTAGTTTTTGAACCCTAGCTCTGCCAGCACCTAGGGAAACCTACCAAACCCACACTTTTCTGAAACTTAGACACCCGGGGGATTCCAGGGAGGTATGGCTTGCATCGATCCCCCAACGTTTCCTTACCCAGAATCCCCTGCAAACCTCAAATTTAGCTGAAAAAATCACTTTTTTCGCACATTTTTGTGTGGGAAAGTTGTGACATCACCGGGCTGACACAAATTTCCTACCACCCAGCGTTCCCTCGGGTCTCCCAATAAAAATGGTGCCTCACTGTGTAGGAGGCCCAAGTACCCGCGACAGGCAAGGGCCCAAAACGTAGTGAGGCGACATCAAAACTGCCTATCACAAAACAACCTGGTTTGCAGAGGTCACCTGGTTTTGGCCCGTGCTCGGGCCATCTAGGGAAACCTACCAAACCCACACATTTCTGAAAACTAGACACTGGGATTCCAGGGAGGTATGGCTTGCGTCGAGCTCCCAACGTTTCTTACTCAGAATCCCCTGCAAACCTCAAATTTAGCTGAAAAATCACTTTTTTGCACATTTGTGTGGGAAGTTGTGACATCACCGGGCTGACACAAATTTCTACCACCCAGCGTTCCTCGGGTCTCCCGATCAAAATGGTGCCTCACTGCGTGGGAGACCCAGTACTCGCGACAGGCAAGGGCCCAAAACGTAGTGCGGCGACATCAAAATTGCCTATCACAAAACAAACTAGTTTTGCAGTAGTCACCTGTTTTGGCCCGTGCTCGGCGGCCATCTAGGGAAACCTACCAAACCCACACATTTCTGAAAACTACACACCAGGGGAATTCCAGGAGGTATGACTCTGCATGGATCTCCAACGCTTCCTTACCAGAATCCCCTGCAAACCTTAATTTTAGCTGAAAAATCACTTTTTCACACATTTTTGTGTGGAATGTTGTAGATCACCGGGCTGACACATATTTCCTACCACCCAGTGTTTCCCGGTCTCCCGATAAAATGGTGCCTCACTCATGTGGGAGGCCCAGTACCCGCGACAGGTAAGGCCCAAAACGTATTGAGGCAACATCAAAATTGCCTATCACCAAACAACCTGGTTTTGCAAGGTCACCTGGGTTTGCCGTGCTCGGCAGCCATCTAGGGAATCCTGCAAACCCACACATTTCTGAAAACTAGACACATGGGGATTCCAGGAGGTATGGCTTGCGTGGATCCCACAACGCTTTCACTCCAGAATCCCCTGCAAACCTTAATTTTAGCTAAAAATCACTTTTTCACACCTTTTGTGTGGGAAGTTGTAGCATCACTGGGCTGACACAAATGTCCTAACTCCCAGCATTCCCCCGGGTCTCTCGATGAAAACGGTGCCTCACTCGTGTGGGAGGCCCAAGTACCCGCGACAGGCAAGGGCCCAAAACGTATAGAGGCATCATCAAAATTGCCTATCACAAAATGTTTTGGGCCCTTGCCTGTCGCGGGCACTTGGGCCTCCCACACGAGTGACACACCATTTTTATCGGGAGACCCTGGGGAACGCTGGGTGGTAGGAAATTTGTGTCAGCCCGGTGATGCCACAACTTTCCCACACAAAAATGTGTGAAAAAAGTGAATTTTTCAGCTAAAATTGAAGTTTGCATGGGATTCTGGGTAAGGAAACGTTGGGGGATCCACGCAAGCCATACATCCCTGGAATCCCCCGGGTGTCTAGTTTTCAGAAATGTGTGGGTTTGGTAGGTTTCCTAGATGGCCGCCGAGCACGGGGCCAAAACCCAGGTGACCCCATTGCAAAACCAGGTTGTTTGGTGATAGGCAATTTTGATGTCGCCTCAATACGTTTTGGGCCGCTGCCTGTCGTGGGTACTTGGGCCTCCCACACGAGTGAGGCACCATTTTTATCAGGAGACCCTGGGGAACACTGGGTGATAGGAAATTTGTGTCAGCCCGGTGATGCCACAACTTTCCCACACAAAAATGTGTGAAAAAAGGGATTTTTTCAGCTAAAATTGAGGTTTGCAGGGGATTCTGGGTAAGGAAACGTAGGGGGATCCATGCAAGCTATACCTCCCTGGAATCCCCCGGGTGTCTAGTTTTCATAAATGTGTGGGTTTGGTAGGTTTCCCTAGATGGACGCCGAGCACGGGGCCAAAAACCCAGGTGACCCCCCTTGCAAAACCAGGTTGTTTGGTGATAGGCAATTTTGATGTTGCTTCAATACGTTTTGGCCCCCTGCCTGTCGTGGGTACTTGGGCCTCCCACAGGAGTGAGGCACCATTTTTATCAGGAGACCCTGGGGAACGCTGGGTGATAGGAAATTTGTGTCAGCCCGGTGATGCCACAACTTTCCCACACAAAAATGTGTGAAAAAAGTGATTTTTTCAGATAAAATTGAGGTTTGCAGGGGATTCTGGGTAAGGAAACGTTAGGGGATCCACGCAAGCCATACCTCCCTGGAATCCCCCGGGTGTCTAGTTTTCAGAAATGTGTGGGTTTGGTAGGTTTCCCTAGATGGCCGCCGAGCACGGGGCCAAAAACCCAGGTGACCCCCCTTGCAAAACCAGGTTGTTTTGTGATAGGCAAATTTTGATGTAGCCTCAGAAGGTTTTGGGCCCTTGCCTTTCACGGGTCCTTGACCCACCCACGCGAGTGAGGTACCATTTCTATTGGGATACTTGGAGAAAGGCGAAGGGATAGGAAATGTGTTGTTTCTCTCTGCAGCGTGAACATTTTGGCACAATATTGCAAGGAAAATGTGACAGACATTTTGAGGTTTGCAGAACATTGTGGGTAAGATAACTTGTTGGGGTTCCACAAGAGAGACATCACCATGTACTCCCATGGCTGTTTAGTTTAAGACAAAATCTACAGTTGGTAGGTTATTCTTAGATGAAATATACACCTTGGCAGAGAGATAAAAAAGACAAAGATTACTGCACAGCCATCTATACCTCAAGCACACAAACATACTGGATGGATTTGGCACGAGGGCGAGTGATGGTTCAGTATATATAATTTTATTAACAAGAGATTTCACAAAAATGAAATGCTCTATCAATAATTGAAAGGACAAAAAACTGAACCAGTGACTCGCAGCTCGTGAGCTGTAAAGCCAAGTCAAGGCACCAACCTCTTTACAGGCCATTCATACACCTTTCATACGTGTGACACATACAAAACCATTCACACCGCCAGCCGCGGGCCCAGCACTTTACAACACTCACATCAGCAGACAGCGCCATTCAAGGGCCCATCACTTTCACACGCCCACATTCCTGACACAGCAACCACACCAGCTCACGGATTGCGTGGAGTGGCGTTTGGCTAGCAGTGTGTGTAGTGACCAGCAGCTAGTCACTACTCACACCCCCAGCCAAGCACCAGTCCCCGTACACCACCAGCCGAGCACCAGTCCACACACACCGCCAGCCAAGCCCCAGTCCAAACACACCGCCAGCAAAGCGCCAGTCCACACACACCGCCAGCCAAGCACCAGTCCACGCACACAGTCAGTCAAGCGCCAGTCCACGCACACCACCAGCCAAGCGCCAGTCCACGCACACCGCCAGCCAAGCGCCACTCCACGCACGCCACCAGCCAAGCACCAGTCCAAACACACCGCCAGCCAAGCACCAGTCCAAACACACTGCCAGCCAAGCGCCAGTCCACGCACACCGCCAGACAAGCACCACTCCACGCACACCGCCATCACATTTAGGATTTTTTTATACAAATAAGAAAACACAAACAAATTGCAAATAGATACAAATCTACTAACACAAAATCTGAAACTAAATACACTACACAAATGCCAACCTTGAAACTGAACAAAAAATATTAAACAATAGAGGCCAGGCAGTTCACTTTACCACTCATGGATGATCCCAAAAATTATTTTGCGTGTGGTACATTCTAAAACAAGCAGGCACACACAGCCCAGGGTTAGAAGGACACTCGGGGCAGTACATACAAGTCTCCTTCCGCATACCTCTTTGCCAACAGACTCTACATCTCCTACTGGGAAAGTCTTTTGAGGGTGTGGGAGGAATGTGATCAGGAAAGTGGCGATCTTTCAATCTAGCAACATCCTCCACCACTCCAACTCTAGGAACACTTGCCTGTTCCACTAAAACAAGGCTGCCTATTACAGACTCCTGAAACTTAGCAAAAGTCATCTTTGACTCAGGACAGGAATCCTGGAATACAACAAAAGCATTAAAGGTTGCCAAGTGGAAAAGATGGATAGCCAACTTCTTATACCAAATGTAAGCGTTACGAAGAGCAGCGTAAGGTTTCAACCTCTGATCTACTCTGTCAACACCACCCATGTGCCTATTATATTCTAAAATGCACACAGGTTTGCGCACTTCAGCAACCTGACCCCAAACAGTCACAGGTGAAGTGCTTTCATCATGGATGGTAGTCAGCATGTAGACATCTCTCCTATCTGAAAACTTCACAGCTAGAAGCTCCTCACAACGCAACGCACTGCACTGTCCCCGCACAAGCTTTTGACAAACAAGTTCTTTTGGGAAACCTTTACGGTTAGAGCGGATTGTGCCACAAGCAACAGTGTCCACTTTGGCCAATTCCCTGGACAACCGCACACCAGTGTAGAAGTTATCTACATATAAATAGTGGCCTTTGTTAAAAAGTCCTCTACCAAGTTCCCACACAATTTTCTCAGTCACTCCAAAAGTGGACGGACAACCAGGGGGTTAATCCTGGATTCCTTACCGGTGTACACCCTGAAATTAGAGACATAGCCAGTCCGACTGTCACACAGCATAGACAGCTTAATTCCATAGCGTGCCCTCTTACTAGGAATGTATTGCCTAAAAACCAAGCGGCCCTTGAACAACACCAAAGACTCATCCACTGCTATTTCTTTCCCTGGAGCATAGATCTCAGAAAATCGATCAACAAAGTGATCAATGACATGCCGAATCTTAAAAAGACGGTCACAATCAGGGTGATCTCGTGCCAACGCTAAACCATTATCGACAAAATGCATCATCCGAAGCAGAAGCAAATACCTATCACGACTCATGACAGCCGGAAATATAGCAGTTGCCATCAAGGGACTAGTAGACCAATATGAAGACATTGATGGCTTCATTAGCAAGCCAGTCAATAAAGTTAAACCCAAGAACTTCTTCATCTCTTCCAGATTTGTGGGAGTCCACCGGGTAGCTCTAGAGTGGGGCTTAAGGCTGGCACTCTTGTCCCTCAAAAACTGTTCGGCATACAAATTAGTCTGCTCAACAATCTCTGCCAAAAATACATCGTCCATAAACAACTGAAAAAAATGTATCGGCAAAAAGTTTTCAGTATTCACTCTACACCCTGGAACACCAGTAAAGTGTGGCAATGCCGGCTGCACCATGCCTGGGGCAACCGAGACGTCAGCACTTTCAACGGGAAGCCTTGCATCCCCAGGCTGCAGCCCAGATGCCTCTTGCCGCATTATACCAACGGGAAGCCTTGCAGCCCCAGGCTGCAGCCCAGATGCCTCTTGGCACACTACACCAACGGGAAGCCTTGCAGCCCCAGGCTGCAGCCCAGATGCCTCTTGCCGCACTATCGGCACATCAATGTCCTCTAACACATGCAAAAACAACAGTTGATGGACAGAACGCAGAACAATGTCATACATTCAACCCAGTACAGAGATCTGGGCCTAAATCCATCGTTTTTTTGCTCACCATGCCATTCCAGTTTGAAACCAGCCATATGCAAATCAGTCTTGACCCTGTGCCTCATAGGAACAGTCCAGCCCGAAATGCCAAGCCAGGTCCTCCCTGGACTGGAAACAAGCATCCTAGGACCGGTTTCAGGGTTTCACCCCTCTTCAGCCAGGATAGCTTGATTCCAGTGGCATGGAGAGCACGGGACCCACGTCTGGGCATACCCGTCCCACTCGGGGTGACAAATGCAAAAACAACAGTTGATGGACAGAACGCAGAACAATGTCATACATTCAACCCAGTACAGAGATCTGGGCCTAAATCCATCGTTTTTTTGCTCACCAAGCCATTCCAGTTTGAAACCAGCCATATGCAAATCAGTCTTGACCCTGTGCCTCATAGGAACAGTCCAGCCCGAACTGCCAAGCCAGGTCCTCCCTGGACTGGAAACAAGCATCCTAGGACCGGTTTCGGGGTTTCACCCCTCTTCAGCCAGGATAGCTTGATTCCAGTGGCATGGAGAGCACGGGACCCTCGTCTGGGCATACCCGTACCACTCGGGGTGACAATACCAAAAACAACAGTTGATGGACAGAACGCAGAACAATGTCATACATTCAACCCAGTACAGAGATCTGGGCCTAAATCCATCGTTTTTTTGCTCACCATGCCATTCCAGTTTGAAACCAGCCATATGCAAATCAGTCTTGACCCTGTGCCTCATAGGAACAGTCCAGCCCGAACTGCCAAGCCAGGTCCACCCTGGACTGGAAACAAGCATCCTAGGACCGGTTTCGGGGTTTCACCCCTCTTCAGCCAGGATAGTTTGATTCCAGTGGCATGGAGAGCACGGGACCCACGTCTGGGCATACCCGTCCCACTCGGGGTGACAAATGCAAAAACAACAGTTGATGGACAGAACGCAGAACAATGTCATACATTCAACCCAGTACAGAGATCTGGGCCTAAATCCATCGTTTTTTTGCTCACCATGCCATTCCAGTTTGAAACCAGCCATATGCAAATCAGTCTTGACCCTGTGCCTCATAGGAACAGTCCAGCCTGAACTGCCAAGCCAGGTCCTCCCTGGACTGGAAACAAGCATCCTAGGACCGGTTTCGGGTTTCACCCCTCTTCAGCCAGGATAGCTTGATTCCAGTGGCATGGAGAGCACGGGACCCACGTCTGGGCATACCCGTCCCACTCGGGGTGACAAATGCAAAAACAACAGTTGATGGACAGAATGCAGAACAATGTCATACATTCAACCCAGTACAGAGATCTGGGCCTAAATCCATCGTTTTTTTGCTCACCATGCCATTCCAGTTTGAAACCAGCCATATGCAAATCAGTCTTGACCCTGTGCCTCATAGGAACAGTCCAGCCCGAACTGCCAAGCCAGGTCCTCCCTGGACTGGAAACAAGCATCCTAGGACCGGTTTCGGGGTTTCACCCCTCTTCAGCCAGGATAGCTCGATTCCAGTGGCATGGAGAGCACGGGACCCACGTCTGGGCATACCCGTCCCACTCGGGGTGACAAATGCAAAAACAACAGTTGATGGACAGAACGCAGAACAATGTCATACATTCAACCCAGTACAGAGATCTGGGCCTAAATCCATCGTTTTTTTGCTCACCATGCCATTACAGTTTGAAACCAGCCATATGCAAATCAGTCTTGACCCTGTGCCTCATAGGAACAGTCCAGCCCGAACTGCCAAGCCAGGTCCACCCTGAATTGGAAACAAGCATCCTAGGACCGGTTTCGGGGTTTCACCCCTCTTCAGCCAGGATAGCTTGATTCCAGTGGCATGGAGAGCACGGGACCCACGTCTGGGCATACCCGTCCCACTCGGGGTGACAAATGCAAAAACAACAGTTGATGGACAGAATGCAGAACAATGTCATACATTCAACCCAGTACAGAGATCTGGGCCTAAATCCATCGTTTTTTTGCTCACCATGCCATTCCAGTTTGAAACCAGCCATATTCAAATCAGTCTTGACCCTGTGCCTCATAGGAACAGTCCAGCCCGAACTGCCAAGCCAGGTCCTCCCTGGAATGGAAACAAGCATCCTAGGACCGGTTTCGGGGTTTCACCCCTCTTCAGCCAGGATAGCTTGATTCCAGTGGCATGGAGAGCACGGGACCCACGTCTGGGCATACCCGTCCCACTCGGGGTGACAAATGCAAAAACAACAGTTGATGGACAGAACGCAGAACAATGTCATACATTCAACCCAGTAGAGAGATCTGGGCCTAAATCCATCGTTTTTTTGCTCACCATGCCATTCCAGTTTGAAACCAGCCATATGCAAATCAGTCTTGACCCTGTGCCTCATAGGAACAGTCCAGCCCGAACTGCCAAGCCAGGTCCACCCTGGACTGGAAACAAGCATCCTAGGACCGGTTTCGGGGTTTCACCCCTCTTCAGCCAGGATAGCTTGATTCCAGTGGCATGGAGAGCACGGGACCCACGTCTGGGCATACCCGTCCCACTCGGGGTGACAAATGCAAAAACAACAGTTGATGGACAGAACGCAGAACAATGTCATACATTCAACCCAGTACAGAGATCTGGGCCTAAATCCATCTTTTTTTTGCTCACCATGCCATTCCAGTTTGAAACCAGCCATATGCAAATCAGTCTTGACCCTGTGCCTCCTAGGAACAGTCCAGCCCGAACTGCCAAGCCAGGTCCTCCCTGGACTGGAAACAAGCATCCTAGGACCGGTTTCGGGGTTTCACCCCTCTTCAGCCAGGATAGCTTGATTCCAGTGGCATGGAGAAACCAGGTTGTTTGGTGATAGGCAATTTTGATGTCGCCTCAATACGTTTTGGGCCCCTGCCTGTCGTGGGTACTTGGGCCTCCCACACGAGTGAGGCACCATTTTTATCAGGAGACCCTGGGGAACGCTGGGTGATAGGAAATTTGTGTCAGCCCAGTGATGCCACAACTTTCCCACACAAAAATGTGAGGAAAAAGTGATTTTTTTCAGCTAAAATTGAGGTTTGCAGGGAATTCTGGGTAAGGAAACGTTGGGGGATCCACGCAAGCCATACCTCCCTGGAATCCCCCGGGTGTCTACTTTTCAGAAATGTGTGGGTTTGGTAGGTTTCCATAGATGGCCGCCGAGCACGGGGCCAAAAACCCAGTTGACCCCCTTGCAAAACCAGGTTGTTTGGTGTTAGGCAATTTTGATGTTGCCTCAATACGTTTTGGGCCCCTGCCTGTCTTGGGTACTTGGGCCTCCAACACGAGTGAGGCACCATTTTTATCAGGAGACCCTGGGGAACGCTGGGTGATAGGAAATTTATGTCAGCCCGGTGATGCCACAACTTTCCCACACAAAAATGTGTGAAACAAGTGATTTTTTCAGCTAAAATTGAGGTTTGCAGGGGATTCTGGGTAAGGAAACGTTGGGGGATCCACGCAAGCCATACCTCCCTGGAATCCCCCGGGTGTCTAGTTTTCAGAAATGTGTGGGTTTGGTAGGTTTCCCTTGATGGCCGCCGAGCACGGGGCCAAAAACCCAGGTGACCCCCCCTTGCAAAACCAGGTTGTTTTGTGATAGGCAAATTTTGATGTAGCCTCAGAAGGTTTTGGGCCCTTGCCTGTCACGGGTCCTTGAGCCACCCACGCGAGTGAGGTACCATTTCTATTGGGATACTTGGAGAAAGGCGAAGGGATAGGAAATTTGTTGTTTCTCTCTGCAGCGTGAACATTTTGGCACAATATTGAAAGAAAAATGTGACAGACATTTTGAGGTTTGCAGAACATTGTGGGTAAGATAACTTGTTGGGATCCACAAGAGAGACATCACCATGTACTCCCATGGGTGTTTAGTTTAAGACAAAATCTACAGTTGGTAGGTTATTCTTAGATGAAATATACACCTTGGCAGAGAGATAAAAAAGACAAAGATTACTGCACAGCCATCTATACCTCAAGCACACACACATACTGGATGGATTTGGCACGAGGGCGAGTGATGGTTCAGTATATATAATTTTATTAACAAGAGAGTTCACAAAAATGAAATGCTCTATCAATAATTGAAAGGACAAAAATCTGAACCAGTGACTCGCAGCTCGTGAGCTGTAAAGCCACGTCAAGGCACCAACCGCTTTACAGGCCATTCACACACCTTTCATACATGATACACACAAGACCATTCACACCACTAGGCACAAAACCAACACATTACAACATTCACAAAAAGAGACAAGGTATACCCTGCTTGACAAAAACAGAAAAGACACATTTTTCTGCACAACCACCTATTCCTCAAATACACATACATACTGGTTGGATTTGGCACGAGGGTGAGTGATGGTTCAGTATATACAGTTGTATTAACCAGAGATTTCACAATAATGAAATGCACTGTTAATAATTGAAAGGACAAGAAACTGAACCATTGACTCACAGCTCGTGAGCTGTAAAGCCACGACAAGGCACCAACCTCTTTACAGGCCATTCATACACCTTTCATACGTGTGACACATACAAAACCATTCACACCGCCAGCCGCGGGCCCAGCACTTTACAACACTCACATCAGCAGACAGCACCATTCAAGGGCCCATCACTTTCACACGCCCACATTCCTGACACAGCAACCACACCAGCTCACGGATTGCGTGGAGTGGCATTTGGCTAGCAGTGTGTGTAGTGACCAGCAGCTAGTCACTACTCACACCCCCAGCCAAGCGCCAGTCCACGTACACCACCAGCCGAGCACCAGTCCACACACACCGCCAGCCAAGCGCCTGTCCACACACACCGCCAGCCAAGCGCCAGTCCACACACACCACCAGCCAAGCACCAGTCCAAACACACCGCCAGCCAAGCACCAGTCCAAACACACCGCAAGCCAAGCACCAGTCCAAACACACCGCCAGCCAAGCGCCAGTCCACGCACACCGCCAGACAAGCACCACTCCACGCACACCGCCATCACATTTAGGATTTTTTTATACAAATAAGAAAACACAAACAAATTGCAAATAGATACAAATCTACTAACACAAAATCTGAAACTAAATACACTACACAAATGCTAACCTTGAAACTGAACAACAAATATTAAACAATAGAGGCCAGGCAGTTCACTTTACCACTCATGGATGCTCCCAAAAATTATTTTGCGTGTGGTACATTTTAAAACAAGCAAGCACACACAGCCCAGGGTTAGAAGGACACTCGGGGCAGTACATACAAGTCTTCTTCCGCATACCTCTTCACCAACAGACTCTACATCTCCTACTGGGAAAGTCTTTTGAGGGTGTGGGAGGAATGTGATCAGGAAAGTGGCGATCTTTCAATCTAGCAACATCCTCCACCACTCCAACTCTAGGAACACTTGCCTGTTCCACTAAAACAAGGCTGCCTATTACAGACTCCTGAAACTTAGCAAAAGTCATCTTTGACTCAGGACAGGAATCCTGGAATACAACAAATGCATTAAAGGTTGCCAAGTGGAAAAGATGGATAGCCAACTTGTTATACCAAATGTAAGCGTTACGAAGAGCAGCGTAAGGTTTCAACCTCTGATCTACTCTGTCAACACCACCCATGTGCCTATTATAGTCTAAAATGCACACAGGTTTGTGCACTTCAGCAACCTGACCCCAAACAGTCACAGGTGAAGTGCTTTCATCATGGATGGTAGTCAGCATGTAGACATCTCTCCTGTCTGAAAACTTCACAGCTAGAAGCTCCTCACAACGCAACGCACTGCACTGTCCCCGCACAAGCTTTTGACAAACAAGTTCTTTTGGGAAACCTTTACGGTTAGAGCGGATTGTGCCACAAGCAACAGTGTCCACTTTGGCCAATTCCCTGGACAACCGCACACCAGTGTAGAAGTTATCTACATATAAATAGTGGCCTTTGTTAAAAAGTCCTCTACCAAGTTCCCACACTATTTTCTCAGTCACTCCAAAAGTGGACGGACAACCAGGGGGGTTAATCCTGGATTCCTTACCGGTGTACACCCTGAAATTAGAGACATAGCCAGTCCGACTGTCACGCAGCATATACAGCTTAATTCCATAGCGTGCCCTCTTACCTTGCGGCGGCGTTCTGGATGTTCTGTAGCTTGCGGATGAGGTTTTTGTTTATTCCGGCGTAGAATGCGTTGCCGTAGTTGAGTCTGCTGGTGACCAGGGCGTGTGTGACGGACTTTCTGTGTTCGAGGGGGATCCATTTGAAGGTCTTACGTAGGAGGCAGAGGGTGTGGAAGCAGGAGGACGAGACGGAGTTGATCTGGCGGTCCATATTGAGCTCGGAGTCCAGGATGATTCCCAGGTTACGTGCGTGGTCCGTGGGGGTGGGCGGGCTTATGAGGGCGGGGGGCCACCAGGTGTCATTCCAGGCATCGGGGTTTGGGCCCATGATGAGTACTTCTGTTTTGTTGGTGTTTAGTTGTAGGCACCTGTTTTTCATCCATTTAGCGACGGCTTCCATGCCTTCTCAAAAGTTGTGTCTGGCGGTGTAGGGTTCGTTGGATAGGGAGAGGATGAGTTGGGTGTCATCTGCGTATGACACAATGTTGAGTCCGAAGGTTCTGACGATGGGGGCGAGTGGAGCCATGTAGACGTTGAAGAGCGTGGGGCTGAGGGAGGATCCGTGGGGGACTCCGCAGGTGGTTGGTGTAGGGTCCGAGAGGAAAGGGGGGAGTCTGACCCACTGCGTTCTGTCGGAGAGGAAGGAGCGGATCCAGTTGAGGGCCTTGTCCTGGATCCCTGCATTGAGGAGTCTGCGTATTAGGGTGCGGTACGAGACTGTGTCGAACGCCACAAAGAGGTCGAGGAGGATGAGGGCTACTGTTTCTCCTTTGTCCAGTAGGGTGTGGATGTCGTCTGTTGCGGCGAGGAGGGCGGTTTCCATACTGTGGTTTTTTCTGAAGCCGGATTGGGAGGAGTCGAGGATGTCGTGCTCTTCGATGAATTTGGCGAGTTGGCTGTTTATGGCTTTCTCGATGACTTTCGCTGGGAACGGGGGCAAGGAGATGGGTCTGTAGTTTTTGAGGTCGGTGGGGTCAGCCGAGAGTTTCTTCAGGAGGGGGTTGATCTTGGCGTGTTTCCAGTAATCGGGGAATGAGGCGGTCTCCAGGGAGCGGTTGATGATGTGGCGGAGCATGGGTGCGATGGTGTCGGCGGCTCTGTTGAAGATGTGGTGGGGGCAGGGGTCCGTGGGGGCTCCAGCGTGGATTGTCTTCAGTGTGTCTTCGGTGGTGAGGGCTGTCCAGTTGTCAATCGCTGGCTTTAGGGTGTCGGGGTGGCTGGTGAGGGTTCCGTGTGTTAGTTGTCTTTGTTGAAGTTGTCGAAGATGTTCTTGATTTTGTGGTGGAAAAAGGTGCTGAGTTTGTCGCAGAGGTCTTGTGAGGGAGGGATGTCAGTAGACTCGCTGGTGGGTTGGGCGAGCTCCTTGATGATGTTGAAGAGTTCTTTGCTGTTGTGCGAGTGTGTGGAGATTCTGTCTTCAATCGCTTTTTTCCTCGGCTTTCTGATGAGTTGGTGGTGGGCGTTGGTGGCGGCTCTGAAGTTGTTGTGGGCTTCTGTGGATTTGGTGTTCCTCCAGGACTTTTCGAGGCGGCGGCAAGTGCGTCTGGAGTCTCGAAGTTCGGTGGTAAACCATCTGGCTTTCTTGGTGTGGGTGTTGTTGTTTTTCTTGAGGGGGGCTATGGTGTTGGCGCTGTCGGAGATCCATCTGTGCAGGGTTCGGGCTGCGGTGTTGGGGTCGTCGTTTTCCATAATGGTTGGGGTGGAGTTGCTGAGTGAGGAGGTGAGCTGGTCATCGGTGATTCTGGTCCAGTTTCTTTGTGGTAGCAGGAGCTGGTGTCTGTGGATGGTGGGTGTTCTGAAGGTAAAAAGAACAATTGATGGACAGAATGCAGAACAATGTCATACATTCACCCCAGTACAGAGATCTGGGCCTAAATCCATAGTTTTTTGCTCACCATGCCATTCCAGTTTGGACCCAGCCATATGCAAATCAGTCTTGACCCTGCGCCCAATGGGAACAGTCCATCCCGAACTGCCAGGCCAGGTCCTCCCTGGACTGGAAACAAGCATCCTGGGACCGGTTTCGGGCTTTCAGCCCTCATCAGCCAGGATAGCTTGACTCCAGTGGCATGGAGAGTACAGGACCCAAGTCTTTGCATACCCGTCCCACTCGGGGTCCCAAATGCAAAAAGAACAATTGATGGACAGAATGCAGAACAATGTCATACATTCACCCCAGTACAGAACTGGGTCTAAATCCATAGTTTTTTTGCTCACCATTCCAGTTTGAACCCAGCCATATGCAAATTAGTCTTGACCCTCCACAGAATGGGAACAGTCCAGTCCGAACTGCCAGGCCAGGTCCTCCCCGGACTGGAAACAAGCATCCTAGGACTGGGTTCGGAGTTTCACCCATCATCAGCCAGGATAGCTTGACTCCAGTGGAATGGAGAGCATGGAACCCACGTCTGGGCATACCGGTCCCACTCGGGGTGACAAATGCAAAAAGAACAATTGATGGACAGAATGCAGAACAATGTCATACATTCATCCCAGTAAAGAGATCTGGGCCTATATCCATAATTTTTTAGCTCACAATGCCATTCCAGTTTGAACCCAGCCATATGCAAATCAGTCTTGACCCTGCACCCAATGGGAACAGTAGAGCCCGAACTGCCAGGCCAGGTCCTCCCTCAATTGGAAACAAGCATCCTAGGACCAGTGTCACGGTTTCACCCCTCATCAGCCAGGATAGCTTGACTCCAGTGGGATGGAGAGCACGGGACCCACGTCTGGGCATACCCGTCCCACTCGGGGTGACAAATGCAAAATGAACAATTGATGGACAGAATGCAGAACAATGTCATACATTTACCCCAGTACAGAGATATGGGCGTAAATGCATCGTTTTTTTGCTCACCAAGCCATTCCAGTTTGAACCCAGCCATATGCAAATCAGTATTGACCCTGCATCCAATGGGTACAGTCCAGCCCGACCTGCCAGGCCAGGTCCTCCCTGGACTGGAAACAAGCACTCCAGGACCGGTTTCGGGGTTTCACCCCTCATCAGCCAGGATAGCTTGACTCCAGTGGCATGGTGAGCACAGGACCCACGTCTGGGCATACCCTTCCCACTCAGGTAACAAATGCAAAAAGAACAATTGATGGCCAGAATGCCGAACAATGTCTAACATTCACCCCAGTACAGAGATCTGTGCCTGAATCCATCGTTTTTTTACTCACGATGCCATTCCTGTTTGAACCCATCCATATGCAATTCTGTCTTGACTCTGCACCCAATAGGAACAATCCAGTCCGAACTGCCATGCCAGGTCCTCCGTGGACTGGAAACAAGCATCCTAGGACCGGTTATGGGGTTTCACCCCGCATCAGCCAGGATAGCTTGACTCCAGTGGCGTGGAGAGCACAGGACTCATGTCTGGGCATACCTGTCCCACTCGGGTTGACAATCGCAAAAAGAATAATTGATGGCCAGAGAGCAGAACAATGTCATACATTCACCTCAGTACAGAGATCTGGGCCTAAATCCATAGTTTTTTTGATCACCATGCCATTCCAGTTTGAACCCAGCCATATGCAAATCAGTCTTGAACATGCACCCAGTGGGAACAGTCAAGCCCGAACTGCCAGGCCAGGTCCTCCCTGGACTGGAAACAAGCATCTTAGGACCGGTTTCTGGGTTTCACACCTCATCAGCCAGGATAGCTTGACTCCAGTGGCAAGGAGCGCACGGGACCCACGTCTGGGCATACTCGTCCCACTCCGGGTGACAAATGCAAAAAGAACAATTGATGGATAGAATGCAGAACAACATCATACATTCACCCCAGTAGAGAGATCTGGGCCTAAATCCATAGTTTTTTTGCTCACCATTCCATTTTGAACCCAGCCATATGCAAATTGGTCTTGACCATGCACAGAATGCTAACAGTACAGCCCAAACTGCCAGGCCAGCTCCTCCCTGGACTGGAAACAAGCATCCTAGGACTGGTTTCGGGGTTTCACCCCTCATCAGCCAGGATAGTTTGAGTCCAGTGGAATGGAGAGCACGGAATCCACGTCTGGGCATACCCGCCCCACTCAGGGTGACAAATACAAAAAGAACAATTGATGGACAGAATGCAGATCAATGTCATACATTCACCTCAGTACCGAGATCTGGGCCTAAATCCATCGTTTATTTGCTCACCATTCCATTCCAGTTTGAACCCAGCCATATGCAAATCAGTCTTGACCCTGCACCCAATGGGGACAGTCCAGCCTGAACTGCCAGGCCTGGTCCTCCCCGGACTGGAAACAAGCATCCTAGGACCGGTTATGGGGTTTCACCCTTCATCAGCCAGGATAGCTTTACTCCAGTGGCATGGAGAGCACAGGACCCATGTCTGGGCATACCTGTCCCACTCGGGTTGACAAATGCAAAAAGAATAATTGATGGCCAGAGAGCAGAACAATGTCATACATTCACCTCAGTACAGAGATCTGGGCCTAAATCCATCGTTTTTTTACACACCATGCCATTCCAGTTTGAATCCAGCCATATGAAAATCAGTCTTGACCCTGCATCCAATGGGAACAGTCCAGCCCAAACTGCCATGCCAGGTCCTCCCTGGACTGAAAACATGCATTCTAGGACCGGTTTCGGAGTTTCACCAATCATCAGCCAGGATAGCTTGACTCCAGTGGCATGGAGAGCATGGAACAAATGTCTGGGCATACCTGTCCCACTCGGGGTGACAAATGCAAAAAGAACAATTGATGGACGGAATGCAGAACAATGTCATACATTCACCCCAGTACAGAGATCTGGGCCTAAATCCATAGTGTTTTTGATCACCATGCCATTCCAGTTTGAACCCAGCCATATGCAAATCAGTCTTGAACATGCTCCCAATGGGAACAGTCAAGCCCGAACTGCCAGGCCAGGTCCTCCCTGGACTGGAAACAAGCATCTTAGGACCGGTTTCGGGGTTTCACCCCTCATCAGCCAGGATAGTTTGACTCCAGTGGCAAGGAGAGCACGGGACCCACGTCTGGGCATACTCGTCCCACTACGGATGACAAATGCAAAAAGAACAATTGATGGATAGAATGCAGAACAACATCATACATTCACCCCAGTAGAAAGATCTGGTCCTAAATCCATAGTTTTTTTGCTCACCATTCCATTTTGAACCTAGCCATATGCAAATTAGTCTTGACCATGCACAGAATGCTAACAGTACAGCCCGAACTGCCAGGCCAGCTCCACCCTTGACTGGAAACAAGCATCCTAGGACTGGTTTCGGGGTTTCACCCCTCATCAGCCAGGATAGCTTGACTCCAGTGGAATGGAGAGCACGGAACCCACGTCTGGCCATACCCATCCCACTCAGGGTGACAAATACAAAAAGAATAATTGATGGACAGAATGCAGATCAATGTCATACATTCACCTCAATACCGAGATCTGGGCCTAAATCCATCATTTATTTGCTCACCATTCCATTCCAGTTTGAACCCAGCCATATGCAAATCAGTCTTGACCCTGCACCCAACAGGGACAGTCCAGCCTGAACTGCCAGGCCTGGTCCTCCCTGAACTGGAAATAAGCATCTTAGGACCGGTTTCGGGGTTTCACCCCTCATCAGCCAGGATAGCGTGACCCCAGTGGCATGGAGTGCATGGAACACATGTCTGGGCATACCTGTCCCACTTGGGGTGACAAATGCAAAAAGAACAATTGATGGATAGAATGCAGAACAATGTCATACATTCACCACAGTACAGAGATCTGGGCCTAAATCCATCGTTTATTTGCTCACCATGCCATTCCAGTTTGAACCAAGCCATATGCAAATCAGTCTTGACCCTGCACCCAATGGGGACAGTCCAGCCTGAACTGCCAGGCTAGGTCCTCCCTGGACTGGAAACAAGCATCCTAGGACCGGTTTCGGGGTTTCACCCCTCATCAGCCAGGATAGCGTGACACCAGTGGCATGGAGAGCACGGAACACATGTCTGGGCATACCTGTCCCACTCGGGGTGACAAATGCAAAAAGAACAATTGATGGACAGAATGCCGAACGATGTGATACATTCACACCAGTACAGAGATCTGGGCCTAAATCCATAGTTTTTGTTGCTCGCCATTCTATTTTGAACCCAGCCATCTCCAAATTAGTCTTGACCCTGCGCACAATGGGAACAGTCCAGCCCGAACTGCCAGGCCAAGTCCTCCCTGAACTGGAAGCCAGCAACTTAGGACCGGTTTCGGGGTTTCACCCCTCATCAGCCAGGATAGCTTGACTCCAGTGGCATGGAGAGCACGGGACCGACGTCTAGGCATACCCGTCCCACTCCGTGTGACAAATGCAAAAAGAACAATTGATGGCCAGAATGCAGAACAATGTCATACTTTCACACCAGTACAGAGATCTGGGCCTAAATCCATCATTTTTTTGCTCACCATGCCATTCCAGTTTGAACCCAGCCATATACAAATCAGTCTTGACCCTGCACACAATGGGAACAGTCCAGCCCGAACTGCAAGGCCAGGTACTCACTGGACTGGAAAAAGGCACTCTAAGACCAGTTTCGGGGTTTCACCCCTCATCAGCCAGGATAGCTTGACTCCAGTGGCATGGAGAGCACGGGACCCACGTCTGGGCATACCCGTCCCACTCAGGTAACAAATGCAAAAAGAACAATTGATGGCCAAAATGCAGAACAATGTCATACATTCACCCTAGTACAGAGATCTGGGCCTAAATCCATAGTTTTTTTGTTTGCCATTCCAGTTTGAACCTAGCCATATGCAAATCAGTCTTGACCCTGCACAGAATGGGCCATAACCCCTGGTCCTCTGAACTCCCATGGACTCAGGTACACTACGAGGGATCTGCTTCTCCTCAATAAAACCAAGAATAACTGTTGTATTTTAATCCCTGGTGGAGAGAAGGCAGAATGTCCTTGCAGATTCTCACTCCCGCAACCACGGACGATTAGAGTGTTTCACTACCCCCCACTTCCTATGAGTTACCACTCATCCAAACACTCGGTGAGTCTAGACATTCACTGTGGCCTAGCTAATGTCAGGTCTCTTGCAAAGCACAAATATGAGATTGCACACATTATCTCCAGTCTTGATTTAGACATACTTTTTATTACAGAAACCTGGGCAGATGCTGCCTGTGACCCGGACTTTGTCTCTGCAACCCCTACTGGATTTCGGTCTATCAAGGTCGACAGGCCAATAAAAAGAGGGGGTGGAGTAGCTATTATTTTTAGGGAGCAGTTCACAGCAACTTTCCATCCTAATTGAACTCCCTTTCATGAGGCCCTTTATTTTGCCTTCGAACTTAGCCCTAGGTCGACCTTTAGAGGCATTTTACTGTACCGTCCTCGAGGCGCTAGAAGCACTTTCATTCAGAATCTAGACAGTCTTCTTGAACCAACTCTTCTAAACAATGAGTTTACTATCCTCAGAGACTTCAACTTTTATCTCGAAGATAAAGAAGACAGGGAGACTGGCGCTCTACTAGATACACTGGGGGCTGTAGGCTTAGCTCAGCTAGTACAGACTCCACGCATGAGGCCGGGCATACGTTAGACGGCATCTTTACCTCGGTGCAAGTACTTACACTAAAAGAAACCCTCCCACTGACTTGGACGGATCATTCGCTAATCAAGTTCATCCTCCCAGTCCCCACTGTAGGGCACGGGGAGACTACAAAGCCCCCTCCCTCTACCTATATAGTGTGGAATAAAGTAGATAAAACGACCCTGCGAGCACATTTGGAGGACTCACGACCACTACTTAATGTTCATCCAGAGGTAGCTGTCATCGAATACACCGACTGGCTTAATGACGCAGTTAAGGCCTCGGTGCCTACAAAAAAGACCTCTGGGGATAGGAGTATCCCTTCTGCCCCCTGGTTCTCGGACGCACTACGGAAGGAAAAGCAAAAGTGCCATCGACTAGAAAGGTGTTGGAGATTGAACTACCACACAGCTGAAAGAGAGGCATATAGAACCACCCTAACACAATATAAAAACCTACTGGTATCAGAGAAAAGGGACTTTTTCACCAAACAGATTGAGAAAGCAAAAAACTCCTCTAAAGAATTATTCGCGGTAGTAAATCAGCTAGCCGTACCCAAGAACACAGGGATTTCGGGCAACCAAAAGTTTTGTGACGATATTGCAGCAGCCTTTAAATCCAAAGTCCTGGACATTTTTAAGGTCTTTGAGGATACATCAGCCCACCTCCCCATTACTCGAACAGTAAGCCCTGAGTTTAAAAATAATGTCCTCCTCTGTTTCTCCCCTAAGTCCTCAGAGGTAGTGGAAAAACATATAAGAGAAGCAAAGTTGGGGTCTCCTTCTGACCCATGCCCGCCGGCGTTTCTGAAATTCTATGTTTAACTCTGGTAATTTTCCTTCCAGATGGAAAGATTCCTCCATCCTTCCACTGCTAAAAAAAACCAATCTGGATGGATCCAACCCGAACAACTATCGTCCTATAGCCCGGCTGCCGCTGCCAGCCAAATTAATTGAAAAAATCATGAATACTCAGCTATCTCAAATTATTCGTGAAAACAATCTGCTCGATCACTCCCAGTTCGGCTTCCGTCACGAGCATAGTACGGAAACGGCACTCATCAAAGCCACAGAGGAGATCAGAGCGGTGATGGATAGAGGAGGTACAGCCGCCCTTGTACTCCTCGATCTGTCAGCCGCTTTCGATACCGTGGATCACTCTCTCCTGCAGCAGCGGCTGGGGAGCTTGGGGGTCAGGGGAATGGCATTATCCCTGCTGTCCTCCTTTCTCAAGGACAGGAGACTAACAGTATCAGTAGATGGGTATCATTCAGAGTCGTATACCCTCCCGTGTGGAGTGCCACAGGGCTCCTCCTTAAGCCCTTCTCTCTTCAATGTCTATATCTCCGAACTTGCTCCTCTGATCCGGGACTTTGGGTTTAGTCTGCCGTCCTACGCCGACGACACCCAGATAGTGTTGGCTGCCTATAAGAATCAAGCCTCTCCTGCTCAACAATTTCAGAATTGCATGAGTGCAATAAATAGATGGGTGAGTACACATTGTCTCAAACTCAATTCTGAAAAAACTGAGGTCCTTATTTTTGGCAACATGCAACCCAACTGGGGCAACCTATGGTGGCCGGCAGAGATGGGCGAATAACCTAAACCAGCGCTCAAGGCAAAACATTTGGGAGTATGGTTCAACAATAAACTAGCACTCTCACATCAGACAAACACCATTGTCTCCGCCTCCCACTTTCTTATTAAGAAAATAAGGAAGATCTTTCCTTACATACCCGCAGACACGAGGAAGACAGTGGTAACATCGCTTATCCAGTCAAAATTGGACTATTGTAATGGGCTTTATTTGAACATACAGAAGCAATGCTTAAAAAAACTTCAGACTGTTCAAAACACAGCGGCTCAGCTGCTGGTTAACATTCCTAGGCACAAATCCGTATCCAAAGAGATTCACCGCCTGCACTGGCTCCCTGTATCACAACGCATCAAATTCAAGGCCCTGTGTCTGGCATACAAAGCATTGACCCACACAGGACCCTCCTTTCTTCAAAATCTATTTGTTTGGTATGAACCAGCCAGACAACTTCGTTCCACAAGGGCCAGACTCCTGACAGTACCTACAGTTCGATCATCTCACTGGGGCAGTCGCAGTTTACTCTACGGCACCTCTAAACTCTGGAATACGCTCCCAACTGAGCTCAGAAGTGCTAGCTCCCTCACCATCTTTAGGAAAGGGCTAAAAACCTGGTTATTTCCGAATTAGATGCCTGGTCGGGCCTACTTTGTTCTCAGCGCCAAGACACCCCCGGGTATTCGTGCGCTTTATAAATCCCATTAACATTAACATTAACAGTCCAGCCCGAACTGCCAGTCCAGGTCCTCCCTGTACTGGAAACAAGCATCCTAAGACCTGTTTCGGGGTTTCACCCGTCATCTGCCAGGTTAGCTTGACTCCAGTGGCCTGGAGAGCACGGGACCCACGTCTGGGCATATCCGTCCTTCTCGGGGTGACAAATGCAAAAAGAACAATTGATGGACAGAATGCAGAACAATATCATACATTCTCCCTAGTACAGAGATCTGGGCCTAAATGGATCGGTTTTTTGCTCACTATGCCATTCCAGTTTGAACCCAGTCTTATGCAAATCAGTCTGGTTCCTGTGCCATTGGGAACAGTCCAGCCCGAACTGCCAGGCCAGGTCCTCCCTGGACTGGAAACAAGCATCCTAGGACCTGTTTCGGGGTTTCACCCCTCATCAGCCAGGATAGCTTGACTCCAGTGGCATGGAGAGCAAAGGACCAATGTCTGGGCATACCCATCCCACTCGGGGTGACAAATGCAAAACCAATTGATGGACAGAATGCAGAACAATGTCATACATTCACCCCAGTACAGAGATCTGGACCTAAATCCATCGTTTTTTTGCTCACCATGCCATTCCAGTTTGAACCCTGCCATATGTAAATTAGTCTTGACCCCATGCCCATTGGGAACAGTCCAGGCTGAACTGCCAGGCCAGGTCCTCCCTGGACTGGAAACAAATATCCTTTAACCGGTTTCGGGGTTTCACTCCTCATCAGCCAGGATAGCTTGAATCCAGGTCAGGCATGCCTTCAGGCACTACGCCATGTGCACTGCAGTTCTTCCTGTAATTCTCCTGGAGCATCGGAAGTGGATCCAGGCCCAGCAGCATGAGCATGAGCAGGACAGAGGACACCGATCTGGGAGGAAGGTAAGTCTCTTTAGTTCTTAATCTTTACTTAGACTATGCGGTAGGGTGGACGGGGGGCCCGGGCTTTAGTGGGAGGGGTGGCGGGGGGCCAGGGCTTTAGCGGGAGAGGGGGCTGGGGCTTTAGCAGGGGCGCGGGGGGCACTCCGCCAGGCCATGGAACTCCGCTGAATTTTACAGAGTTTTCTAGTAACTCAGTGAAATTCTGCGGAGTACCACTAGGTGAGCTCCGCCCACCCATGCTTGTTTATACATTTCGTCTGCACATGTGCTGAATGTACACATATGCATGATAGTTGTGGAAAAATACCACCTACTCATTGCCGGAGTCTGGCCCATATGTAGCCAGTCCAGGCACAAAAAGAACTTACCTGTAGATCGTTGCAAACAGGGTTTTATTCTTCAGGGTGAAGATGCTGCTGTGAAGGGGGGACCTAGAGAAAGGGATCCAAGTCAAACTCTGATGGGTAGAACAGGAGAGAGGTGAGAATGCATTGCAAATCCTTTGTTACTGCCGACTTGAAGCTGGAGGTCCCACCGCCGCGTTCAGCTCGTCGGAAAGCCAACTTCTAATATGGACAGCGGTGGAACTCCAGCTGCCTATCCCCGATTGCGGCCCCTGCTTTTCCCTGATCATGACTTTGGCGGTCTCGGTGTGCAGCGATGTCAGCAGTTCCGCCACAGTCATTGCAATAGCAATCCGTCCATGTCGCAATATGGGGGTCAGACTGCTGAGCTCACGATGGTTGAACAGCAACCGCAGGTATGACCATTCATGGACCGCCAAACTCGTAATAAGGCCCTTATCATTCCAATAAGCTTAATTTTTGGAAATAACTAACTAACTAACTTAGGTCAATTGTTTATTGCATGCTTCAAACTTCAGCACTAAGGAGAGTGGGATGCACTTCCATTTCCAAATTATTTTGTTTTGAACCTCCTCAAAAGAGTAGCAAAGATACTTTTGGATATAATTGTATTGTACATATGTTTAATCCCTTTTATGAATTCTTAATAGAAGATTGTAGACTATTAGTTTGTGGTGTGTGGTGTTAAGGTTACATAAATACATTTGGCTTGTTGTTTATTTCCCTTGATGAACAATTAGAGCTATCATGATGCTGTCTCCTGGATGCCTAGCAATATTTTCTGAAGTGAGGGTTCTTTAATAAGAATTTCTAGATCTTTTTATGCAATCCTTTAGGAACTGATGTTTTTGAATTCTTCTGAATCTCTTTTACATACTAACAAGTTCATATTTTACAGAAATATAAACATTTTTAGAAGGAACGCTCAATTATCCCCAACTATAAAATAGCCCACCAGCACCAATATATGCAATATTTTCAACTTTAAACATCATCATGCTAAAGTGATTCAATAAAACACCAGGATTATGTAAACAAAAATCCTTTATTGCACAGTGAGCTTTCAGGAGGCAGTGCATAATAAAATGTTTTAACCAGATTTCCAGAAATGTTGTTGTTCCTCTGTATTGTCAAATATCTCCCTTATTGCCCCGAGAGGCAGGAAAAAACCTTGGGGTTGCAATGATGATTCTCGTGGTAATTGTATAAGTAGTATCCAGCAACTTTTGCTGAACAAAAAAAGATCAGTATTATACCAGCAGAAACAATGTTTCCACTTGCTGTGCATTAGATCCTGTCAGGGTCACAAGGGGCTGGAGCTGTTCGCTGCTGTGAGGAGGTGATGCTCTCTTCTGAATTGCAGGAGTGACGGTGCAGTCCTGAAGTGCAGGGGGAGGTTGTTACAAGCCTTGGCTGCCAGGTATCTAATCTAAATCTAAATCCGTATTTGTAAAGCGCAAACTACTCACCCTTACGGGTCTCAAGGCGCTGGTGGCCATCATGGAAATTAAGCGAGCTATTTCCCAGAGTCACATGGTGCTGAGCTGAGCTGCCGCCGGAGCCGGGGATCGAACCGTGAGCCCTGTGCTCCGAAGTCAGCTGCCCTGGCCGCTGCACCACACCTTTCCACTGAGAGAATGAGCATCCTCTGCTGTTGGCTCACCATATCCATGGGGTGTCTGCAATGGAGAGGGAGGCTGAACTGAGGTGTCTGGGTTGTTGGTGGAAGGTTAGGCACTTGTTGATGTATGCTGGTCCTTCATTGTGCAGGGCCTTGCAGGCATATGTCACCATCTTACACTGTCATCTCTTCTGAATCACGAGCCAGTGTAGTTTCTTGAGATGGTGTGTGATTTGGGTTCTTCTAGGGAGGTCAAGAATGAGTCTTGCCACTGAGTTCTGTATTGTTTTAAGTCTCTTCAGTGATTCCTACATAGATCTTGTTTCTGTAGTCCAGTCTGCTGGTGATGAGGACCTGCGTGATGGTCCTTCTGATGTTGACTGGGAGCCACCTAAAGATGTTGCGCATCATGCAAAGGGTGTGAAAGGAGGCAGAAGAAACTGTGTTGAATTACAAGTCGAATCTCAAAATACGGCAATGGTATTGCCTCTCAGTCCATTTTGTTGTGTTCACCAGCTAAAACTGTAAATTGTATGCGAAGTGTGTGGAAGAAGGTGGAAGAGACTGCTTTGAATTACAAGCCCAGTATCTACATATGGCAGTGGTGTTGCCTCTCAGTCCATTTTGCAGTGTTCACCAGCTAAAACTGTAAATTGGAGTCAAAATATTTTCTAAACATTTGTATTATATTAAAATTAAATTACAAAGTATGAAGCTTTTGCCAAAATAAATAGATATTTCTGTGAAAGTCTTTTTTGATTAACACTTACAGTCTTTCTAATAGGTTGATACCTCCATCGACATTCTCCTCTTTGCTATTTCTTCACTTGTGCGTCTCTCTTCTGTTTTGATGTTAGTTTTTAACAGATGGTTCTTCTGGCTTACTCCACATTTGCCCTAACATTCCTTCAGCGTGTCCTCCCTTCTCTATTTATTTGTTTCAATTCTTACCCTTCCATTTAACTTCTGGCACATATAATATGTTTGCAATTGTGTTGTTGAGCGTTCTGTGACCCTTGGTAGAGCACCATTTACCATTATCTACTATAGAACCACAAACTTTAGCAATGCTTCTGGCTTTTGATTTTCTTACAAATTAAGCTTCTAGTAAAATTTATTTTCCTTTAGTTTTACTAAGAAACTGGATAACTGGACAATCTTTGGCTGAAGTCATAAGCAAACCCTAAGTAAACCTGTTCTCAACCCTTTGGAATCTTGGCACAGAGCATTCAGGCTTAACTAAGAGGCGATGTGTAAAGTATATGTGCAAAACTGCAAACAATAACACCGTGAAGAAATGCCACTAAAGGATCCCACACAAATCCAATCAGTAGTAACAGAGGATTAAAGATTTCAGTGAAAATAGTGTCAAAAAGCACAAAGCAGCAATTGTGGATATCTGGTCATGCTAGACCAGGACAAAGTCACAACTGCGTTGAAACACGGGCCTGCTACTGGGATCAAGTTCGGCCAGCTGAACAAAAGTACCTAGGTACGTTGTAGACAAGGATTCCATTGACAAGGGCTTGAGATGCGAAGTCCAGCGTCGAGGAAATGTTGCGCAGCCAAGGAGATGTTTTGGTTCCGAGGAACTGTGAGATTGCTGTGCGAGAACCCACGTCGTCGTCGAGGCTGCTTTCGGTGAGGGATTTGAGACAGTTCTTATGCGGGCAGCGAGGTTGATGAGGACTCAATGCAGTGGGAGAATCCTTGGAGCAGAGGTGATGCATCTGTTATGCTTGGGATTGCGCCAGACAGCAGAGGAGATGCGTTAGTTCTGAGGGATCTACTGATGGGCTGGCAGAGCCCTTAAGGCCCACTTCCAAGGGTCTAGGACTGGGGTGGCACCACTTTGCAGTGTAGGACTCACAGATGGCAGAGTACAGGTGCTGATTTCAAGGTGGTTGGAACCTTCTGTCCCTGAGTCTCTAGTCAGGAGGCCAGTCAACTAGCCCTTGGAGTCACTCTGGGGTCCTGGTTTCAACAAATGCTAGTCCAGTCCTTCTCACACAGGCAAGAGGCAGCAGGCAGCAGGTCTGTACAGCAGGGCAGCAGTTCTTCAGAGCAACAGTCCATCAGAGTGGCAGTCCCTTCAGCATCAGAGCAGTCCTTCTTCCTGACAGAGGCCACAGGTACAGAAGTGTACGGAAGAGTTGGTGTCTGAGGTCCAACATTTATACCAGGTGCCTCTAGAGGTTCCCCTGTGAAGTGCAGAGGTTTCCTGCCTCCCCTGCCCTAGCTTCAGACTAACTACAGGGGGCATGCAGCTGTTTTAGCGGAGGCAGGACATGGCCAATTCAAGTGTAAGCAGAGCTGTACCCAGCTCCGCCCTCCCAACCTGCCAGTGATGGCCCATCGCACACGTAAGGTCTGTTTTGTGTGTGGCTGTCTAGGAGAATACACAAAGCTGTGTCCTACACCCAGTCATGTGACCCAAAGACAGATTACAGGCACTAAATGGCTTAAGCTAGAAAATGCCAACTTTAAAAAAGTGGAATTTTCAAAATTGTGATTTAAAATCCAACATTACCATAAGGAAGGATTTTTTTTTGCAATTCCAAAGACACAAAACATGAACTGGGTACCTGTTCCCATTTGGAAGTTACAGCTCTTTAAAGAGTTTTTCTGTTTCCTAATTTTGTGCCACCATGCAATGCTGCAATCAACTTCCACTTTTTGGAGTCCTCAGGAAAACTATTTGTAAAGCGGAGTGCTTGTTTTAAACTCTTGAATAACTATTTAATTACCACAGATCGTAAAGGTATTGACAATGAATGGAAACATGTTATGATAAGCTAAGCAGGTGGAGAGGCTCAAAACAGTTTTGAACATCTACCTCTTTATCACCTAGAGGTATGGCAGCTGGTGGCTATAATCAATATGTGGAAACTGTTGAGAGGTTGAAAATACATTTCCTTGAGTATCCCTGTGTCGATATGAAGAGACAAAAGTTTTACACATAGTATCATCTTCCTAATGAGCCAATTAAAAAATTGTTTGTGGCCACGTTATGCATTCTTGCTAGTTAGTGTCAATTTGAAGGCTCATAAGAGCTTTAAATTAGAAATCCAATTGTATTTCACTGTTTTGACAAAATAATCCAGGCACAAGTACTTAGATAGAGGAATCCTTTGCATAGAAACCATTGATATTGTCAAAAATATTGAAATTTCCCTATGACCTGCCAGATAATTATTGGATGATGAACAGTCAGTTGAAGATGTATGTGTAATCAAAAGGAAACAAGATGGCAAGACGAAAAACAATGGCAAGTCTAGTACCAGAAATGCAACTTAACACAAGTGTTTCTGCTGTGATTCACAATCTTATGCTGGTAATTTTCCCTTTCAGTGCTCATGACGGAATGGTTCCGTCATGAGCATAAGTTCCAGTGTGCTCATGACGGAACCATTCCGTCATGAGCACATGCTCAGAAAATCCCTCTGCTGCAGACAGCAGAGGGATTTCCCCTTTTTTTGCCTGGGGAGGTGGGGAAGAGCTTCCCCAACCTCCCCAGGCCTCTTGAGTTTCGTTGCAATGACGATCGCGCGCATGGCGCGTGATTGTCATTGCAACGAAAACAAAACTGAAACTTAGTTTCAGTGTTTCAGTGCTCGTGGGGCTATCTCAGCCCCCCGAGCACCGAAAAAGATGGGAGAGGTATCGTTGGAAAGGAGAGAAACTCCCCTTTCCAATGGTACCCTTCCCTAGTGGATCCCTGCTTGGGGATCTCCCCAAGGGGGCGATCCCCAAGCAGGGATCCACCCACTATACACCAGGAGGGAGGAGCGGCTCCTTGGGCAAGGGCCTTTGCTCCCCCCATATTTGTTTGGGCACCACAGTCTTTCTGCCCCCCGGGGGCAGAAAGCCCACTAGAAGCCAGGGATTATTTTATTTTATTGACGTAGGGGTGGGGGCTGCCCAAAAAGGGCAAGGCACTGCCCCCCCGAGAAATGTCAGTCTTTCTGCCCCCCCAGGGGGCAGACGGGGCAGTAGCCCCTAATCTGCCCCCCGGGGGAGCAGAAAGCCCACTAGAAACCAGAGAATTTTTTTTCATTGACTTTGGGGTGGGGGCTGCCCAAAAAGGGCATGGCAATGCCCCCAACCCCCAGAGAAATGTAAGTCTTTCTGTCCCCCCAGGGGGAAGACGGGGGCAGTAGCCCCCAATCTGCCCCCTGCGGGGGCAGAAAGCCCACTAGAAACCGGGGATTTTTTTTATTGACGTTGGGGTGGGGGCTGCCCAAAAAGGGCATGGCAATGTCCCCACCCCTCCCCCCAGAGAAATGTCAGTCTTTCTGCCACCCCAGGGGGCAGATGGGGCAATAGCCACTGATCTGCCCCCTGGGGGGCAGAAAGCCCACTAGGCATGAGGGATTCTTTTTTTTATAATGTAGGGGTGGGGGCTTCCCAGAATGGGCATGATAATGCCCCGCCCCAAAAACAATTACCACAGTCTTTCTGCCCCTCCCCAGAGGCATATTGGGGCAATAGCCCCATATCTGCCCCCGGGGGAGGCAGAAAGCCCACTAGGCCTCAGGATTTTTAAAATTTTTATTCAGGGTTGATGTCAACCCAGAATGGGCATGCCAATGCCCACACCTCCCCCAAAAAGTTCCACAGTCTTTCTGCCCCCGAGGGGCGGATGGGGGCAGTGGCCCCTGATCTGCCCCCGGGGGGGGCAGAAAGCCCACTAGGTGCCAGCGATTACGAGGGCTTTTTTTATGCGTGGGGGTGGGGGCTGCCCAGAATGGGCATACCAATGCCCTCACCCCCCAAAATCATAGCCAGTCTTTATGCTCCCCTTGGGGGCATATCGGGGTAACCCCCCCCCCCGATTCTCCCTCAGGGCGGCAGAAAGCCCACTAGGCACAGACTTGTTTTTAGCAATGTGACTACCTGTGGATTTTGGGACCTAGCACAGCCGGCACATAGGGAAAACTAGCAAACCTATACATTTTTGAAAACTAGACACCCAGGGGAATCCAGGATGGGGTGACTTGACTGGCTCTCACCAGGTTCTTTTATCCAGAATCCCTTGCAAACCTCAAAATTTGTAAAAAAATAAACACATTTTCCTCACATTTCTGTGGTGGAAAGTTCTGGAATCTGTGTGGATCCACAAAATTCCACCCACCCCGCATTCCCCAAAGGCTTCTGAGAAAAATGGTACCTCACTTGTGTGGGTGGGTCAAGTACCCGAGACAGGCAAAGGCCCAATACCTATTGCGGCGACATCAAAATTACCTATCACAAAACAACCTGGTTTTGCAAGGGGGATCCCATGAGTTTTTGGCCCCGGGCTCAGCGGCCATCTAGGGAAACCTACAAAACCCACATATTTCTGAAATCTAGACACCCGGAGGAGTCCAGCAAGGTATGGCTTGCGTGGGTCAACCAACATTTCCCTACCCAGAATCCCCTGCAAACATCTAATTTTGTTGAAACAAATAAATTTTTTATCACATTTCTGTGTGGGAAAGTTGTAGGATCACCGGGCTGACACAAATTTCCTACCACCCAGCATTCCCCCAGGTCTCCCGATAAAAATGGTGCCTCACTCTTGTGGGAGGCCCAAGTACCCGCGACAGGCAAGGGCCCAAAACGTATTGAGGAGACATCAAAATTGCCTATCACAAAACGACCTGGTTTTGCAAGGGGTTCACCTGGGTTTTTGGCCCCGTGCTCGGCGGCCAGCTAGGGTAACCTACCAAACCCACACATTTCTGAAAACTAGACACCCGGTGGATTCCAGGGAGGTATGGGTTGCGGGGATCCCTAAACGGTTTCTTACCCAGAATCCCCTGCAAACCTCAAATTTAGCTCAAAAAATCACTTTTTCCACACATTTTTGTGTGGGAAAGTTGTGGGCTCACCGGGCTGACACAAAATGCCTACCACCCAGCGTTCCCCCAGGTCTCCCGATAAAAATGGTGCCTCACTCGTGTGGGAGGCCCAAGTACCCACGACAGGCAAAGGCCCAAAACGTATTTAGGAGACATCAAAATTGCCTACCACAAAACGACCTGGTTTTGCAAGGGGGGGTCACCTGGGTTTTTGGCCCCGTGCTCGGCGGCCAGCTAGGGAAACCTACCAAACCCACACATTTCTGAAAACTAGACACCCGGGGGGTTCCAGGGAGGTATGGCTTGCGTGGATCCCCTAACGTTTTCTTACCCAGAATCCCCTGCAAACCTCAATTTTAGCTGAACAAATCACTTTTTCCACACATTTTTGTGTAGGAAAGTTGTGGCATCACCGGGATGACACAAATTTCCTACCACCCAGCGTTCCCCCAGTTCTCCTGATCAAAATGGTGCCTCACTCGTGTGGGAGGCCCAACTGCCCGCGACAGGCAAGGGCCCAAAACGTATTGAGGTGACATCAAAATTGCCTATCACAAAACGACCTGGTTTTGCAAGGGGGGTCACCTGGGTTTTTGGCCCCGTGCTCGGCAGCCAGCTAGGGAAACCTACCAAACCCACACATTTCTGAAAACTAGACACCCGGGGGGTTCCAGGGAGGTATGGCTTGCGTGGATCCCCCAGCGTTTTCTTACCCAGAATCCCCTGCAAACCTCAATTTTAGGTGAAAAAATAACTTTTTCCACACATTTTTGTGTGGGAAAGTGGTGGCATCACCGGCTGACACAAATTTCCTAACACCAAGTGTTCCCCCAGGTCTCCCGATAAAAATGGTGCCTCACTCGTGTGGGAGGCCCAAGTACCCGTGACAGGCAAGGGCCCAAAACGTATTGAGGCGACATCAAAATTGCCTATCACAAAACGACCTGGTTTTGCAAGGGGGGTCACCTGGGTTTTTGGCCCTGTGCTCGGCAGCCAGCTAGGGAAACCTACTAAACCCACACATTTCTGAAAACTAGACACCCGGGGGGTTCCAGGGAGGTATGGCTTGCCTGGATCCCCCAACGTTTTCTTACCCAGAATCCTCTGCAAACCTCAATTTTAGCTGAAAAAAATCACTTTTTCCACACATTTTTGTGTGGGAAAGTTGTGGCATCACCGGGATGACACAAATTTCCTACCACCCAGCGTTCCCCCAGTTCTCCTGATCAAAATGGTGCCTCACTCGTGTGGGAGGCCCAACTGCCCGCGACAGGCAAGGGCCCAAAACGTATTGAGGTGACATCAAAATTGCCTATCACAAAACGACCTGGTTTTGCAAGGGGGGTCACCTGGGTTTTTGGCCCCGTGCTCGGCAGCCAGCTAGGGAAACCTACCAAACCCACACATTTCTGAAAACTAGACACCCGGGGGGTTCCAGGGAGGTATGGCTTGCATGGACCCCCTAACGTTTTCTTACCCAGAATCTCCTGCAAACCTCACTATTAGCTTAAAAAATCACTTTTTCCACACATTTGTGTGTGGGAAAGTTGTGGCATCACCGGGCTGACACAAATTTCCTACCACCCAGCGTTCCCCCAGGTCTCCCGATAAAAATGGTGCCTCACTGGTGTGGGAGGCCCAAGTACCCGCGACAGGCAAGGGCCCAAAACATATTGAGGCGACATCAAAATTGCCTATCATAAAACGACCTGGTTTTGCAAGGGGGGGTCACCTGGGTTTTTGGCCCCGTGCTCGGCGGACAGCTAGGGAAACCTACCAAACCCATACATTTCTGAAAACTAGACACCCGGGGGGTTCCAGGGAGGTATGGCTTGCGTCGATCCCCCAATGTTTTCTTACCCATAATCCCCTGCAAACCTCAATTTTAGCTGAAAAAAATCTTTTTTTCCACACATTTTTGTGTTTGAAAGTTGTGGCATCACCGGGCTGACACAAATTTCCTACCACCCAGCGTTCCCCCAGGTCTCCCAATAAAAATGGTGCCTCACTCGTGTGGGAGGCCCAAGTACCCGCGACAGGCAGGGGCCTAAAACGTATTGAGGTGACATCAAAATTGCCTATCACAAAACAACCTGGTTTTGCAAGGGGGGTCACCTGGGTTTTTGGCCCTGTGCTCGGCGGCCAGCTAGGGAAACCTACAAAACCCACACATTTCTGAAAACTAGACACCCAGGGGATTCCAGGGAGGTATGGCTTGCGTGGATCCCCCAATGTTTTCTTACCCAGAATCCCCTGCAAACCTCAATTATAGCTGAAAAAATCACTTTTTCCACACATTTTTGTGTTGGAAAGTTGTGGCATCACCGGGCTGACACAAATTTCCTACCACCCAGTGTTCCCTCAGGTCTCCCGATAAAAATGGTGCCTCACTCGTGTGGGAGGCCCAAGTACCCGCGACAGGCAAGGGTCCAAAACATATTGACGCGACATCAAACTTGCCTAACACAAAACGACCTGGTTTTGCAAGGGGGGTCACCTGGGTTTTTGGCCACGTGCTCGGCGGCCAGCTAGGGAAACCTACCAAACCCACACATTTCTGAAAACTAGACACCCGGGGGGTTCCAGCGAGGTATGGCTTGCGTGGATCCCCCAACGTTTTCAAACCCAGAATCCCCTGCAAACCTCAATTTTAGCTGATTTCTTCACCAAACAATATCTTTTCTTCGACTTCCTGTTTATAATAGACCCAAGGATTTTACACTTGTTTTTGTCTGGAATTTTGTGGATCCACGCAGATTCCAGAACTTTCCACCACAGAAATGTGAGGGAAATATGTTTTTTTGGACAATTTTTTAGGTTTGCAAGGGATTTTGGGTAACAGAACTTTTGGGTAACAGAACCTGGTGAGAGCCAGTCAAGTCACCCCATTCTGCGCTCGCTAGCTAGTTTTACTCTCACATTCCTCACAGTATATTTTTTCTTTGCGCTGCGCCCTCGCTCACACTATTTTGTTCATCACATGTGGATTTAGAATATCCTGATATAATAGATATTGAAAACATCCCTGAGCTCCTCCCTCTCAGAGAGGGGGTTGTAGCCCTCAAAGGAACTAGGTTTTTCCTTTGAGAGGAGAATCCCATATGATGAAGCATGTCACCTTTGGTGAGTGAGGGATTTCGTCCTAAAAAGGGAATTTCCCACAGCTAGGTCTGTGCTTTTTTGCATTTCCTCACCAAACAATATCTTTTCTTTGACTTCCTGTTTATAATAGACCCAAGGATTTCACACTTGTTTTTGTCTGGAATTTTGTGGATCCACGCAGATTCCAGAGCTTTCCACCACAGAAATGTGAGGAAAATATGTTTTGTTTGACAATTGTTTAGGTTTGCAAGGGATTCTGGGTAACCGAACCTGGTGAGAGCCAGTCAAGTCACCCCATCCTGGATTCCCCTGGGTGTCTAGTTTTCAAAAATGTATAGGTTTGCAAGGTTTCCCTAGGTGCTGGCAGAGCTAGGGTTCAAAAACTACAGCTAGGCACTTTGTAAAAAAAGGGTCATTTTTCACTGTGAAAATGTGGTGCGTCCACCTTGCGTTTTGGGCCGTTTCCTGTCGCTGGCACTAGGCCTACCCACACAAGTGAGGTACCATTTTTCTCATAAGACTTTGGGGAACACGGGGTGGGTAGAATGTTATGGATCCACGCAGATTCCAGAACTTTCCGCCACAGAAATGTGAGGAAAATCTGTTTTTTTGGACAATCGTTTAGGTTTGCAAGGGATTCTGGGTAACAGAACCTGGTGAGAGCCAGTCAAGTCACCCCATCCTGGATTCCCCTGGGTGTCTAGTTTTCAAAAATGTATAGGTTTGCTAGGTTTTCCTAGGTTCCGGCAGAGCTAGGGTTCAAAAACTACAGCTAGGCACTTTGCAAAAAAAGGGTCATTTTTCACTGTGAAAATGTGGTGTGTCCACCTTGCGTTTTGGGCCGTTTCCTGTCACGGGCACTAGGCCTACCCACACAAGTGAGGTACCATTTTTCTTGGAAGACTTTGGGGAATGCGGGGTGGGTGGAATTTTGTGGATCCACGCAGATTCTAGAACTTTCCACCACAGAAATGTGAGGAAAATGTGGGTTTTTTTACAATTGTTTAGGTTTGCAAGGGATTCTGGGTAACAGAACTTTGTGAGAGCCAGTCAAGTCACCATATCCAGGATTTCCCTGGGTGTCTAGTTTTCAAAAATGTATAGGTTTGCTAGGTTTCCCTAGGTGCCGGCAGAGCTAGGGTTAAAAAACTTCAGCTAGGCACTTTGCCAAAAAAGGGTCATTTTTCATTGTGAAAATGTGGTGTGTCCACGTTGCGTTTTGAGCCGTTTCCTGCCGTGGGCACAAGGCCTACCCACACAAGTGAGGTACCATTTTTATTGGGAGACTTAGGGTAACACAGAATTGTAGAGAAACTGTTATTACCTATTGACTTTTGATGCATTTCTGCCTTCCAAATTAAAGACAATGTGTAAAAAAGAAGTCATTTTGAAAAATGACCTATAATTCTCATGCTAGTATGGGTACTCCCAATTTCGGAAATGTGCAAATATCTACTGTTTCTAAACTCTATATTTTGTTCCCATTTCAGAAATACATAGGTGTCTTTCATACCGATTTTTCCATGTATACATTTTCCCAAATGATTTGCTATATACCAGGTACATAATAAAAAACCATTGCAAGACGCTGCTCAGTTATTGGCTCTGGGTTCGTCGGGTTCTTGGTGAACCTACAAGTCCTATATATCCCCACAACCAGAAAGGTCTAGCGGATGTAATGGTATATTGCTTTCAAACAACTGTCATAATTGGAAGAAGTTACAGGTGAAAACGTTGACACAAATGGCTGTTTTTTTCAACAAATTTTTAATTTTTCCTATATTTAACTGTTAGTTTCTATGAAGAAACCTTGAAGGATCTACACAAATGACCCCTTGCTGACTTCAGAATTTTGTCTAATTTTCTAAAATGTATAGCTTTTCAGGATCCATTATTGCTTTCATACCCATTTCTACCATTAACTGGAAAGAGGTAGAAAGCACAAAAAATAGCAAAAATAGGCTATGTCCAAGAAAAATGCCAAAACTGTGTAAAAATTTTGGTTTTCTGACAAAAGTCTGCTTGTCCCTGAAAGCTGGGAAGATGGTGATTTCAGCACCACATCCCCTTTTTTATACCATTTGCAGGGAAAAAAACAATTTGTTGCTGTATTTTGGCTAATTTCTGGGTCCCCTCCAGGGAAATCCACAAACCCTGGGTACCTTTAGAATCCCCATGATGTTGGAAAAAAAGGACGCAAATTTGGCGTGGATACCTTATGTGGTCAAAACGTTACAGGGGCCTAAGCGCGAACTACCCCAAATAGCCAAAAAAGGCTTAGCACAGGGGGGGGAAAGGCCTAGCAGCGAAGGGGTTAAAAAAGCTTTTCTGCTATTGTAAAGGAGTTTTATAAATGTAAGAACTTTGACATTTCTCCAGTGTTTGTAACCACACCAGGAAAAATCCATGTAATTCAAGAATCTGTTGATGACATTGGTGACCTTAAACTCAATATGATCTCAAGAGGTTTTCAGAGGACTGACAAATGGAGGAGCCAGCTGTGCTTTTCTAATGTATTCTAAGTCAACAAGCGACATGCATGTAATAACTAGGCCTGGATGGAGTTTGTGTAGCGGCGCTGCGCGGAACCCCGTGAAGTTGCAAAAAAACTCCACTGTGCTACGCAGAGTTCCGCAAGCGAGCGGAGTTGCTTATCCCGCCCGTTCGCGTGACGTTTTCCACCGTAAGTCAACGCAGATTGCATGATCGGGTGGAAATATCACGTAAACTGCACCACGCTGTCACACATGGGCACGGCCATCTTGTTTCTTACTCTGTTTAAGGTGCTGGGGCCAACTTTTTCATCCTTCCTTAATGTCTGTAATCCTTGGCTTTTAAAACTTTTTTTCCCATCTTTTTTATTTATTATCTTACCTTTTGTCTTTCTAAGTGTGTATTTGTGTTTTTGTTCTACTTTACTGTGTGTTTTTGGTGAGTTTTGTCCTCTTTTTTTAGCTTTCCTACTTCCTTATTACTACCCTGTTCTTCCTTCTTTTCCCTGTTTCTTTTTTTCTATCTCTTTCCCCCTAGCCTCATGGCAGATTAGGGCGCACCAAGGCCCAGCCGCCTTCCTTGCGGAAGGCAGTGCCAGGCAGGGGTGCAGCCCCGTCCCCTGTTTTCCGAGGTGGAGGTGGCAGTGCTGGTTTTTTATACCCAGCCCCACCTCCCCTCCACCCTGGCAGCAGGCGGCAGGCCTGGGTGCAGGTATGGGATGCAGGAGCGCCAGCAGCGCTGGGCGAGGGTGCGCCAGGCAGTTTACCACTGTTCTGGGGTCCGACGCACCCATCAGCAGTTGGCGCACCGCTGGTCCGACATCCTGGACCGAGAGCAGGACCTGCTGGACCTGCTAGGAGTTGAGGTTGCGGGGCTAGGTGAGTAATTATTAAAATTATTAATTTTCATTATTACTTGTGTGTTCTATGCTATAGCTAATATTTTTTCCCAAATAATAGCAAGCATGCTGCTGACATGCAGGGAAATTAAGTTTTCAAATATTATGTAATATTCTGTTATTCTAGACAGGTGCTTAGCTTATTTGGCGCTAGCCACCTAACCTAGCTATTGAATCGTACTTGTTGCCACTCGCTTGGGCTGATGTGATTAGTGATGATTATGTAAGACGTTCTGTAAATAGTTATTTGTAATTTCGCAACCGCATGGTGCATGCCAATGCTGCACGGGCGTTGCAGGGATGTTTGTGAACAACAACATCCATTTTTCAATGGAAGCTTGTGCTGCAGGCCTTTTCTGCCTGCCACACAAGCTTCCATTGACAAATGGAGGTTTGCGACCGCCCTATAGCCTATGGGTGATCGCATCAATTCGCAGTAGACTTTTGCGGTCATCGTGACCGCGGCGCCAACCTAAGGTTGGGTGGTTCCAGAACTGCAATGGCGTCTGCCTGACATCATTGTAATCATTATAATAAGGCCCTTAGTGATTAGTGCATTGGCCCGTCAAAGGGGGTTGACTTGAGACTGAGAGAATGAGAATGAGATTTGAGAAGAAGCAAACATCGTGATTTGTTGCAATTTATTATTAGTAATTCCAAAATGCAGTTTACTAAATTTGGAATAGGAGTGGACTAGGTAGGTAGGTAGGTTTTGGAAAGTTTGAAAAGGATAGGACGGTCCACAATATACTACTACTAGTTAATCTGATTTAGAAAAGTTCAATGTTATAGCGATTGCCTTTGCCTGTCAAATATATTTTGGAGAGATATTATTTATTACCACTAATCTTTTTTTGTCTTCATGTTTTACATCAGCATCCAGGGGTAAGAAGAGGGCTGAGGCGGGTGAGGGTCCAGGAGATGGAGCTGGAGGTGCCTCCCAGAGTTCCTCGGCCGATGGCTCTGCTGGCCCCAGTAAGTCCTCCTGGTGTTAACATTAATATATTTATTCCCCTAATTTTTCTACTCCTTTTTGAATAATGTGACGTCTACCAGTTTATATATTATTTTTCCAAATCCTCTTCTATGTATCCATTTCTAAATTCTTGTTATCCCAGCATTATCCTATTTACTTATTTTCTATATTTCAAGTTTCTCTACTTTACGTCAAACTGTCTCTAGTTACTAGTCTGTCTGTACCTTCCTTTCTTCTGCTTTTTCAGTCAGCCTTCCCTCTACCCTTTTGTGGACTGCCTAGTAGTTGTACTCTAAGACTCAGAACATAGTACTACTACTACTACTCCTCTGCCATGCAGATTGCATGCCCATTGCCCAAGTAAGGTATTCTACGCATGTAATAGATGAGAAGGCTTAATCACTAAAACAAGAGAGTGGCAATGGTCACGTTGGACACCCCAAAGTTGTGTCTTCTTATTAGCTAGGCTTAGTATTATTAGCAGCAGTTGGTGAACTGATGACTGTGCGCCATGTCTGGGATGAAGTACGAGGAGGACAGCCCCATTGCATTTGCCAACCAAGGTCATATGCTATTTTTTTCTCAAAACATCAGACTCATCAATTAATAGCTCCAGCCACTCCTTAACAGCTTATCTCTTGTCTTGACTTCAGGCTTTTTTTTACTTTCCAACAACAAAATCCCCATCCTGATATTTTTTATAGAAGATACTGTCTGTAATGTATCCAAATTGTAGTGAATGATGTGTGTGGTGTTTTTTTATTTTGCTATAAAACAATTAATAGGGGGAGGTGCATCTGGCATCTAAGAATAGCGTAATCTTTTTTTTCTAGCCGCACCGACAGCCAGTGCCGGGGCCAGCACAGACGGCGCCAGCAAGTCTGCAGATGCGGCAGCAGAAGGGGGTGAGCCAGCGTTTGTGGCAGGTGGTGGTAAGTCATATTGCTTGCTTATTATTGACAATTAATTATAAATATAAGCTAACTGTAAAGTGTAGTCTTGTTGACTTATGAACAACAGGTGAACACAGCAGGAGTTGAAGTTGAGCTGAGTAACTAATGGCCACTCCTATCTTCAACTCCGCAGAAAACGTTTCATGAACAAGACCTTTAACTATGGGTTGTTGGAAAAGAGAAGGATGGAAGGGGAAAGGTTGGATGAAATGTATTATTTATGACTAAAAGCGAAGGATGCGTGGGTGAAAGCGCTGCATGCATAAATAGTACTATAGGTGGCTGATAGCTAGGATGCATGGGTGGGTGAAGGATGGATGAAAGGTTGGTATACAGGTAGGAACGAAGCTTGCCTGGATGGGTAAAAGTGTATGTGTGAAAGGATGCCTGCCTGGGTGGGTGACTGGAATCCTGTGGTGGTTTCTTTTGATTGAAATAAACTTAAGGACACATGGGTGAGTAAATGTCAAAGACAAATGTATGTTGCTGAAAGGTTTGTACTTGAGATCATGAGACTAGAGTGAGACAGAGAACCATGTTTGGAACTTTGGATGGATGGGTAGTTTCAATGGTGAAGAGTGGAGTGAGAGAATGTAAAAAAAAAAAAAATGGTGGTGAGTAGCAAAGCCAAGGGTGAAGAATAAAAAAAAATACTCGAAGAACAATGCAATGATGAATGTCAAAATCCTTGGGAAGGAGAATAAGGAACTAGGGTGCTCCTCTGTAGTGGTGTTCGTCTCCACCTTTACTTGCCTGGAATGGTTTTTTCGAGTTTTTTTTTATTCAAATGGTTGAGGAGGTGGTATTTCAGACTCCTACCTGGACTCACAGTAGTTTTCAAACGCAACATTATGTATCCTCCCTATCCACCCATCATCAATCACCTCCCTCCATACCCATTGCATAATTTTCTAAGTGTTTTGCTAAGAGCTTTGTGTACAATTTGACTGTAGCTACTCCTGCTGCTCCACCGACCAGGCAGGAGATTGCAGCCCGGTTGTGCGACGAAAAATGGAGGCCATCAGGGCCGAGTACCAGCGGCTGGTGGCCAAGGAGGGTGAGGCAGAAGCTGCTGCAGATGCCCCGGGCCCCAGCCAGGTCCCAACAACCACTCCACCACCACACCGTCGCCACGGTCCAATGGGTGCCCGTCGGCGCCGCCACCATTCCACCAGCACTGCTGCTCCCCCTTATTTCCGCCATTATGAGCGCCGCATCATACGAAGGCTGGCGGATATTGAAGCCAGGCAGGGACGGGTGGAGAGGTACCTCCAGAAGCTCCTAACCCGCTGTTAGTGCTCTCTTCATCCCCTTTTTTAATCTGTTTTTGGGTGGGTGGGTGTGAGTTGGGGTATTGTTGGGTTTTTCTTTATTTATGGACATTTCTTGGACACTACTTGGACATTGGTTGGGGTTAGGGAGAGGGGTGGGACAGTTGTGAGTTTCGTATTTTGTTCAGGGAATGATAAACTTTTCATACTTTTACATTTTATGATTGTGAATGATTTTAAAAAAATGTGGTGGGGTTATTGATTGTTTGTTTTACTTCTCAGTGCTGCCTTTGACGCAGCCAGTTTTAAAAGTCTGCTGATAGTGTAAACAAAATAGTGATGCGGTACCCTCTCTTGTCTTACTACTCTCTCCTCCTAGTCTCTGCGGTCTACTCTGCTACTACTATATAATATTTATTAACCCCTAAGGACTCGGAGGGGGTGAGGGGTGAAATTACCATTGTATAGAATGATTGTCGTTCAACAATGCTCAATTAACCACAGTTCACTTCTCTTACCTGATTAGATGAAGCAAGGGCTCCATGGTTTCCCAAGGTGCCATCATGGTGGTGGTAGTAGTAGCATCATGCATTGCTAGCGTTTCTTTTGATATTGAAGGCAAACTCATCAAAACTGAAGCAAGGTTCCACTCCCTCCTCTGCGAACTAGAACTGTAGGATAAGGACTCAGAGAGTGGGGACTATTTATCGAAAGGGAAGTTAACAAATTGAAATAAAAAAAACTAGGTTAATGCTGCTATTATATGCAATCTTGATGACAGTCACCAGACACTAGACTACTAGAACAGACTCAGTCTCAGACACAAGAAGAGAGTATGATAAGCAATGAAAAATTGAATTAATCAGAACAATATTGAGCTGCTACGAACTATACAAAGTGGACAAGCATAACCGGCTTAGAGGCAAATTAATACAGTGCCTGAATGATGATGCTGGCAATAAGATGTTCCTCTGAAAAAAAAATCATACACTGTGCTGGCTGGGGTGGATATTGTATAATATATAGTGCCAGTGTGGGCTATATGAGCTTAGTTAAGAATAAGATCCTCCTCACCCTGCCCTGAGTTGTTGTGTTGCTTTCACCACATCCGCCCCACCAAGTGTGTGATCAATTAATGTAAAAATTGTTAAGCCACACCTCAATAAATCACACAGCCTGGGGGAAGAGGGTTAGGGGTTTGATAAATGGTTGATAAGGGGGATTGAGGGAAAGGTTTGACAAAGACAAACACGACACATGGACAACACTCATCTTGGAAGCCGACCATCATAAATCTGTTATGGGAGGAAAAGGAAATGCATGCATAATGATGAGTGGTACTAGACAAGTACAGGGAAGTATATTAATTATGCAATTGTCTGTCTGCCCACATTATATTTATGTTCTGGTGTACCGGGCTTAGAAAGATAGCAAATACAATTAAATTATCTGTGGGAGTAAAAAGCAAACATAAGCAACACACACAGTCGTAATGATTGAAGAGAAAAAAAAATACTGTATAAATTGGGAGTTGCATCTCCGCATTCCTATTGGACTGTCCACCCGTGAATCTTGGCTGCCTGGTGGATGCTGTTTGGTAAGTGTGAGTTGTTTTTCCAGTATGGCGCAGGGTAAAGGGCCTGTAGATGGAAAAACAAAAAGGATATTGGAAAATCAAGGAGAAAACAAAAAGTTAAACTGCATAAGGAGGAGTGCAACAAGAAGACTTTCAGAGGCAGCATGGCTAAATCAGACTCTGTTTCCGGCAGTTATCTCCAACAACAGGCCACGCCCACCCAAACTCCCCTTAGCTTCGGATTTGAGCCAGACAGCACTGAGCACACATGCATAGTATACACACAGCAACATAGCATTTTCCAAATGAAGTAAAAAATCACTGCACCTCTGTCAGTGACACCACACTCGTCGCTCACCACCACTACACAGACATGTAGGTCTGGTCTCTGTTGTTGTTTACCTTTAGGCCACTTCCAAGTCATCATCACTCATCCAAATTGGTTGGTTTCAGTGAATTTGAAAAAATCCATCTTCTTCTGGTGGCACGCCCTGAGTTATTCCATCAATCATCTCTGATCCTCCTGACCTGACTCTGACTGCGAGTATGGTGGTCATGGTGTCCAACTCCGAGTCCGTACCAACAGTGTCTGACTCCCGAGTGAGTCCTCCAGACTTGTCCACTCCCGACTCAAAATGCAATGGATCTGCCTGTAGTAGTACAATTTTGTTATTGAACAACAAGAAGGGAAAGATTGACTGGTGTCACTTTGTAGAATAGACATTCACAACAAACAACAATCACTCATCGTGCAATGCATGCCATCATTTATCTGTTCTTCCGGGGCAGTACCTCTAGGTTAGGAAAGGATAGATAGATAGATAGATAGATAGATAGATAGATAGATAGATAGATAGATAGATAGATAGATAGATAGTCAGAGCCCAGGGTTGGAGGCAGGCACACATTTGTTTGAATTCTCCATCCAATGTCTGGCTTGAGAGACAAGGCTTTTGGGTGAGTCAGGAGTGGACTTTACTTCTTCATTGACTGCACACCGTTGCAACTCTGATCCGGCAATAAAAAAAGTAAGACGGTGGGGTTGGATTTGTGATGTTCCTTAGCTATATCTTTTTGTTGGGGGGTGTCAAATAAAGAAAAAAATTAACTGGAAATTTAAAGAGCCTAGTTGTCAGGGAAGTTGAGCTCATCCTCAAACTCTGGTGGTTCGCCCAGAAGTAGGTCACCTAACACTCTACTTCCATGACCTGAGTCGCCGTCATCATCTTCCTGCTGTGCTACTTCAGCTATGGTGTAATCCAGTGGTATAAAGTGCTGATTCATTTTGATCATGGTTAACCTCTCCATGTTTTTGGGCGAGAGACTGGTCCTTCTCACTGTCAGTACAGCACCAGCAGGACTGAAAAAAATGCTCAGAAGAGACACTTGCAACAGGGCAAGCCAGACAGTTTATCGCCAGCCTGCTGAGCACTGACCATTGGTGCCTTTTCCCATACCAATACAGCAATGGGTTTTGATCAAAGTAGAGCTCTATTGGGTCATCCAGATAGGCCTGGACCATCCGCTCAATGCTCATGTTATGTTATGATATGTTACTGATATTTCTAAAGTGCTGCGATTACCCGAGGGTGTCCTGGCGCTAACCACTATTCTCTGAGAAATTAGGTAGGAGGCAACGTTAAAGGTTAAAAAGGCAAGTTTTCAATCCCCTCCGAAAAATAAGGAGGTCGGAGGCCTTTCTCAAATATAGGGGAAGATCATTCCAGGCCTTTGCTGCGCACACAGTAAAGCTTCTCCCACCCCACGAGGCTTTTTTAATGGGTGGCACCATCACCAACTTGGCTCCACAGGAGCGAAGGGTTCTTCTGGGTACATACCACCGCAATTGCCGTTTCAAGTAGTCTGGGCCTATGCCTTGGAGTGCCTTATAAACGGTGCAAAGAGCTTCGAAGCGCACCCGTTTCCTAACCGGCAACCAATGGAGTTTTTTGATTTCCTTAGTAATAGAGGCAAATTTGGGTGTGCCAGTAAGCAGCCTTGCTGCCGCATTTTGCAACAATTGCAATTTATTCAAAAAGCGTTCCTGTATGTTTCAGTAAAGGCTGTTACAATAATCAAGTCTGGACAGAATGAGTGCAGTGACTACAGTCCGCTGGCTATCAGCCGGCAAGAAGGGGAGAACTTTCTTAATCATTCTGATTGTATAGGAGGTAGTTGATGCCACGGCATTGATCTGATCTCCAAAGTTGAGTTTCTCATCAATTATGACTCCTAAGTTTTTCACTTTCCTGGAGGGGGTAGGAAGAGTCCCCATTGCTTCTGGCCACCAATTCGGGGTCCAGAAGTTGGGATAATTTCCAAATAGGATGACCTCAGTCTTTCCTGAATTCAGTTTTAGTCAGTTTTCTGACATCCACCTCCCGATTGCTATCATACCATCGTGGAACCGATTTTCGATTCCTGCTGCCTGTCCAGGCCGCAAAGCCACCACAATTTGTGTATCGTCTGCATACGTTGTCAGGCTGAAGCCAAAGGAACCAATTAAAAAAGCTAGGGAAGATACATATACATTAAAAAGAGTGGGGCTAAGCGAAGACCCCTGTGGCACTCCGCAAGGCAAAGAGAAAGGTCTAGAATGGAATTCACCCAGTGCCACAGTCTGGAATCTGTCCATCAGAAAGGATTTCAGGAGCTTCCATGCTTTGCCTTGGACCCCACATGCCACCAAACGGTCCATCAATACATCATGATGGACCATATCAAAGGCCGCAGATAAGTCCAACATGATTAGGGCAGCCTTACCTCCCCTATCCAAGGCCTCCCTTATCTCTTCCGTAGATTTTATAAGGGCGGATTCTGTACTGTGCCCTTCTCTGAACCCATATTGAGTGGGGTCTAACACTTGGGCTTCGAGTAGAAAGGCGCTAAGCAGCTAGTTCATGGTTTTCTCAACGAATTTTGCAGGTAATGGGAGGCGTGAGATAGGTCGAAAATTATTGGGCTCCTTTGGGTCCAAGCTGGGCTTTTTTAACAGAGGCAATATAGAAGCAAGCTTCCAAGATCTAGGGAAGTGCCCTGCTTCAAACATTGCGTTGAACAGAGGGGTAAGTAAAAGGGCCACGGGAGCCGGGGCCCGTTTGATCACTGAGACTGGACAGGGATCATAGGGGGAACCTGATCTTGCAGACAGGAGAAGCTTCTCAGTGTCCGTTGTGGACAGTGGTGCAAATTTGGCAAAAACCGGGAAGGGCTCAGCAACTGGCCTCTTTCCCTCCATCGAAGCTACAACTCCTCCCGGGCTTGGGTGACTAAAATCTGAGAAGATAACCTCTACCTTGTTCAAAAAGAACCTAGCGATATCATCGCATAGTTCCTGACTGGCCTCGATTTTTGTCGGGCTGGGGGAGGCCAGACTTGAAACAGTTTGAAAAAGTTCTTTAGTCAAATTTTTGCTAAATTAATTCGATTAGTAAAGAACTTTTTCTTTGCTTCGAAAATGAGTTGCTTATAAATGGCGAGACTTTGTTTATAACTCTTTTTATCCCCTTCCTTATATTCTTTCCTCCAGCTCCGCTCTAGAGACTTACAGGAGAGTTTTTGTCTCCTCAGTTCTTCCGAATACCAGGGTGCTGTTGGTTGGGACCTTTTAGGAAATAAAACTTTGACTGGGGCTAGTTTATTACAAGCTGATTCCACCCAAGTTGTATAATGTGCGGCGGCCTCCTCTATTTCTGAGGGTATCTGACCAGCAGATGCCATAAGTGCATCTTGTAGGTCCGCGCTCGCGATTTTGTTCCAAGCTCTGCTTTTAATCTGAATCTTAGTGCCCCTCTCTGTCGTGGTGTGAGTGAGCAGGGCTAACTCAAATTGTACGGCAGTGTGGTCTGTCCAGGTCAGAGGTAATAAACCTGTGTACAGCAATTGAGGGTGGTTTAAGAAGATTCCGTCCAACGTATGACCTGCCACGTGACCTGCCACGTGGGTGGGACCCGTCACCTGCTGGCTTAGGTCAGCACTCTTCATCATATCTATAAGGGCCACTGTGTCTGGTTCCTTCATGGGTGCTGCACTTTGCTCGGCCTCTTTTGCCTTTGCCTCAGCACTGGACTTAAGCCCTCGCTGTAGAAACCATTCCTGTGCCGATTTTGGAGCTGATTCTCCTCTCCTTGTTGTTGTTATTGATGTTGTTCTTAGTGTGGTTGTTGGTTTTGGCTGCTGTGAGCCAACCGCACTGTCCTCAGGTTCTGAAGTTGAACTTGAAGCTGGCTCCCCTGCAGTACTTGTTGTGCCTGGAGTAGCGGGCCTCCGATTCCCGGCCGTTCTTTTTCTAGCTGACTGGCTTCCACAGCTATCCAAGTTTTGTAGATGGCAACATCCCCGTCTGAAAAAGGAATGAAAGTGTGCAGTAATGGTTTGTACAGTGGATCCAGAATTGTGGCACAAATGTAATGGTTGGATGACACAATGCCTCTTTGCACCCTTGTCTTTTCACCAACTCATATGCTTCTTTTTTTTCCTCCACACCTGCGTACACTGCAGACACCCCCTTCAGCTGTTCCTGTAGCTTGTGCAACAATGGGATAGCTTGGCCCATATACAGTACTCCTTGCTGATTTCACGTGTGAAGACCTCGAAAGGAAGTAGCATCTCTGTCAGGCATTTAACTAGGCCCCATTGGTCCATCTCAATGATCATGCATTTCACAGTAGCATCCCCTCTTTGCATGACATATTCATAGATTGGTCTCTACTGCTCAAACAGACGTTCAAGCATGTAATAAGTTGAGTTCCAACGTGTTGGCACCTCCTGGATGAGTGCTTTAACTGGCATTTTATTAACACGTTGAATAATCCTCAGCTGCTTCCGGGCTTTAAAAGAATGGCTAAAATGTGTGCAGATTCTTCTGCAGGTGGTCTTTTTTCAGAAAGTCTTGAACATGATGTTAATGCAGTGCGCGAAACACAGAACCCTGAAATAGCCACCATCGGCCATGGCCTTAACTTTATCACTGCCATTGTCCGTGGCACAAAACCAATGTTAAGCCCTCTTGGTCGCAGCCATTCAAAGACCTTGCTGTCAAAGTCTTCCAAAATATTTGCAGCAGTATGAGATTTCTCCAAGGCGAACATGGCTACAGTTGAATGTTACCTAGCGGCATGAAAAATCTCAGCAGTGTCAACAAAACCTGCTGCAGATATCTTTTCTCTAACCCCCACAAAAGAGATCCAGTGTGCAATGATGCACATGTAATCAGTGGCTTGGCAACTGGTCCACATGTCTGTTGTCAGGTGGATAGTGTGAATAGCACTCTGCTGCAAAGCTTGTCCAAGCAATTCCAGCACTCTGGCGTAATAAGACCGGCTGGGAACCTTCCATTTCGGGCAGATGGCTGCCACAAATTCAAGAAAAACCACCCCTTCCCCAAAAGAAAAAGGGATGCGGTCCAGCGCTAACATTTTAGCCAACTTTGCGTTGTACAAACGTGCCTTTGGGTGGCTGAGTTCATACTGCCCCTCCTACCTAAACATGCTGAGAATGTTAGCCTGGATTTTTTTCTTTTCTGGTGCCACTGATGCAGGTGACTTCTTGACGCAAGATGTTAGGCTCAACGCACGTTTTTTCGATGCAGTACTCTCTTGCCTGGGACCCCTTGGTGTCTCAGCCTGACTCTTGTGCCATTGCTATGTTACTGATGATGTGATGATGATGTGGGCTGTACCACTGCACTGCTGGGGACAGGGCTGCTTTGTGTAAGAGATAAAATCCCCCCCTTCTGTTCACCTTCCACCGTGATCGGATCTTCTTCTTCATCCCCTCCACCAACAACACGTGCAGTTTTTTGGCCGCTAAGGTGCGCCTCCCACTGGATCAAGTGGTGTTTTCTCAGATGGGTTGTTTGGCCTCCGGTACCATCGTTTTTACCAAGCTTACCCCGACTAACACCTTGTCCACAAATGGAGCACATAGCAATGTTCACCTCCTTCCTGCTAACTGAAAAGAAATCCCAGACTGGGGAGGTCAACTTTCTGGCCCTGCTGGTGCCACTTGCAATGTCGGATGAACTGGTAGGTGGGCGTGACGTTTGACTCTCTGCAGTACCTACTTCTACTGAGGTGGTTGTGGTGGATGTAGGTTGTTGCCAGCGAAATATGGAAGCTGGTGGTGGTGTTGGTGGTTTCATCTGTGTTGGTGGTATCCGTGCCACATCCCTCACAGCAATTTGGGATGGGGTAATGTTGGTCTCCACTGGGGCGGGACTAATGTCCATGATGACTGGCTCATCATCATTCTCCTCTTATACATCTACCTCCATAACTCTCAGGGGCATATTATCAAGAACGGCGTTAAAATTATCGCCGCTTTAGCGGCAGAAAACTGCTGCTAAAGCGGCGATAATGGGCTTGATAATATGCCCTTGAGACTTCCAATAGAAGCCCATGTTGACACCAGAACATGGGCTTCTATTGGAATTCTCAAGGGCATATTATCAAGCCCATTATCGCTGCTTTGGCGGCAGTTTTCTGCCGCTAAAGCGGCGATCATTTTAACGCCGTTTCTTGATAATATGCCCCTGTGGCTTTCTGGAACCCTCCCTTTCCCTAGCCTCACTGGGCGTGTCTCACTCTCAGACTGAGGTGGCTTCCAAGTGGCGTCTAGATCATCAGAAGGGGGGCTTGCAGAAGAAGTTGATGGACTAACCCTCCTTTTCCTTGATGGGGATCTGGAAGACAATGGATCTTCTGATAGAGAGGCTTGCTCTTCTTCCTCTGCAGGAAGCACGATCTCCTGAACTGCCCCTACTTCGAGAGGAACAACTACTATTGGGGGTAGTTGCGGCTGTTGTTGCCCACTTATCTGAGTTTCCTGCATTAATTGGGTACTACTTTGCGATATGTCAATTTCAACATCACTGCTCGTCGGCGTTGGACTCGTGATTAGACTGGCTGCCTCTGCGACAGACATGGGCTTGGGCCTAGGTTGGTGGGGTGGGTCCTCTGATGCGGGGGTGCTGCTCCCAGCTTGCTCCCCGGATGCTGCTGCTGCAGGCGCAATTTTTGGTTTCCCAAAAAAGATCTTGGGTGACATACCGGTCTTCGTAAGTGGCAGTGCTTTCTTCTCACTGGCAACTTTCTTGGTACTGGACCTAGTACCTTTCTTTGGGGCCATCTCAAGATGTCAGCAGCACGCAGTGGCACAAGTTGAAGAGATGTCTTTAGTCACACGTCACATGACGTCGTGCTCAGCAGGACTTCTGTCTGGCAGTACAATGGGTGATGTTGTCTCATTCTCTTTTGTGCACTTCAAAGCAAAGAAGCAAGAACAACATCAGTGAAACATGGCATTCATTGTTGTGGTTTAATTACTACTAGTACAAACAAACAAATATAATATATAACTTAGTGTGTGGTCACACTTGTTAGTTTTATTAATATTATTAAATGTATTACCTCAGTTATTAAAAAAAAATAACAATATAGTGTATCCATTTGTGAGACTTTGACAACAAGGGATTTCATGGTGTACTGTAAAGTACACTCAGGAAGGATAGGAAAGAAGAAGGACAACAACAAAAATACTAATTTAATGGACCCGGTTTGGCATTCATGGAGCTGCAGCTGACTATGAATGGAAGCAATAAGCCAAGAGGAACAAAGAAAAGACTTACAGGCCTATGGCAAAAGAAGTAAAGCACACTAACTGCCACCACAAAATGGCCACCAGACACATGGTCACTCACAAGTCACAACAACAACAAGGCCTGGAAAACAATGAACTCAAGAAGGCCTATATATGGAGTTGGACACAGACTTTAAAAAATAAATCACACCTGGCCACATGGGGAGGCTCAGCCAAGGCAAATACTGCCCACTATTACAAACAAACTCGCACACTGGCTAGACAAAGGAGGCATGCTAAACAACACAGCTTTAATGCAACAATGCCAAAAAGCAAATCCACAGGGCTAAAAAAGGTTTGCAAGTTACACAACAACCATACACATCCAACAAAGGCATTTATTTAACACACATGAAAAAAGTGAAATACCAAAAAAAACACATTTTGCAATTCAATCCAATGTCATCCATGCCCTAAATGATGTTTAAATTCAACAGACACCACAGAAACAGTTGCTTCTTGCACCCAAGAGTAGCTCTGGGCCTATTAGTAGGAAAACCCACTGGCAGACTAGGCCACATAGTGAATCAATTGAAATCAATAATATTGCAAATTTATTAGAAAATTTAGTGAACTGTGCTGCATTTTTTGCTTGATAAAAGAAGAAAAAGTTGCATGCAAAACAACAACAATGCAGAGCCACCACAAAGAAGGCCACCACAAAGAAGGCTTGCAGGCCTAATGCAGAAGCACACTGGCTGCCCCTTCACAAAATGGCCACCAGCCACATGGCCAGGCCACAACAACAAGAAAGGGAAGACAGACAATGCAGGCGTATGGCCAAAGCACACTGGCTGCCTTTACAAACTGGCCACCAGCCACATGGCCAGGCCACAACAACAAGAAAGGGAAGACAGACAATGCAGCCCTATGGCAAAAGCACACTGGCTGCCTTCACAAAATGGCTGACAGCCACATGGCCAGTCTACCACAACAAGAAGCAGTAAGCCAAGAGGAACAAAGGAAAGACATGCAGGACTAAGGCAAAAGCACACTAATTACCACCACAAAATGGCCACCAGCCACATGGTCTCTCACAACAAACAGGAAACCTGGAAAACAATGAACTCAAGCAGGCCAATATGGACACAGACTTTACACAATGGCCCCTGGCCACACGGGAATGAGGCTCAGCCAAGGCAAATGCTGGATCACTATTACAAACACACTCACACACTGGCCAGACAAAGGCGGCATGCTAAACAACACAGCTTTAATGCAATTAATGCCAAAACGAAAATCCACAGGGCTAAAAAGTGTTTGCAAGTTACACAACAACCAAACACATCCACCAAAGGCATTTATTTAACACACATGAAAAAATATGAAATACCAAAAAAAACACATTTTGCATTTCAATCCAATGGCATCCATGCTCTAAATGATGTTTAAATTCAACAGACACCACAGAAACAGTTGTTTCATGCACCAATGAGTAGCTCTGGGCCTACTGGCTGAAAGGCCTATTGGCAGACTACTGGGCTAGTGAATTAAATAAATATTGCAAAATGTAGTGAACTGTGCTACATGTTTCCTTTATAAAAGAAGAAAAATTACTTACAAAGAAAGAACTGGGCCCCTACTGAAACTACAGGCCATCCACCACAATAAATTTAAAAAAAACGATGAAAAGTACAAACAAATTTAGGTGCAATACCCCAATCAAACAAACAACACCAATTTTCCAACTTACTTGTGAAATCTCAAATTCAAAAGTCCTCAAATGCAGCAGACACAAAGAGTGATACTTCCAGCTCCAAATCCAAATGAAAAGTGAACAGGAGATGGACAAAGCACTGGGAGGAGCCTGCTGGACAGGAACAGGAAGTTAGAGACTCTAGGGCACTTCCTTCCTCTTAAAAAAAAAGTAAAAGAAGAAAAAGGACTCCTTGCACCAAAAGTTACAGCCAAATGTCAATCTGAGGATTTTATTTTTATCCAAATCGTCATTTTGGGAAGGTTTTGATGCTGCTTGGGAGAGAACATTTGTCAGATTGCAGATTCTGCATGTTCGGGATTTTTCATTGCTTATATGAATGTGGCCTTCAAAACGCACAGACAGACATTTGGAATTTGAAATAGTTACGCCATTCGTGTGTTCCTCCAAAAGAAATCAGCTCGACTGATTTTTGGAAACTCAGAAAGTACACACTGTACTTAAATGGCAACTTTTCATGTCAGGGTAAACAGTATGAGGTACTATGTATTGGCTTGTAATATATTTATTTAATCTAACACAGTTAATCACTAGATCCAAACTAGCCACATAATTCAACACTGGCTCCCAAGTTACTTACTTGAACCCATTATGTTAATGAGGACTGCTAAACAAAGTACAGTGTGGCAAACTGAGGCAAAACCCATAGGGCTTCACATTTCAAAATGGCACTTTTTAAAATGAGAGGGGCAGTCGACCAGTGCCTTAACGACATAGCTCTATTACAGAAACAGAGGTCCCTTTTAAAAGGGGTAATTTTAAACAATAAATCACTGAAATACAATGATGTCTATGTCTATGAACTCCAAATTGAGAGTAAATAATTTATTTCATCAAGCAATTTTTCAAAACCATTAAAGTGGGACAATATGTTGACAGAAAGAAAGGGGGAAATTGTGAGATTTCCAAAGCTCAGGAATTATACAATATGTGGCTAAAAAATAAATAAAATAAACAATCAATGAGCCATAATTACAAAGTATCTTTGCTCATCAAATATGGAGGAGCAATACCCCAAAAACCCTAATAGAGGAAGTGCCCTTGATTGAGAAGGAGATGCACTGAATGTTTGTTAGGAATGCTAGAATACGAGACTTGTATGAAAAAGTTTTCAAATTTCCATGCCGATCAGGTGTGAGGTGTGAGTGTGCCAAGGTCCATCAAACTTTGTAATAGAAGATGGTGAATTTAAAAGATGGTGGGATTTGTTGAAGACGCATTATTGAATGTGAATTACTCACAGTTTTATACAGATCGGGCCTTAGAATCAAGTAGCAGATTAGGGATACTCGTGAGAACAGAAGGGAGAGTCAGGTGGAAGATCAAGTTTATAGTATAAGTACAAGTTTGTGTATAAATAGAAAAGGTATAAAGAAACCTAGACATTTAGAGAACTATGTATTTTCATGATTTACAACTGATTTCTTTTGCTTCAGTTTCTCAGGCATTTGTCATCCTCAATGTTTCCATTTCTTCTCCTCGCTCTTGTTCTGTATATACATTTGTTGCAAAGTCATCCTGTGCCAGATTCTTTCCTGACTGGTACTGGTGATAACTGACTCTGACCGTCCCTGGGCTCTGCCTAACCAAGGCCAGTGCTATGCTGAAAACACACTTACAATACAGTGAAAACACCTACATACACTAGGGCACAGTATGGGATAGGGTACCCCTCTGATTGGCATGACCTCCCCTATGAAGCCCTAGTACATAATAGGGCAGGGCAATCCAAACTACCTTTAAGTCCCTAGTATATAATAGGACATGGCGGTTTAGAGGCCAGCATCCCTTTCTGCACCTGTTTGTGTGCACTGCTGACGCCAGAGTTCTGTTTAAAAGCAGCCCTGTGTTGCAGGACTGATTTTAACATGTACATTGTGCCTAAACTCAACTTTGGTCTTTGGGGCAATTAAAAATTAAAAAGCTACAATTTTGTGGCATATTAGGTACCCTCAGGGTCTCCCCTAGCTGTCCTAGTGGTGGGGGGGCAGGTACTTATAAGGAGGACACATATATAATTGGTTTTATCTGCCTTGGGTTTAGTGAAATTGCATATTCCCCTTCCCTCGTTGTAGTAAAGTGCTTCCCAAAATCGACTTTTGTGCTAGGAGCCCTGTGGAGTAAGAATCTGAAATATTTAGACATATTCCAGAACTCCTAAAGTCTCCCCTAGGTGTTCAAGGGGAGGGAGGTCCTGCAGGTATAGGCTGTGTTCTTATAAAACATGTTTTATAAGCCCTGATGTTGGAAAAATTGCCCAAGTCATTTTCCCCAGCCACATAGGTTAACATGGCAAGAAGTTATTCTTTAATAATTCCCGCCAGGAGAATCAGAAAAATATAATTCAAGGACTCACTAGAATGGTATTGATAAATCCAACAATATACTATTGTTGAATTTATCCTAAAATGTACAGACAAGAAGTTATAAGACTTTCTTTATTGTAAGCCAAAATTCAGCCTTCCAGTGATCTGCCCTGATTGGTCGAAGTTAAGTGGATTAGCCAGGCTTTTTTGATGAGGTGATAAGTAGCCCCTGGGGTGAAAGAGCCAGTCTGGGAGGAGAGGGTTCTGTTGCATATGAATGCCAGAACAAGGGGAAGGGGTTGTAAACAATGATCTTCAAAAGAAGGTAGGGAAAGGCAGAAGAAGTGAGTTTCATTTACACACCTACTCTTTGAGCCCAGCCAGATGGCAGGCTTAAGGAAGGAATGGGTAGATGCCAGGGGGAAGGAGAATATGGAGATAAGCCATCCTGCAAGGTTGGTTTAGCCATCTTTTGTCTCTCTGCTGAGACTTCAGCCATATTGAATTTTGAAGAAATATTGATTTCTGGGAGACCATTGTGCCACCCTTGGAGGAAACGGTTGTGCTCTGGGGTGTTGTCCTACACCTCATTGGATAGGAGTGCCCTGCTGTGTGACCCCAGAGAACACTGAATAAGTATCTGAGAGGGGCAGTGCCTCTCAGATCTGTTGCTTGAAACTAAAGGAAGAGAAGGGTCCATTCTGAGAAGTTTGATTTGCACCTACCAGGCCCCGCACTCTGACTGACTGCGCCTGATGCACAATATGGAACTACAGGCCTGTGGATCAAACCTGCTTCAGAAGGACTAAATAGTGGACTCCCTGCAAGCTACAGGTTAACAGAGCTCACCTGGACCATCACCACCAAATATCACCAGCCTGGAGTACTACCAGCGGACTTGTAAGTGTTTTGTCCAAGTGGATTGTGGGAATTGAATCTTAGAGCTTCCAGGCCCTTGAGTACGTTTTTTGATACTTTGGGACCCTCAAAGGAACTTCAGGAAGACGTTCCAGAAGTGTGGAGAACTTTAAAGCAACTTTGAAAAAAAACTCCATAAGTGGACCGACTTGAACTGGCCAGCCAATCCGGCGACCCTCAACCGCGAGGCAGCCTGTTCTCCAAGTTGGTCCCTGTGCAAAGCTCCGGAGGTCCAAATTCCAGAGTTTGACTGGGAGCAGGTCGAAACCCAAGCCGGCAAACCCTCACCAAATCCTGCCTGGTGAAGAGCATCGAGGGTCCCTGGGAGAAAAAGCTCCATAAAAGTTTCTAAGTCCAAACTTAGATTCAAGCCGCACACCTTCAAACATGAGCCAGCCTATATCTCTGGTTCATCCCACTGGAAAGCTCCAGAGGTCTGACTTGCATAGGTTTGACCTGGAGCTTGTCACAAGGCAAGCTGGCGAACACTCACCGAATCAAGACTCGCTAAGAGCTTCAAGGGCAGAAAAGCTCCAGAAAAGTTTCTAAGTCGGAAGGACCTTCCGCAAGGGGTAGCCGCGCAGGGCTCCATCGCGGTTGGCCTGAAACTTTGACTTTGTCCCAGTCTAGCATGACCAGATGTCCCAATAGGTGGTGTAGATTTCTATCTGCTACAGAGACAAGATGACGCCCGTGTAAATGGCTGTGCAAGTCACTCCCTGCCACTCGGACTCTGAGGAATGAGAAAACCCGAATGATATCCTGATGAAAGTGGCAAACCCCTAATGCAGACTTACTGGCAGTGTCCCTGGTCCGTCCTCATGCTGTGGGTGGCTGAGTCGGCCTCGTTGGCCGTGGAGCTTGCTGGAGTTAATATAGCATGTTACATCGCATGCTATTACATCGCGTTCTTTTACAACGCGGTCCTTACAATGACCGTGTTGTTAGAACGCGATACCTTTACATCGCAAGTCATTAGATCGACTTGCTGTAGGGGGCGCGCTGGACTTAGGAATAGTATAATTTACTATTCGAACTCCAGCCTGCGCAAGAGTAGGGAAGGTGTTGGAATAGTAAATTATACTATCCCTTAGGTTAGAGCGCCCCCTACAGCAAGTCGATCTAATGACTTGCGATGTAATGGCATTGCGTTCTAACAACGCGCTCGTTGTACCGACCACGTTGTAATAGAAACGCAATGTAATGGCAGTGTTGTAAATGCTGTTTCCCGATGGAGTGCTAGGACCTCATAGAGCACTGCGGCTCGTATCATCCCCGGCCCCGGTCTGGGAAGGAGGAGGGTCCAGTAGGACCGGGTGGCTCACGGCCACCGATTGCACATAGAGAAGGATACCTCCAAAGGCGAATCGCTCAACTAAACTCAAAAGCTATGACACGGCAGTTACTCCAGCATCCCCTAACGAAAGCGCTATGTCCCTGCAGCGCTCTTTGGGGGTCAAACCAGGAGTTAACACTAATGCTACCAGTTTTAATTACAAAATGTTTTTGAAAGGAAAACGGTGTGTTGATTCCTAAAAAAGGAGACAGGAAGGGGGAAGGAAGACTGGAGAATAATAAGGGAGAAGCCCAAGAGCCCAAGATCCCCAGATCTATCAATCACCCCAGTCTCTGCCTAAGCAGCAACAGAGCTTTTGCTGCCCCTGGTGGCTTTGATCCGATCGACTTGGCCAGGAGAGCTGATGACCTGGAGAAGTCAAACCCCGATACAGACGATCGTGGGAAAGTCAAGCGAAGCACAAGCCGGGTTGATTAGCCTTCTGGTAAGCCCTAATTTGGAACCTGATTTAGGAAAGGGGTCAGCAAACAGTGTTAAGCAGAAGTATCTGGGGTCTCCTCCGCAAATAGCCTCAACCGAAGTGATAGTACATCACGTTCCTGACGGCCTTCGCTAATTCAGACATTAGATAATATGGATACTAGTGTGCTAGTCGAGGGGGCAACGGGGCTTAAGGGGCCAGAAGATTCGCAGGTGCTGGGTGACACATTTTTTTCACTCACAGATGACTCTGATCAGTCCTACAGATTCAGAGACTGGTAGTAATGAACAATTATCCAGCTCAAGCCCAGGCAGTCGGCAGTGGGGAACCGGGACAGTGGTTTAAAGGAAAAACTCTCTAGAAGGAATAGAGATTCCCCAGTCACCTGGTCTGACTGTGGAAGAATATTCCAAGCACAAGGCAAAAAACGCACTGAAATGGGACTATTCCACTGCACAGAAAGTTTACCCTGACCCCTTGGGGCAAGAAGAGGTTTCCAGCAATGCAAAAACAGCGCAAATGGAGGAGCCATCTCTGAAACTAATTTACGAATCCATCAAGCACTTGAGACCCGACTGGAGGGGAAAAAAAACAGCTGGCAACCAAGAAACTCCAAGGTGCGATTAGAAAGATGGCTAAAGCTTACGTGGACATGAACACAAGGCTGTCTGCAGCAGAAGAATTTACTACTATTCTGGAAGAGGATGAGTTCAAACCCAGGCAGAGTCGCAGGGGGCACAAATAGCAGACATCCAATGGAAACTGGAAGACTTCAAGTACAGATAGCAAGGAAACAATTTAAGAATATTATGCATCAAAGAAGGAGCTGAGGGCAGCGACATTCGGGCTTATGTGCTGAGCCTAATGAAGGGAGCCTTTCTGGAACTCCAACACTGGAACTGGGAATTAGAAATCCAGCGGGTGCACCGCTTTCCATTGTCTCTCAATAAACCAAGCCAGTCTCGTAATGGAGAAACGCCAATGCCAAGAGCAATTCTAATCTACTTTGGGAACTATCTACTCCGAGAAGAATTTTTTTCAAAGCATGCCCGAATGCCAAGCGAACGTACGAAGGCCAGTAATTCTTTGTGAGACAGAGTTTTGCCATTTTGCGGTAGAGAGACGGTGGAGACTCAGACAACTACTCCAGCCATGTCAAGCTATAGGGGCTGAAGCATATTTGATGATCCCGGCTCGTCTGAAAATTATATTTCAAAACACTACGAGAGCCTTCACCTCTGAAATCCAAGCAAAGGAGTACATTGATAAACTGAAGGGGCACAGACTGAGTAACCCCTCTCTCTAGTAATCTAGGTCTGGGGTAGTACTTGGCTTTCACTTGCAGAGTAATAAGGAACGTAATGGGATATCACAGATATAGAAGTAATGACATGGTTGGTGACGGGGGGCCCAAACACAGGCTCCATCACTTAGACCGCAGGTTTGCTTGTCTCGCAGTATAGGTGGGGGGAGGTGGGTGGAGGGAGGCAAGGGCAGGGTGGTTGGGGGGGTTCTGGTAGGAGGTTGCAGACATCCAGGAGGGTGTACGTTAGGGGAAAGGCAAAAAACCCTGTCACATGAGGAAACTAAAAAGATTGGGGGAGAAAGGGTTGGACGAGCTTAAAATAGCGCAATCAAAATGTGAATTGTGACAGTAAATATCTGTGGGCTGAATGACCCGGTTAAGCAGCGGAGAGTTAAAGAAGAGTTGCAAATGTTATATGTTGACATAGTGTGTTTGCAGGGAACGCACATTGAGGGATCTAGGAAAAACCTACTAGAGCAACTAGGGTATCAGCTTGTGGTATGCACCACACAAAGAACTCAAACTAGGGGGGTGGCCATCCTGGCTAGGAAGGGGCGCATAGTATTTAAAAAACAGCTAACTGATAGATATGGTTGCTGGGCAGTTGTTGAGTGTCAACTCTTGGAGTTTAAATTTACTCTCTGCTCAGTTTATGGCTCCATGGGCGACTATCCCGATACTTTCGAATTTCTTAATTCAGAGCTTACCAACTGGCCACTACCAATTATACTCTGTAGTGATCTAAATATTAACGGTTTGGGTGGGCTAATGAATGGTAATTGCAGCAACTATACTGGCCGAAAAATAAAAGCTCTCAGAGCCCTCACTCAACTGATTCAAGATAACGGGCATATGGATATCTGGCCTCATCTAAAACTGTAGGAGGAAGGTAGCACATATTTCTCAGCCCCCCCATAGGGTAGTAGCACGTCTAGACTACTTTCTGGTCTCACAACAATTGCTCACGGCATGCACCATAAAGAAGCTCCCCAGGGTAATGTCAGACTACAACCCCTGAGTCTTGAAGTGACTAGCACAGGGTTAGAAATAGCAGAACGAAATTGGACATTCGAGAGAGGTTTGTTGCAAGATCCTGAATACATCAGTCATATGAATAAATGGTTGGGAGGGTTTCTTGAGTTTAATAGGGGAAGTGCAGGGTGTGGAGTAGTATGGGATACCATCAAGGTTGGGATCAGGGGGGAGACGTCAGTTTTGCTTTGAATCGGAATAAGAAAACATCCCAGCACATAAATAGGATCTATAGTCTGATGGCGGATATAGAAGAAGAATTGGTTTGGGCCGCAGCTAATGGCTTATGTATTGAGGGAATTCTACATAAACTCGCCATAGCAAGAGCATCCGCCGGCGAGATCACAGCAGCAAGAGCAGCAGAAAAAGACATGGTCTGGCAGCAAAACTGTCACGAATATAGTGAGCAATCCGGTCCTAGGGATATACAAGAGGAGTTCCATAGACATAATGAGAAACTATACGGAGAGGAGGGACACCTGGATGTGAGGCATATAAAAGAGTATCTAGAGATTGAACAATTTGCAGAAGAGGATGTGGAATCCCTTGATGCCCAATTTTTAGCAGAAGAGATCCAAAGGGCCCTGTAAGAACTGCCCTCTGGTAAAGCGGTTGGGCCTGATCAAATTCCGTTTGAATTTTACAAAATCTTTTTTCCAGCTCTGGGGACCGACCTAATTTATGTTATGTGTCAAGTGCAGAAAGGAGATGCCCCTCCAGATTCATGGGCCTGGGCTAACATTGTTATCTTCCCAAAGAAGGGGAATCCTCCAGAAGAGACAGGTTCTTACCGGCCCATAAGCCTTATGAATAGCAACACAAAAATATTCTCTAAAATATTGGCTAATCGGCTGAGCGGTATCATAGGGAAGGTGATATCCCCAAGGCAACACAGGTTTTTCCCGGGCAGAGGTACAGCCGATCATATACGTAGAGTGATACTCTATTCGATGGAACGCCAGTCATCGGAGACCCTATGGCACTCATTATTCTCTACGCTGAGAAGGCATTCAATAGGGTCTCCTGGGAGTACTTATGGGGCTGTCTTGAGAGAGTGGGGATTAGAAAGGTGTTTATCGAGGCCCTACCGACACTTTATAGAGCTCCCTGGGCCCAGCTTAGATTAATGGGAGGGCAAACTGATTCTATACATATTACTTGAGGGACTAGACAGGGTTGTTCTTGTTCCCCCCTTCTATTTGCGTTTTATATAGATCCCCTAATCTGTAAAATAGAAGCCAACGCACTAATCCAACCTATCCGGCTCCAAGGTTGGGACACCAAAATATTGGGGTATGCAGATGACCTGGCTGTAACGACACCTAACCCATATGTAGCCCTGAGGGAGATTGAGAATGAGGCAAAACAGTTTGGGGCGGTTTCAGGTTATCTGCTTAGTCAGGATAAAACGCAAATTGTGATAAATCATAAGACCTGTCTGTCGGATCCATGAGTGATGAAATCTGCAGTTTATCTAGGGGTCAGGAAAATCTGGCCCCGGCAATTCAATAAGGATGAAAGATCTAGATATGCTGAATAATCTGCACCTGTCGATCCTGGGACGGTGCAACATCATTAAAATTATAGTTCTTCCAAAGTTCTTGTATTTCTTTAGGACTATACCTTTAGAGTTTGAAAATCACTGGTTTAAGGGGATGGAACAGATGGTCAAGAAGTTAATATGGGCGCATGGAAAGACGAGAAGGGCGTTAAGATTTATGTCCCTCCCCAGGGAAAGGGGGGGATGGGCTGTCCCAGACTTAAAATGTATTACTGGGCTGCAGTAATACAATATATCCAGGAACTTTTGGGAGGAAGGGCGGTGGATCGGTGGAGAAGTGATGCTCCCCCGGATATGTATGAATTGCTATTAGGTTAAAAGGCCTCTAATTGGCTTTTGAAGTACAGTGAACCAAGTTAATATAAAAAAGTCAAATTTAAAACCCTAGGGGTGACATTTTCTGTCTGGTCTGCTGTCAGGAAAAAACTAGGGTTGGGAAGGATGAATTTTTATACACCACTTTTTGAAAATCTGTCATTCCCAGAAATAGTCCATGATGGGGTTATACAGCACTGGTATGCCCTAGGTGTGGGGAAGATTAGGGATCTCCTTGATTCACATGGTGTGGCATCATTTGAGAAGGTTCAGCGGTCCATTAATGTTGATTGGAAAGAATTTTTTAAATATCTACAGGTTCGGAGCTACATCGTGAAAAAGAAAGGGGGGGAAAGGGCTTTTATTAAAGAGCTCATATTAGAGGCGATAAGGGACCCAGAGGGCTGCACTATTACCCAGTTATATGGAGAATTGAGGTCATTGATGGCTGACGATTTGAAGAAACATCGTGAGAAAAGGGAGCAAAGGCTAGGTATTGACGGGCCGAGTTTCTTGACTCACTTGCACTAGGCCACTCCATATTGACAAAACAATCTTTTCATTATATTACACACCAGCCAAGATTGCTCAATGGGGTGGCACAGAAGGGGTCCTCTGCCTGAGGCTGACATCACCCTTATGTTTGCGTCCTGTCCAGTCTTACAGTCTTTAAAGACGGCCATAGAAAATTTCCTGATGCAATTCATGAGGATCAAAATAAGGCTGACACCAGATTTAATGTTATTAGGGGTACGAGGGAAGGAGTCTCAGAGGCGCATCGAGAATTTGACTTTTTAGTTATGGCAGTCCTAAGAATATGTATAGCCTCAGCCTAGCTGGATCCGGGCCCCCTACATTTTATCAGTGGTTCTCACGGCTTTTAGCTATTTATAACCTTGAAAAGGGCTTAAATGAAAAGAAAAGATGGAGGGCTAAAGAATTAGGGAAACGTATCTGGGCCCCCATCTACAAATGGAAAAACGATAGCTTAGTCATATCCTGAATGATTGGTATTTTATTGGTGTCCTGAATCCAGCCTAATAACGTTATAACACTATATTTTTTATCAGATATGAAATGCTGAAAAAAGAGTTTTTATTCATATTCTTCCTTTTACAAATGTATTAATTATTTATCATTGGTAGTGTTTCCTCATATATGTATGTATGTATGTATTTATCTAACGGTATTTAACTGATGGTGGCAAAATAAAAATATAAAAAAATAAAATAAAATAAAAGATTTCTATGTGCTATATAGTGCTAAATCTTTCAAAATTGATACCTCCGGTTCCCTACAATGGATTTTTTTCATTTTGTTATGACTTTAAAGATAGAAATAATTCCTATTTTTATAAATTTGTGTTGGATGTGTTTTGTGTTAATTAGTTACTGAACAGGTGTTTTTAAATGCTTTACTTACCTGTCTTTGAAGTTAAGCCTGCCTGCTTGCAGCCAAGCTTCCAAGGGTTGAGCAGGGGAATAATTTTTTGAGACCTATTCTGAGCCCTATATTGTGTTAGTGGCATTATTGCCAATGGTAGATGCATATGTACCACTACTAATAATCCGCTTTCCAACAATATTTCACAGATTATTCTTTCAATGTGTTGTATTATTATATTGTTGTTAAGTATGGCATTTGTGTTGTAATTGTGCTGTGTTTCTTATCCCTTTGTTTTTCCCTCTACATATTCCTTAGCTGTAGTGTATGGTTTATATTACACCTTGTGGTATGGGCCTCATACAAGCCTGCTCATGTACAGTTCCTTTAGGACTTTGGAATTGTTATTTAGTATGAGCGTGTTTGTGGAATTTATTGGACCCGATTCTCAAAGGTAAAATAAGATGAAAGTCTAACTTTATGATGTTCGGTATTCACAAAGGGCATTTACAACTCCTACATGCCCTTTGTGAATACCGAAAGTAGTAAAGTTCAACTTTTGGTATTCACAAAGGGCATTTACGAGTAGTAAATGCCCTTTGTGAATACCAAAAGTTGGAAAGTTAGACTTTCGTCTCAGTTTACTTTTGTGTATTGTGCCCATTGTGTCTACATATACTGCCACAGCGCTGTGATATCACAGTCGCTCTTGTTCACGACTGATGGGCTGGGATCTGTATTAATCCCTTATCAGATTTTGGTGCTCCCCGATGGTGCAGTCTGTCTGTCAAGCAGTCTACTTGACAATTGAAATCATTCAAATACAAAGTATATAATGGGAGAGCAATATGGCATGGATTCACCTCTTAAAGTCAGAAAGAAAGGGCTCCACCAAACATCCAGAAAGAGCATATTTTCTACATTTCCGAACAAAGGATTTCATACATTCAATACAGTTGTACATGGTTCCCACAGAATAAACCAGTCAGAATTAAAGAGAGTGAAACAGTTACAAAAAATATTTTTCAAAGGCTTGCATAATTCTACAACATGGACCTTCTCACAAACATCACCTATACTAGAAGTCATATTGCTACATTTTGTGTACCTCATCTAAGACAGCTAGATGAAATCTTGAATGTGTACGATTCAGCTAAGAAAACCTTATAATATTTGGGGAAGGTTGTTTTCTTGGCCATGAAAATATTTTCAAACATCATTTTACTGTGACATGAAAATCCGAGTTTGTCCACCTAATACGGAGCTTTGATAGCAAACGTCACAATTAAAATGGAGTATGAGACCTACAATTGCTATGTAAGCTAAAGTTTGATTTTCATTAGTGCAGTGCCTTTATTTTCGAATACAACACAGTTAACAGCTGTGGGGCTGGAATTAAAGGATTATTCCTAACCTTGGCTGAGATAATTAATTTACTAGCTGTCTGAGCAAGAAACCTTCAGAAATACAACAAATATAACTTAAGAACAGACGGTGGCATAAACTACAAGAGGGATAAGTCACATTTGTTTTTAGTAAATTGAGCATCTAGATCTTACAAATGCAGTCGGAACCCATCAGTTTAGCAATAAAAAACATATTGGGGCATATTTACAAACCCTTAGTGCCACCGAAGCGTCACTTTTTTTGACACTCCGGTGCTCAGCACCATTTTCCTTATTTACAAGGAGGGACTAAGCTATTTTGCGTGACTTAACGCCACCTTATCGATATGCTCCTTTCCGCCGCAGTACTCTGCGGCAAAGGGGCATGCAGTGGGTGTTGCTGTGGGTGTTCCACCACAACACCCATTGCTTTTTTACGCTGCCCCTGATGTAAAAGGCTGAGGCAGTGCCAAAAGCTAATGCCATGGAATATAAGGCATTAAAATGGTTCAACAAGGAGACATTATTAATTTCTTCTTGTTTTCTGCTCTTTCCATGTGTGCTGCATTCAGCAGGACACATAGAAGGTTCAAATCACCATTATTGATTGTTTATTTGCAGGAAGGTGTCCCTTCTTGCACATAAACAATCGTCCCTGCCAGGGTGCCTGCCCTGGCGTTAGTCAGCTTTTTTTGTGCCAGCACTAGGGCAAACACAGGGGTGTGCCGTATTCTTGTGAATACCGCGCATCATTGCGTTTTGAAAATGTCAGAGCGTGGCACTGACACATTTGGTGAAGCTACGCACTCCGAAAAATGCACGCCTCCAAGTACTATGGCTGGCTTCCACATTCAATGCCCACACACAATTTTTATTTCATATTTAAGATGCACTAACTTGTGCACATTAGAGAAGTGTATCCGACGACTTCTCTTTTCAGCTTGAATTCCAAAGATTTTCTGTACATATTAAACAAAACACATTAGAAAACTTTCAGCAGAACAGTTTGCTGGGGACAGAAAGTTGTGCCTACTGCTATTAACCTTGGGAGTAGTTCCCTGAGGCAAGCTTTGATTAGCTATGAATAGAAAATTGAATCAACTCTCTTGTGTTTACCCAACGAGTATTGATGTATGGCCTTGCCTGCCTGTGCCAATTTTGCAAGACGTCTTTTGATTCAGGATATTCAACACATAGCATTTTTTAACATTACGCTTTAAATGGCATTTTTTCACTAGGTAAAGCTATAAATATTCTTAATCCTCTAGAGTTAAAATTTCGTTACTAAATCTTCAGCTAAATGTTTTAGGAGACAATTTATTGACTGCTCCTCTTCTTATTCGTGAACTGATTTCTAATCAAGCATTGACATTTATGTTTAACAGGAACACACATTTTGCAATGCTGTAAATATTATCTATAGTGAATCGAGTCAGCAGTAATAACAATTTTTTTGTCAGCAGCATCTCACAACACCATAACAGTTTCGTTCTTAATTGAACGCTAAATATATAACAGCTGTTTTTAAATATTACAAATAGTATCATTGTTGTATTTGTAAATACACACGCAAAACTGATTTGATTCTCACTCCTGAAAGTATGCAGTTTTAATGACCAACTGTGATGGAGCGTGAGTCAAATACAAGAAGTGGATTGGGCCCAGTTGGCACTTACCTTTGGACTTAGAAGAAAATGTTCTGAGAAGATAAAGTTCAGCGGGGCAAGCCTGCAGGGGGGTGTCCAAGGAGGGAGCATCATCGTTTGGGAGCTGCTGGACGAAGTTGCAGTGAAAATCTCTATGTTTTTGAATAGTCTCTTTTTTTAAATTCAAAAATCTCCAGTGAGGCAGGAGCCTCTAGCTGAGGAAAGTTCCACAAGGCCAGATACCCCTTAGGCGAAGGACTCCTGAACAGAATTTGCTGCTGCGGAGAAGTAGGTGAAGAGAGCTACAGTAAAGTCAGGCCAACCGGCGATGCACCTTGGGCGGATAAACAAGCAGGTTACTCTCAGACTCCCCTCGGTTCTCAGAGCATTTTATTAATCAAAATGTCCCAAATTTTGGCTTTTGAGTATCTGGGCACCTTTAGCACAACCGACAAGGGTCCTAGACTGGAGAGGCACCACTTGTGGGGGGGAGGGGGGGTTAGAAATCACTCATGTTGGGTCCAGGTGCGGTTTCAAGATGGTTGGAGCCTTATCGTTCCTAAGAGCTCTGATGAGTAGGCCAGCGAACTAGCCCTTGGAGTCACTCTGGCGGTCCTGGGCTCATGTGATGAAACAGGGCTCAAGCAGCAGGGCAGGCCTCTGAGTTTTCAATTCTGCCTCCAGGCAGCATAGCAGTAATTCCCGATACAGAAAAGCAGTCTTGTGGAGTACACAGCAGCAGGCAGTCTGCTGAGAGTCCCTCCGCTGGTCCTGAGAGTGAACTGAAGAGCATGTCTGAAGGTCCCATTTTTTTACCTAGTGCCGTCTTTGAAGTAGGAGAAGTTGGAGAAGTTGATTGAAGTTGGATTCTAAAAGGGATAGGGTGCTATATCAGTTGCAAAAAGATAGTGCTAATGTGAAGCACTCTTACCTATCTTGGACTGCTCTATTGTGTACCACTATCTCTGGTGTGTAAGAAGATTGCTATAAGAGCAATACTCCTTCAAGCTTCCCATGAGATTCTCTGTGAAAAGACATAAAAGAATGGACTATGTTGCAAAATCGAGTTTTAGATAATTAGTGATATGCAAGAGCAATCACTTAAGATTGTCTCTTAAAACCATTTATATTGTTGCTTACCTTCAATCCGATGTGATGTCAGAAAATTGAAAACAGCTTGACATTAGAGAAGTCAGGGATTTAGAAGGAGGCCATTTTGAATGTGTGGCTCTTAGGTGGGGATGTGAAGTGAGGTGGAATTCCATCCGGAGGTAATCTTATACTGCCTGGTAATGAACTTGTTAAGTTCATAGTCTTCCTAATATTTGATTACATTTTGTGCTTTATTGTATAAGAATTGGCTGTGTTATGGTTGTTTTAATGCTGTACAGAATGTTATGTGATATGATTGCCACTGAGAATGTTAAGCTGCAGGTTCCATGGCCAATTGTGGGAAGTCCCTGACAGTCTAGCAGTCCAGAACTGGATGGTGTTTTTGAGTGGGTGGGCTCTTGAGACATTAATACTTTTCACCCTAAGTTTCAATATTTGGGGTATATATATGGGCGTGGTGCCCATAATGTTCAAAATGAGATGAAGCATTTCCCTTTATATCAAACCCCCACCCACCTGCTTTCTTTTCCATATTCTGCCCCTTCTAAGTAGAATGTGAGTTATAGACTATCCGTAAGATACTTTCTTGTGTTAGTGGAGGATATATCCCTCAGGTTAGACAGATTGTTCAAGTTCACACTGTGGAGTTTTTAAAGATTCACACAGTCGACATATATATTTCAGTCAGAGAGACATAATCTCAGAAGATATAAAGTAATACATGCTCAAGCACAATAGTAAAATAGACCAAATCTAAAAATATCCACTTTGAAAATAGTTGAAATTTGGTAACTTAATTTATTTAAAAAATCACACTCTTAATACCAATACATGAACACATGTTTACCAATTTAACAATTTGGCCCAAACTATCAACCCTAGGATTCTGCAAAAAACACTGGTCCTAACTTAGGGGACGATTACGATGGCGGAAGGACCGTCACCGCCAGCTCGGCGGTGGCGGTCCTTCACACATCGGACCACGATTTTCCCACCGCCAGATTACGATGGTGGTGGGATCCAGACCGCGGCAGACGCAAAGACCATCCGCCATGGAACCGCCACAGGCAATCGTTCCGATTGACTGGCGGAGCGGTCTGCATCTGTAAAATGGTGGTGGTGCCTAGCAGGCACCATCCTCCAAATTACGATGCGGTCTTCCGCCAGCCTTTCTGCGTGGGTAGACTGCCATTGAAAGGCTGGTGGAGATTGGGTTTTGGGGGCCTGTTGCGTGCCCCCAATGTGTTGGGGGGTGTTTGTGCACTGGGGGGGTACCCATGGTACCCCCCGACATTTCACTGCACCAAGTGGAGTGCCTGCCACGTAGTGCAGTGAAATGCACAACATGCATTTTTGACATAGCGGTGGGTGCTGCTGTCAGCAGCACCCGCCGCAATGTTAAGAGTGCAAGGTGCGACCGCCATGGTGGCGGTCGCATCCTAATTCGGTGTGTGGAACTGCCGCAGGTATTGCGGGCGGTCCCGCTCACCACCACCATGTCCGTCCGCCCGCCATCGTAATCGGCCCCTTAGTCCATCCCGAGTTGCTTGCACAGCTTCTTGACCTAATGTTGTGCTGAGATAACAGTAGACCATTTGTGGACCAGCTTCATCTAATTCATCTATAGATCTTCATATCTTTACCATTGTCATTGTCAAGACTTGGAATGAAAAAGAAACTTAGGGCCCCTAGCTCAGTAATAGCTCTGTCATGTACAATGGGATTACCCTAGCTCTTCTTGCAGACCACAAATGGTGCATATGTTGCAGATAGATCTCAGTACTGACCACAGAGATAGTGCAATTCCTTTTTATCATCAATACGATGATATGATTATAAATGAAGAAGGAATCTATTATTTTAGATTCCACTTAAATGGACCAGCAACTTTTGCTTGGCTTAAAACCTACAAGAATCGCCAAATATATCTTAAGCTTGCACCTTTAAAACCTATCCCTACTCTATGCCTGAAGGAACGTTAGACAAGTTTGGCTTCCAATTTTCAGAGAATCCTCAAACGTGTATGACCCAACAGCAATAATGAAGTCATTGTTACTGTCATTCTAAACCCTTGTTTAGAGCATTCATCGTTCAAGGAATACACAACTTCAAGGTTAGTGAGTCTTTACATGTACATACAATAGGTTGGCACACTTAAAGAATTGCTCAATTGCACATATTGTTATAATATAGCAATGCAAGCACCACATCTCCTTTATTAAAACATGCCAGAATTGCAAGAGGGGGCATGGATAAGGATTTTGGGTGTGTTGGATAATGCACACGCTAATGTTTCTCCTCTGGCTTATTTATTTGTTAGGCTTCAGTGGCCTACTTCTAGCATATGCTTTTTTGAATAATTGCAAGGATGTTTTGCACTGCTTCCATTTTTACTCATAATCACACTCAATATGAAAAGGCGGAGAGACCCATATGGCTTCCTTATTTGCACTGCAGCCAATCAACTAGTTATTAATTAAAAGGTGTGGTGTATGCCACAGCAACCATATACTCAATATTAGGGAGGGGTGCGCCTGTCATGAAGGAGTCTGCTGCCCCGCCGTTGTTGCTAGTGCAGCATGCGTTGGCACATATTTATTGTCCACCTCAAGTTATCACAAGTTATTTTTTTAGAGTAATAACACTATCCAAAGCCGTGGACAATTCCACCCTGAAGTAACCACTTACAGCACTTAGAAGGGTGAGGGTTATCTTTAGAAATTCGTAATATGTGTCATGCAAGTGCAGTAAATTAACTTTTATATTGCTGTGAGAGGTGCATAGTTTTATTATTTTTTGTTTTTGATCCCCAGTTATATTGGAGACAGAATGACTTCTGTTCAAATCGTCGTGTGACCAGATTCAAGTAATTGATCTTTCTCATTCATCGTATGTCTGCCACTTAGGAGTCTAAGCAGGTGTGGCCTGTTTTCCCTACATTTGTTTAGTTCAGTACGGGAGAGAAGCCCCGCCCACTACCCCGCCCATATTTTTCATTGGCCTTTGTGTTTGTCCTTGTAAATGCTGTCTTCTGATTGATTATAAGGCTTTTTAGTCCCTCCTTATTATGACCATCTCGTCATCTGTACCCTCCCATGGCTACTGGCCCCTTTACTTCGAGTGCTACAACGTACGGTACCTGTTATTTAGACTGTGAGCACTATATTTTTCCGTGCCTTCTCAACCACTCCCCCACCCGCACTCCCGTTGTCGGAGCCTTCTTTGCCCTCCCCCCACCCGCACACCTGTTGTCCGTGCCTCCCCCTCCCGTTGTCCGTAATGCAATGCAATAGGTCTCGCGTAAATGCGAGTCCTATTGCATTGCAAATGCTTGTTCAGGTGAGATGCCGCCTGAGTGCCCCTGGACAGTGCATTAGCCATCTCTGAATAAAAGCAGGTTACACATTCTCGCGGCACTCGAGTGATTACTGCAGTTTTTTTTTATTAAATGGCCTACAAATCGAGCACACATGGGGTTGATGAAGCGGCTACGGCTCGCGAGATGGAATGTTCGGCGCCTGTTTGGCCTACTGATGTCACTGGGGTGAGTGACTGCACTTCATCCACTCAAGGCCTCCTCCCCTCTGGGGTGAGGGAGGCAACGGGTCCAGGGTATGTGGGCAACGGTAAAACTGCGGCATGTGCAAAACACACCGGAAGTTCCGCGATTGCCCGGATGTGAAATGTTCTCTGTCAGAAGAAGGTAGTGCTGACGTCATCGTCAGTGCAGAGTTTTCAATACTTTGTTTTTCTAGCCCCCCGCCCACGTGCGATCGTGGGACTTTTTGTTTTCCAAACTCTGTAGAAGAATCTGGGGTCATTCAAAGGCCAACCCGATCCTAAATAGGATTATTTCGAGGATAAACACAGAGAGATTTGTTATACTATTGAGTGCACCAAAAGACCAAGCCGCCATATTGTCAGGTGGTTATTATGTTTTCGCTGACTTGTCAGTATGCCATTGAATTAAAGAGAAAATATTTGTATGAACTACCATTGTTGTTCAGAGTTGTCCTGTTGAATGATTACCTCTTGGACCTGCAATTAAAATGCTATCTTGTTAAAAGATTGTGTGTGCGTGTGCTGGGAAAAGGGCCGCTTCTTTGCTTTTTCATAGCAGTTTACTATGCTCCACAGTATCAGTAAGTGGGGCTTCTCGGCCTGGCTATGCTAGTGGCATGTCACACTGCTGCTGCTCGGGGTTCATTGGTGGTGACAACAAGCCTCGCAGCGACACTCTTCGCTGTCTGGTCGGAGCTAGAGTTCATGTGCTCTTGCCCTGTGCCCTCAGATGAAGGGCACCCAGACACACGGGGCCCCTCTACCCCAAGTAATGTGTATTCCTGACATCACCAAGGACAGAATTTCAAACATTACTGAGGAAGGTGTCAGACAGACTGCAGACTAGAGGCATGTCTCGGAAAGTTGACCAATGCCTTTATAGCTCTTTGTCTGTCTCGCTGTCCGTCCGTGATTGGTATATAGCTATCTATCTACCCACCAATCAATCCATCCATCCATCCATCCCACCCATCCATCTCTGTCTGCCTTTGCATCCTTCCGTCCCTCTCACTGCCTCCGGGTTTAAATAAGAAATGTTTTCCCCTATAACCCTATGTGACAAATTATCCAGTGAATCCTGATTGAATTCTTGCTTCCATTTAAAAAAACTGTTATTGAATGTCCCTTTCCATGAAAGGACACGCCCCTTCAATATTACCACCAACCATGAGCTATTTAGCTCTGTCAATAACGCAACTCTGTTTACACATGCATCTGCGAGCTGCATGTTTAAACGTGGTCTGGTGTAACAACAAACATATATTAATGCTAATACTGTTATGATATTATTTTTTTATAAAGCGCTCGATTACCCGTAGGGAGTCTTGGCGCTAGCTGAATGCTGCTGCATATTTATTCCATACGTGTGATCTGAAATGGAAACCGACCGCATGTTTTATTCAATCCTTGTGATCTGAAATTATGTTGAGAACAGCCAAGTTTTCAGAGCCTTTCTGAAGGCTAATAGGTTTGGCATGGTTTTTACCTGAAGAGGGAGTACGTTCCAATCTTCGGGTGCTCCGATCACAAAGCTCCTACCTCCTACCTCCCAGGACATACGCCCCCCAGGACATATGCTGTCCTATATAGATGGGTATACTTGAGCAAAACCCATATTTGAATCTATACGTTGAAGTCAATGGCCTGTCTGTATGCCACTGAAGAAATTACATGTAGAACAGGTTCCAGATGTTTATGAGTAAAATCGAAGGTGTGTGTGTATGGGGCGTCTAGGACTTGTGGCTAAGGGACTATGGTGCTAGGCGATGATGGGAGCCAATAACAAACGGAGATTTATTTTCTGATGGTGGGGCTGTGACCTCGATGAATGAAGTTGTTTGGCTGAAAGATAGTCTATAAAGAGGAGTCTCCATAGGTCAAGACGGTCGAAGGTCCTTTTAAGTGAGCCTCTGGATGCCAGCCAATAACCCAGCCCCAGAAGCCAAATAGATGATCAGAGAGAACGAGTTATTCAATCACAAGGACCAGCTCCGATGACACTGAGGGGGATATTCACAAGAACGTGCGATAAACATCGACAAAATAGGCTAACGCAATTTTTCATATCGCCGTCTATCGTGGGAAAATAACTCCATGTCAATGTCGTATTTCCAACATGGCGGTAACATGCGATAGTTTCCCGAGAACGCCACAAATGTCCGCGATAGAACTACCGTGACGGCGATAAAAAAGGAAACCAAAACGTGAAAAAAGCTGCGCTGGGCCCAACTGAGATAAAAATCCAGCGAAAAGCAGCACCAGGCCCGCAAGTCCTACAAGTAAAGCGGGAACAAACACTATAAAAGCTGCAAAAAAAACACCTACAAAACACAAACAACTGCGAAGCACCATGGAGAGAGCCGGAGCAAGTACAGAGGACAACCAGAATCCCACAAGCCACACGGAGGACCAGCCTGGGACCTCGGGGTCAGGGAAGGGCAATCAATCAATCAATCAATCACAGAATTTGTAGAGCGCACTACTTACCCGCGAGGGTCTCAAGGCGCTGGGGAGAGGGAAGGGGGGGGGATGCTGCTACTGGTCGAACAGCCAGGTCTTGAGTAGCCTCCTGAAGGTCAGCAGGTCTTGGGTCTTTCGTAGGCTTAGTGGAAGGGTGTTCCAGGTCTTGGCGGCGAAGTGTGAGAAGGATCTGCCGCCGGTGGTTGTTCTTCGAATGCGGGGGACGGTGGCGAGGGAGAGGTCGGCGGAGCGGAGCTGGCGGTTGGGGACGTAGAAGAAGAGCCGTCTGTTGAGGTAGGCTGGGCCAGTTTTGTGGAGTGCCTTGTGTGCGTGGGCAAGGAGAAGAAGACGAGGAACCTGCGTCTCAGTCCGCAGGAAAACAGGATCCTCATTACGGAGGTGACAGAACACCACCACCAACTGTTCATCACCTCCACTGTGACATTGGCAACCAAAAATACAATATGGCAGACCATCTTGGCCAAGGTGAATGCAGTTGGAGTGAAGAGAAGGGAAGTGGACGACTGTAAGAAGTGCTGGACTGATGTGAAGTGCAAAACCGAGCTGAAAATCGCTGCCAACCTGAGAGCAGCAATGCAGACTAGAGGTGGGAGTCCAGCGACACACCAGGAGCCGGATGAGATGGAGGAAATGGTGACCCGAGTCATCATTGGGGAGACGGTGGCAGGAGTTGGTGGACCGGACACTGCACAACATGACCCGAGCCAACAGCAACAGGGTGAGTAACGACCAGGGACTGGGGGACGGGGGAGATGGGCACAATGGCACACATGCACAAGTAAGTAGAGCACATCTGCGGACAAACCCAAGAGTCACAACTCCGACCAAGAGCCCAATTTACCCAAGTCTGCAACATCTCAGCACTGCATAAGCACAGAAGTGAAAGGCACACCGCCTGAAAGGGAGAATGGCCAGCCAAATCAGAGCTGAAGGGGCAACACACCCACAATGCAGCACACACACATAAGAATCAGAGCACCTCAAGATTGACAACAATGTGGTACAAACTGCAACACTCTCACAACAGAACAAAGGACACAACTGCTGCCGCTTGTGTGTAGAAAATGGCCATTCGCATTTGGCATCAAATAGGCATCTCTTCACAAACAGTCACAATGTACATTGTCATGCAGTCCGTTAGTAAACTTGTACAATGCGTAAACATACATGTGAACACAGTGTCGATCTGCATCTCCCCTTCACATTGCAGAGGGAGAATCAACACCTCCTGCAGAGCAGACACAACAACTCAGCACTGATGACGAAGATGACCTCCCCAACATCAACACTGACGCCCTCCAGCAGCTCATGGACAGCTTCGGCACCCCACCTCCAGGAGCAGGGCATCCCAGCTGCATTGAGGAGACCCCAACCCCTGCACAGACCACACAGCAGAAAGCACCCACCACCACTGCTGGCTCCCAGGACCCCCACGTCCAACACATGGCATTCCAACTCCGTGTGTTAGGGTGCCAGGAGAAGATGGCTGACCAGCTGCGGGTGGGGTTCGACCTCATGGCAGCCAAACTAGATGCCATATGTGGGTGTCTAAGTCCCATCAGGGTCCACTTACAGTCCCTAACGGACACCCACTGTCCGCTCCATGCTCTCCCACAATCCATGGCTGACATCGCTGGAGTCATGACTCGGAGACAAGAACAACTGTCTAGTCAGAGTGGCTCCAGTGATGTCAGCCGGGAGTTGGGGCAAATGCGGAGGATCATGGTGAACATGGAGCGGATGCATGCAGAACGATTGGCTGCCACAGCTGCACATCAGCGAGATGTAGCTGGGATCTTCCATGCCCTGCAGATCCTCATCATGGCATTGCTGCCACACGGCCTGGCATGGATGACTGCTGCTGCTACTACTCCATCCACATCTCCGCCCCCTGAAGTGTCCGTGCAACACAGTGCGGCAGACCAAACACCACCACCCACATGTGAGGCACCTGACACATCAGAGGACAAAGATGACGATGAATCTGGCTTGGTGGCAAGATTGAAGTGGTAGCATACATCACCGCCAAATGGCCTGTTTCAGCTTGTTTCTGCCCTCTGCATCATGCCCTGGAATAACATCTTCCACTCTCCCCCGTTACACTCAGCGACACTCACCTTGGACCTCGACATGGACTGCCATATTTGGATTGGTTACCAATGACACAGCAATCACACTGCGAACTGAAGTCTACCTCTCCCGATGAACCTGTCCATCCCTAAAGGACTCTGGCTGGCCCTCCACAGGGCGACAATGTAAAGTGGGGTTTGCATGGCCCTGTACTGGTCCAGCTAAAACACCCCACTGAATGCGAATAAAACATTCAAATTCACACTGATGTGTCATGGCCCTGATCAATTAAGCATGAAAGTATTGATGAATGTAGGGACAGTGATTCCACATAAATGGTACTCCCTGGGTAATGCTATCAATGCGCATGTATGGCCGTGACCCCGATAGGCAGTGAGACACACATCGTCATTCAAAACAACTCACATCACAGTTGAATACAAGTAAATGTGCGTAGACTTTATTAGCATATGCGTGCCAGTACGGGCAAGAGAAGTGCCACAACATGCAGACCAATGCAGCAGTATGTCAGAATGAGGAACATTGCCAAGTGCCGCTGTCCACTCCCGGGGAGTGCCTCACCTTTCACAGGTGTGTGTTACCCCGTGTGATTGTCCGCCCACGTATTTGGGGTCCAGGCGAATGCAGCCATGTCCACTGTTGTCGTGGGATATGTGACCAGAACCCCAAGATGCAACAAGGTGTCGGGACATGTGCAATGGGTTCCAAACTGTTGTGGCTGCAGGTACATTGTTACACGTCCATGTAAGCGATTGCAGCTTCGTAGGCAATCATTTCCAACATGAGGTCGTTGTCGACTCCATCGAACAGGACGGCGAGGCTATCCATTAGCAGGTCCGGACAGATGGGCTTTGTCCACCCCCTGTCACCAATTAGCACTACAGCCCAATAGGGGAGCGGCTCAATGTGGTCACTGCACACAAGGAGTTCTGCAATTTCCCAGGTCCAGCTGCCAGCATGTATGCCAAGTATCCAGGCATCCCAAAGACGGGTATCACTGTGACACTCCTGGTCATGGGACAACAGGGGGCGCACACACATGTCGAAATCCAGTTTGGCTACCGTCCTGTTGGATACTCAGACATCCATGGACCACTCGATTATGCACGATCGACAATGCAACACAGGCTGAACGCAGGTGACATTGGCAAGGCAGAAGCTCAGCTGGTAACTGACCCGCAGCACTACCAATGGCAGTGCCCCCAGTAAATGCAGCATACGTGCACGGTACAGTTCCACATGACAGGGGTTGTGCATGTGTCCAAGATGTTCTGCCATTGCGTTAGTGGCCCTGGTTGAAGCGGCACTGTTCTGACCTGCGCCAATTCTGTGGATGAAATGCCACAGCTCGGATCAATGAGTTGTTTAAGTGTGCAACGGTTGTACACCTGGGATGGTGTGGGAGTAAGTGTGAAGGCCATTCCATGCAAGATAACTCCGAGCAAGGACTTCTGTGTGTGGGGTGTGTATACGTTGGTCTGTCGTCGGGCTGTGCGTAGTGTGGGAGTCGTCCTCAACTGCTATCGTATCTGTCAGGGGGTGCCGGGCACATGCAATTCCGAGGTCGGATGTGCAGATGTGCTTCCGCCTGATAGTCCAGACAAAGGAGCTTTCATCCCTAATGCCAGTTTGTCATCTGCTTGCATTCAGGAATTGTGATGTGGCTTGTTGGGTGTGGGGTGGGGTGTGTGCGACTTTGGGATTCATGTTTGACATGACTTGCATGTGGCAAATGAGCGGCATCACTGTGTGTTACGTTGCCTCACAGCTGCTCCTCCCTCCCCCCGAGCCTATTCACTTGTGTACGCTGCGCGGTTGCATCACTTGCACTCCAACGGCACACCATTGTCATGCCCTCTGTGCATGTCCACAGGCCTGACAACAACACTGTGATGTTGGCCATTGAAGGTGGGCGGCCACGTGAGTGTAGGCCTATGGTAAGGATAGTGCGGACACAGATGTGGAGTTCATGCCTGGCTGAACTCGCGCTGCAATTACGGCTAGGCATTTGGCTCATGCTGCGGCAATGCAGATGCACACAACACTTGGCATGTATGAGCCAAGACCCCGAGCAGTCTTGCGCTCCTTCATTTCTCCGTTCGTGCGAGACCGCCCTCCGGGTGCATGCTACATTGCAACATTGTCAATTGCCGGCCGGGTGGCGCCAACACTACAACAGAGACACACGCATTGGTGACTTCCTTGTCCAGGCCAGAACTGAACCACGCCCTGAGCACCGGGCTAATTCTACACACCCCTGCGCTGGACTGACGTACGCCGGCCCAGCCCACTCCGCTTACGCTTACAGGGGGGGAGGAGAAAGCTACATGTCCAAGGCCTTACCCACTGCCTGAGGTGACATGCTTGTGTCCGCTGTCCACAGCACGATGCGATGTGGTAGGGCCAGGGGTCATCACGCATACATAATGACCACACGGACACACTTAGATGTATGGTGGAACTGGCTACGGGCACGTGCGCCCGGCCCCTTTTTATTACCAGGGTCACATGTCCAGTGACGCCTGTGCTGGATGGTTGTGGGGTGAGTGTAAGCCAGCCCTCAGGGAGTGGTTGGTGCTGGCAACAACTAGAACAGTGATCATCAGATCACACACACAGATTCAATCATAAAGGGTCCATGACTTGCAGTGCACTGAGGTAGGGGCACCAGAACTGGACTCACACACAAAAGATTACATCATAAAGGGTCCATGACTTGAGCTGCACTGAGTTCATGGCACCGGAAGCGCTCGGCGGGTGCGCGGCCTGCGATGATGCGTCGTCTGGGCTGGCCGCCCTGGAAGCAATGTCTGTTGTCTACTGGACTCTACAAGAATAAATAAAGACTCAATTTGAATTGTGAGCCCTGCTGACCGCAGTGTAGGCCGGAGGCAGTGGTCAGAAAGGGCCCACAGCCACGTGACGATGACTTGTGGTGCACTGAGTTAGTGGCACCTGGAGCGCTCAGCGTGTGTGCAGCCAGCGATGATGGCGTGACCTCGCAGGTCAGGATTGGATTTGATTTGAGCGCCCTGATTACCGCAGTGTAGGCCGGAGGCAGCGGTCAGAAAGGGCCCACAGCCACGTGACGATGACTTGTGGTGCACTGAGTTAGTGGCACCTGGAGCGTTCAGTGGGTGGGCAGCCAGCGATGATGGTGTGTCCTCGCAAGTCAGGATTGGATTTGATTTGAGTGCCCTGCTGACCACAGTGTAGGCCGGAGGAGGTGTTCAGAAAGGGCCCACAGCCACGTGTCGATGACTTGAGCTGCACTGAGTTAGTGGCACCTGAAGCGCTCGGCGGGTGCGCAGCCTGCGATGTTGCGTCGTTTGACTTGGGGGACCTGCTGACCGCAGTGTAGGCCGGAGGCAACGGTCAGCAAGGGCCCACAGCCACGTGGCGATGACTTGAGCTGCACAGAGTTAGTGGCACCTGGAGCGCTCGGCGGGTGCGCGGCCTGCGATTATTCTTCGTCCGGGCGGGCCGCCCTGGAAGCAATGTCTGTTGCCTACAAGACTCAATTTCATTTGTGAGCCCTGCTGACCGCAGTGTAGGCAGAAGGCAGTAGTCAGCGCACACATTACTCTGTGGTGCTGTGCCGCTGGGTGCGCTGGGGGCCTGTATCGCGGAAGGCAGCGATCGGCTGAGGAGGCTGGCGGTCACGGCGGCGGACTCGTGGCAGGGTGAGGGCTGCCGCCCTGGCAGACGCGTTGGCCATCCTGGAAGTGGACCACGCCCAGAGCCCCGGTCTATTTATTCACACTCCTACGCTGGTGTGGCGTACGTCGGACCAGCCCACTCCGCTTCCGCATACAGTGGGGGACGACACAGCTACATGAGCGAGGTCTTGCCCACTGCCTGAGGTGAGATGGTTGCGTCCACTGTCCACAACACTGCATACACCAGCAATATGTGTCCACAGGGACATGTCTGTGCTCTGCATACTGGAGTCTGTTCGGCACATCACCGCCACACTTGGCATTGTGTACATTCTTATTCATGGGTGACTTGCCTCCTTCACACATACTTGGTTCCCACCTCTCCCCACATTCTGCAATTGTGTGGCTGAGGGGCCACGCCGTTTTCGGAGGGTCAGCTGTCTTGTTCTGCGCTGCCTCTGTGGTAGTCCGGGGGGGCAGGAGGGGAGGGGCCTGGGGGTGGTGGTGGTGGGTGTAGTGGTCCTCTTGGGTCTCCGAGCTGCATGATCATTAGATCCATGACATGTGATGGTCTTCAGATGTGGCTCTGGCCTGGGCTCCCTCTGTACTGCAGGTTTTCGTCCTACTTAAGACAAGTAATGAGCAGGTGTTAAGTAGCTGCTGCTAACGCGCCTTATCGCCAGTTTTTGTCCGGCATCGCAGATCTGGCTGGTCGTTGAGAATATCACAAAGAGGTGTTTTTGTGTGTTTTTGCACGGGAACGCCTACTCTGCATATCATTAGCGTTAGTTGTCGCTCTGATCCGTGGCAATGTGTTTTGCGGCAGCTATCGCGAGAAAACTGGCGATGTCGGCAGTTTGCACCAGCTTGTGAATGGGGCGATAAGTCTATCGCCACTTTTGCGGCGCTAAAGTGCCGATAAATTGGCGATGGCTCCTTGAGAATATGCCCCGGAGTGCGCGGCTGGGCCGTTAATGGTAGTTTTGGCTCTGATGTAAAGTTGAATGGCTATGCACTGGGAAATCACCGACGAGTCTCGGCTCTTCTGCGGCATCTGCTGCAGAAAGGGCCGGCCGTAATATGTATAAAGGGTTCTTCATCATTTGCCCAGGCTGCAGGCTTATACGGGGGGTAGGGGCAAGGCGTTAAGCCCCCAGAGGGACCTTGTACCCGGAAAACAGTCAGATCCGGTTATTTTTCAATCACTCTGCCCCACCCATATCAACTGTACTGAGAAACGTAGAGCATTTGACATGTGACTGACACTGCCCCAGCGCCACCAGCCTCACAGGGCCACTGCTGATCATGTGCACTCCGACTGACTGTCCCAGCATTAACCTCACGGGAACTGCTTGACAAAGGAAGATCTTATGCAGTGGCGAGGGAATACACATAACATAAAATAACAATCTATTTATCTTCCATGCATCTCACCCAGATCCCCTTTGATATTGAAGATGCAGATTATTCGGATTGCATCCAAACTCAGAGGACTCGTCCTGCAATAGTTGTTGCCTTGAGAACACTGTCATGCAGACATGATCTTCGCATGAACAGGGAAGCAAAAGTTTTTCATGAAAAGGAGTGGTCCTGATTTCACCCTGTTTAAATTGCATGTAAATATGCACTGTTTTGTCTCCTGCTGAAAATTATGCCTGTATTGGGCAATAAATTGGGGTTTCAAACACCCGGGCTACACTCTAGCCACTTTAATGCCTCAAAAAAGTAATCAGCAGGTGAAAGGCGACCAGGTAACGCTTATAAAATGATGGGCTACATATTACGTTCCACTGCTGTGTTTTAGTAAGTTTGTCTCCTTTCAGCAAGAAACATGTTTTTTCATTAATTGAAACCAGCACGGGACGTTTAAGCTGGTGGATGATGAGTAGGCCTGGGCAAAATTTTAATTATGCCAGAGTAATCTGAGTAATTCTGATAATTTTGCGTCACCCTCGTGGCACAAAGTTACAAAAACGTATTCGATTATGCCTGCTCGTGTAATTTAGAGTAATTTGGGGCAAAAATGCCTACTGCAAGAGCATAGGAACAGACCGCAAGAAGATGCTGGCTGCTGCTATTTGTGTTCTGTTGCATTTAGCACCATTTTCGTAGCGCAAAATGTATCCACGGGTCCATTTTGGATGTGAGAGTGCATTTTGCACTAAGAAAATTGCACATGCAGGGATATGCTCTTCACGGAATTCTGAATAACAAACGCAGCACATCCATAATGTGGCATTTTCATGGGAAAATGCCACAGCCATTTAATGGTGTAATTGCAACATTCATGCATGTAAATGACCCCGCTTCAGTCATGCTGACCTTTCACTTGACAAGTGAATGCCTCAGCTCCAGGACTATCGGCCTCTCAAAGGCAAACAGGAGCATCTGTCATTTGACTGCACCAGCCCTGCTTGCCTTTGGTCTGAAATGCCCACAGCCCTTTACAGCACCCAGTGCCACATTACATAAGCTCAGGGTGCACCCAGAGTGGTACACACCCTTCCCACCAGTACGAGGCAATGACACATTTCTACAGACTCTTTGGTTAGAATACGGGTCATATTTAATAAAACAGAACACAATAAAAATATCCTTCTTACATTTCAGCAACTTATATTGTACAGTTTCATAAGCTTTTTTTGCAACCAGTTTAGTCAAACAGAGCATCTCTACCATGTATCACACTAATCTAACATCACAAACTAATCTAGCCCCGAGTAGGAAAATTTATAATTTTTAAAGTTGAGAAGCAAGTACCTTTCACAGACTTCGAGCCTATCTCAGCACTCCCACCCAAAATCACGTGGGTGAACCACACACAAGCATGGGAAGTGATCCCAGGCCACCACCCAAATAGGACACTATTCCAGTCCCTACCCCCACAATCACCAGATTTTGAGGGGATCCAACCCCAGTAAAGAGGGCAGTATCAGAAGCCCTGTGTCACCACCATTATAAGGCACCTCGCAGGCAATGTTCCCTCTAATTTCTTTCCTCTGTGTGCGGTGGTCCCTGTGCGCAGTAACCAAGGCTATATGCGCCAACCAACCTGGACATGCAAGCAAGTGCCACGCTCAGCAATATAAATCTTATGGCAATTACCACTCCAAACTTCCGTTTACAACGAGAGCGAAAATAGGTGTATTACACACATATAGCTCTATATAATAGGGTCTTGAGACAGTTTTGCAACGTAGATACATACCTTTGTGACTTGAATTGTTTACTCCTGTAGCACCTACACCCTAGGTTTAGAAAAGGACTGGACATGGAAGGTTGTACCATTATAATATTTTACTGAACAGCAGGGTTGATGCAAGCAGTTAAAAGTTGGCAGCTATTACTGAGCTTGAACCCAGATCCATGCTGGTCATGTCAGTGTAATATGCTGACATTTTTCCTAGTGTAAATTGCCAACACCAGGGCACATTGAGCAGCTCCCGCAATTGTCTGCTTTATTGTCACGAACAAGAATATGCAGACGGTGAATGGGCTCTCTTATTTACAATTTAAGTTGGCCCAAAAGAAAGGCCTCATTCAAAGGGTAATCAGTTCTACTTTTATTAAAAAATAAGCCTGGCTGGGGGTCACCGGGAGCCTAATACATATACACCATAGCAATGGAGGGGAAACAAAGGTACATAACTTATCACTTTACAAGTCAAGTAGTTTAGAGAAACATTTGAGGCAGGCTTTCGACTTTGTTTACCCCTTGTATATAAACTGTATGCAGGTCCTGTAAGCAGGTAGGCATATGTTAAGAGTGCATAGCTGGGAGAAACAAAAAGACTGGATTTAAAATTTAACAGTGCTGGGTCTATGTCTGTATATATAAGACTTTACTACTATGCAATGGAACCTTTTTAGCAGCTTTATAAGACAAATTGATAAAGAAAACCATAAGGTTCCAAACCCATGCCTTTCAGTTTGCAAGCACCTTGTTTATGCTGGTTCATAGCGATACAAAAGGGGATGATGGACGGAACGCTTGAGCCAATCAAACACTCACCCCCAGTCAACTGATCTGGGTTTAATCCATCATCATTGTTTAGCTCACTCCACCACCCCAGTTCAGACATGGCCATATGCAAATCAGTCTGACCCTGTGCCTCATGGGAACAGTCCAGCCCGGACTGCCAAGCCATGTATTCCCTGGACCGGAAACAAGCATCCTAGGACCGGTTTCTGGCATTCCAGCCGTCATCAGCCAGGCTTGCTTGAATCCAGTGGCAAAGTGAGCAAGGGACCCACGTCTGGGCATACCCCCGCCAACTTAGGGCGAACAAAGCGATACAAAAGGGGATGATGGACGGAACGCTTGAGCCAATCAAACACTCACCCCCAGTCAACTGATCTGGGTTTAATCCATCATCATTCTTTAGCTCACTCCACCACCCCAGTTCAGACATGGCCATATGCAAATCAGTCTGACCCTGTGCCTCATGGGAACAGTCCAGCCCGAACTGCCAAGCCATGTCTTCCCTGGACCGGAAACAAGCATCCTAGGACCGGTTTCTGGCATTCCAGCCGTCATCAGCCAGGCTTGCTTGAATCCAGTGGCAAAGTGAGCAAGGGACCCACGTCTGGGCAAACCCCAGCCAACTTAGGGCGAACAAAGCGATACAAAAGGGGATGATGGACGGAACGCTTGAGCCAATCAAACACTCACCCCCAGTCAACTGATCTGGGTTTAATCCATCATCATTCTTTAGCTCACTCCACCACCCCAGTTCAGACATGGCCATATGCAAATCAGTCTGACCCTGTGCCTCATGGGAACAGTCCAGCCCGAACTGCCAAGCCATGTCTTCCCTGGACCGGAAACAAGCATCCTAGGACCGGTTTCTGGCATTCCAGCCGTCATCAGCCAGGCTTGCTTGAATCCAGTGGCAAAGTGAGCAAGGGACCCACGTCTGGGCATACCCCCGCCAACTTAGGGCGAACAAAGCGATACAAAAGGGGATGATGGACGGAACGCTTGAGCCAATCAAACACTCACCCCCAGTCAACTGATCTGGGTTTAATCCATCATCATTCTTTAGCTCACTCCACCACCCCAGTTCAGACATGGCCATATGCAAATCAGTCTGACCCTGTGCCTCATGGGAACAGTCCAGCCCGAACTGCCAAGCCATGTCTTCCCTGGACCGGAAACAAGCATCCTAGGACCGGTTTCTGGCATTCCAGCCGTCATCAGCCAGGCTTGCTTGAATCCAGTGGCAAAGTGAGCAAGGGACCCACGTCTGGGCATACCCCCGCCAACTAAGGGCGAACAAAGCGATACAAAAGGGGATGATGGATGGAACGCTTGAGCCAATCAAACACTCACCCCCAGTCAACTGATCTGGGTTTAATCCATCATCATTCTTTAGCTCACTCCACCACCCCAGTTCAGACATGGCCATATGCAAATCAGTCTGACCCTGTGCCTCATGGGAACAGTCCAGCCCGAACTGCCAAGCCATGTCTTCCCTGGACCGGAAACAAGCATCCTAGGACCGGTTTCTGGCATTCCAGCCATCATCAGCCAGGCTTGCTTGAATCCAGTGGCAAAGTGAGCAAGGGACCCACGTCTGGGCATACCCCCGCCAACTTAGGGCGAACAAAGCGATACAAAAGGGGATGATGGACGGTCCTAGGATGCTTGTTTCCGGTCCAGGGAAGACATGGCTTGGCAGTTCGGGCTGGACTGTTCCCATGAGGCACAGGGTCAGACTGATTTTCATATGGCCATGTCTGAACTGGGGTGGTGGAGTGAGCTAAAGAATGATGATGGATTAAACCCAGATCAGTTGACTGGGGGTGAGTGTTTGATTGGCTCAAGCGTTCCGTCCATCATCCCCTTTTGTATCGCTTTGTTCGCCCTAAGTTGGGCAACGCTCCTCCGCCTCAGCAGAGGAGCCGCCACTGGGCTCAGAACAACAGCATGAAAAGGCTGCTTCTTTGCCTTTATCTCATCACAGGGAAATAGAAGAAGCATACACCATAGCAAGTATTTATTAAAAGTAAGTAGTTAAAAACATAAACTGATAAACAGTCAGTCACATAACAGGATTGGCTGCGCGTACAATGGATGAAATGTAAACTGCAATAAATAAATGTTGTGTACAATACATTAATTCCTGCTTTGTGCCCCCAAATATAACATAAACTCAGAGTGTTTTACATAAGCACCAGTTGCATTACACAAAGACACATTCATTGTTAGGTCGAGCCAGGGCAGCGCATGCGAGGCATGCAGTATTGGAGTGGGCACTTGAAACCCTGCCCACTCTCTGCCCATATTTGTCATTGGCTTGCGTCATTGTCCTTCGTAAACGCTGACTTCTGATTCGTAAATAGGCTTGTTAGTCCCTCCTTAGTACCGCCTTGTCTTCATTTGGAACCTCCTACGTCGACTGGCCCTTTACTTCAGTTGTTACACGGGACATGTTATTTAGTAATTAAGCACTATTTTCTTTAGTTTCTCTTACTGCAGGCACGAGATACGCTGCTTTAGCAGTGCTTATGTGCGCTCATGGGATCATTTTTTATAGCTTCCACAGTGGTGCGTTCAACAAGGCTGTTTACGATTATGTGCGCGCCTGGTTTGTAAGCCTGGGTGGAGTACGCGTAGTCGCGCTACGCGAGGCTACGCAAAGCTGCAAAACCACTCAGCAACGCTACGCGGAGTTACGCGAGCATGCGGAGTTGCTTGTTCCGCATGCTCGCCGTATGCTCGCGCATGCTCACGAGATATTTTTGACGTTCGGCAACGCGGATTGCATGTTCGGGGGGAAATATCGCGCAAACTTCACCACGCAGTCGCCAATGGGCACGGCCATCTTGTTTTCCTATTATTTGCATGGTTCTGGGGCCTGTTCCTCATCCTGCTCTAATTTTTTCAATCCTTTGTTTTTTACACTGTTTTCCTGATCTTTTTTATTTATTATCTATCCCTCTCTCTCCCTAAGTGTATATTTTGCGTTTTATTTCTACTTTTACTGCGTTTTTTAAAACTTTTTTCTACTGTTTATATTGCTTGCTTTTTTACTCTCCTACTTCTTCTCCTGACTTTATTTTTTACTCCTACATTTTCTTTTCTGTCCCCCACCCACCCAGAACCATGGCTAAGGGTACCACTACCTCCTCCATTAGCAAGGGGAAGGCGCCTGCCGCGAAGAAGAGCCACCTTCCTTGCAGCAGACGGCGCCCGGAAGGGGTGCAGCCCCGGGCCCTTTTTACCGAGGCGGAGGTGGCCGCCCTTGTTTTTTTTGTTCAGCGCCACCTCCCCTTGACCTTGGCAGCAGGCGGCAGGCCCGGCTCTGGTTACGCTACTCAGGAGCATCACCGCCGGTGGGCGAGGGTGCGCCAGACAGTGTTTCGCTGTTCTGGGGTCCGGCGCACCCATAACCAGCTGACCCACCGGTGGTCAGACATCTTGAACTGGGAGCAGGACCTGCTGGACCTGCTAGGTGTTGAGGTCGCTGGGCTTGGTGAGTAGCTAATTATAGTAGTATTGTGTGTTCTGTTCTTTGTTACTGTTATTGCGAATATTATTTTTTTCCCAAATAGCAAGAATGCTGCTGCTTACATTCCAGGTAAGCTACGTTTAAAAATCTTCTGTGATTGTTATTCTTCTAGACACTAGACAGGTGCTCGGCGCTACTACTCTATCTTACTTGTTTGCAACTTTGCGCCCGCTTGGGCTGATTATGTAAGAGAGTTTAGAGAACTTAAGTTAGGTAATGCTAGAGAGACTCTAGTCCTTTCCTTTGTCCTCCTGTCACTAAGATATTGGTGGATTGATAGGTAGTTTAGTTACTTAGTATTAGTTGGTAATTTTTTAGCGGTCTGCATGACACATCCTCCGTCATGTCACGTGCTGCTGAGTGCAGACTCCAGTCTTTAGTAGAACCTTTTGTAGTTTGTTAGTGAGTGAGTATTATAGCAACTAAGTCATCATCAGCAGAACATCAGGAGCAACCAACCAACAATTTGGTGTATGCAAATTTATGCATGCGTCCTCCATCTATGCATTTGTGAGGACTAAAATAAATGGAAATGTAGACTTAGTGAACAATTGGCCCGTCTGGAATAGGTGGGCTAGGTCAGGTGGTACTTAGGTTTAGGATTCTGGAATCAGAATGGAACACTGGATTAGTTCATAAATAATAACTAGACGGTCCGCGAATCCCGCAATACTACTAGTCGATCAGATTAGACAGGTCAATTTGGCAATTGTTGTTTCCAAATATGTTTTTTTGAGCGTTTTTTAAAATATTTTATTTGTTTCACACCAATCATCAATGTTTGTCTCTTTCTTTATTATATCTTACATGATCAGCACCCAGGGGCAAGAAGACGGGGTCGGAGTCGGCAGGAGCTGGAGAAGATGCCTCCCAGGGCCAGGACCGCTCCTCTACCGAGGGCTCTGCTAATGGCCACAGTAAGTCCTCCTGTTGTTAATATTAATAATTATATTTCCCTAACTTTAATGCACCTTATTTTTTCCGAACAATTATTTCCGTTTCCTTATTCTATTTTTTACCAAATTTTCTTCGATCTATCTGTTTCTAAATTCTTGTTATCCCTGCCTCTAACTGCCTCTGCTCTGACTCTCTATACTACTACTATTAGTTTGTCTGTAGCTAAGCTTGCCCAGTTGGCCACTCTTTATTTTTAAAAAGTTTTAAAACTCAGATTCACCAATAGCTCTAGCCACTGAGTCCAGTCCTGTGGGTTGTCCTCTTCTGGTCTTTTTAAGAGGCTTTTCAACAATTGCCACCAACAAAATGCCCAACCAGATATTTTACTATTTTTGATAGGATAGGACATACTACTACTGTCTACTCTACTCTACTACCCGATTTTTACAAGTGATGTATGTGGTGTAGGTATGTATTTTAACTATTTTTTCAATCTTGCTAGTGAAAAAGAATAAATAGGGGGAGGCGTATATGGCATCTAAAAAATGTGTAATGTTTATTCTAGGCGTACCGACCACCAGTGCCAGGGCCAGCGGTGGGGCAGGCGACGCCAGCCAGGAGGGAGCAGTGGATGCGGCAGCTGCCACAGGGGTGGGTGAGCCAGCAGCAGTGGCGGGCGGTGGTAAGTTATACTTATATTCCTTACTTATTGACAATAGTTACACACTCGCTGCAAGGGTGTACACTGTATGTTGAGAGAGACTAAGCTGTTGTGAACAACGGTTGAAGAAGAAGACACCCTTTACTTAGCATTAGAGCAATAGCATTAACGGCGGAAGTTGAGTAACTAATGGCCTCTTCTATCTGACTTCAACTCTGCTGGGAAAGTTTTATGGTGAAGACTAGGAGTCAGACGACCTTGATGGATGGGTTGAATGAAAAGGGAAAGAAGGATGGAAGGAGGAAGGACGGGCGAGAACTAATATATGACTGGCAGAGAAGGATGCGTGGGATGCATAGGTGGCTGATAGGAATCAGATGCATGGGTGGTTGAAGGATGGGTTGAAGGTGAAAGAAACGATGCCTGCCTGGGTGGGTGAAACTGTATGGGTGATAGGAAGAATCCTCCGGGGTGTTTCATGGGTCAAACTCAAAGGCAAGCAATGAAGGAAGAACGCATGGGTGGTGGTTTAAAAAAAATAACAAATGTATGTTGGTGAAACTAAGGATTCTTGAGAGATTAAGAAGAATGATAGACATGTTTACTTTGAATGGATGGATGACTGGATGGTATTGAATCATCATAGCATAGGTGGAGACTGTCACTGAAGGAAGAGTCTTTGGAGAGAATGTAAAAGAAAAATAAACTGCGCCAGAGTAGCAAAGCCAAGGAGAATAGAAGATTAGAATTGAAAAAATATGACGCTAGAAGAGCAATGCAATGATTGATAAATGGAAAAATCGCTGGAAAGAGAAAGAACAGGACTGTTTTTATGCAAGGTTTTTGATTCAAGGTTGTATTTTATTTTAAGAATACTCCCTTGACTCACAGTAGTTTGCAAGCACAGCATATATATTTTGTATGTATGTTATCAAGCGCCTCCCTCCGACTCTGAGGCCCGCTCCCTACCTATGTCATTTATTTTCGACTGTGTCAGCCAGCCTGCCATGGGTGGCCTATCGGCTGCATGGTTACACAATCAATCAAAAGTACCTCATGTCGTCCGATATATAATCAATGATCATTTGGTTAAGATATCATCTGCCTTGTTGTAGTAGTCAGGGTGAAAGTGAAATTGAGAAGTTGCCCTCATGTAACAGAGTATGGCCACCCATAATAGAAAATTAAGATGATTGTGTAGTCAGCTTCCCCACCTGCAGACAGTAGCAAATAAAATAATGTGAGTTAGACACAAGTATGTTTGTTTAGGGCGCAAGCTGACTGAGCTGGCATGCGAGCTACAACAAGGTTAATTTAGCTAAATAAGAGAGAAAAGAAGAAGACTGGTCTACTCCATAGTGCCTAGTAGTAGTAATGCCTGAAACTCCCACAAATGTTAGAGGCCGAGGAAGTGGGCGGATACCAAAAATGTTATGTACTGTGCTTGCTAGTGCTACTGTGCCACTATGTGTAGAATTAATTTTGTGTTACTGTTTTGCTAAGAGTATTGGTTACAATAGTCTTTTTTCTTTCTTGATATAGCGACTCCTTCCCAACCAATAAAATCAAAACCGGACAGGAAGGAATTGGCAGGGATGGCCCGGTGCCGGAAGCTGGAAGCCATCTGCAAGGAATATTGGCAGCTGGTGTTTCTGGCGGAGGAGGAGGAGGCGGCAGCAGCTGAAATGAAATTAAATGAAATTTGTACTTGTAAAGCGCACCCATACCCCCAAAGCGGTGTCCAGGCGCTGTACGCATACCGCTGTGGAACCCTTCCTGGCTTTTCCCTGTGAAAATGTCCACTCCTGGGCACCCCCAGGGTGAAGCCAGGCATCCCAGCGCTGTTGGGGCCGTTGTGGAGATTAAGCAAGCTATTGCCCAGAGTTGCAGAGTGGGACCCATGATTAGAATAGGCACCGAGGCGAGAATTATCAGGTCCGAGGAAATTGAGCCCAAGACCCGCCGAGGCGGGAATTGAACCCTGGTCCCGGGCCAGATCTCTGCATCAGGGTCTGCCGCTCTAACCATTGAGCCACACTTCTCCAGCTGCAGCCTCCTCCAAAGCCCCGGGTCCCAGCCAGGCCCCTCCAGTGGTACGGCGCCGCGGTCTTGCAGCTGCCCGCTGCACTTCATCATTCAACACTGCTGCCCCCCCTAGATGCAACTGAAAAGCTTTCAAGCGCTGCATGCTCCTCCAGATTGGGCACCTAGAGGAGCGGATAAAGGTCCTGGAGGGTAACAAGCGAGCACGCCGATAGAGATTCCGTCGGATTGCCCCTTTTTTAATCTTTTTTTTGGTGGGTGGGAATTGGGCGTTGGCGAAAGGTTGGGGTCTATATTTATAATTTATTATGGACAATTGAATTCACCGGACATTGGTTGGACTCTTTCTTTATCTTTTGGACATTGGTTGGGGTTAGGGAGACGGGTGGGTCAGGTGTTGTGCGATTTTTACATTAGTTTATTTTGTTAGGGGATTAAATTATATTTATACTTAAACTTTACATACTATGTAAATGTTTTGTGGGGGAGTTACTCTTTTACGTCACACGGTTTCCTTTGCTGCTGCAGGGCCGCAGCCAGATTTTGATTTAAAGAATCTGCCGCTAGTGTAACACACTAACAGATAGGTGCGGTACCCGCATTTGTGAGTGACTTGTCCTACTAGTACTGTCAGTCTCTCCTCCTAGTCTATGCAGTCTGCAACTGGACTCGGAAGGGTGTGGGTGTGTGAATTAATGAATTAATTTCCATTATTAATTATGCCCCCCCAAACTTCTTCTCTTACCTGTGACTGATGTTTATTTAAACTTAGGCAAAGCAATGGGTGCATGGTGATGATGGTTTAGTTTCCCAAGATGCCATGGTGGTGGTGGTGGTAGTAGTAGTAGACACTGGCAGTAGCATTTGCAAAAAAAGAAAATGAGACAGTCAGTCCCCTGAAGGAGACTCTGGAAGGAGTAGTAGAACGAAGTACGAAGTACAGTACAAGAAGGCTGCCAAACAAGAAACCATAATAATGATTAGCAATGCTAAAGTAAAATAAAAGATAATGCTGGGGGGGATAGCCTAGTACAAGTTCCAAACTGTAGTTGACTCGACATATGAAGTAGACAAGCGTAACCTTTAGTGCTGTAAGGATGATGAATCGATGCGGCAATAAATTATGATGGATTATGTTTCTCTGGAAAAAAAATTGACTTGCAAATACTGAGCATGGGTGGGCAAGCAGAAGAAGATCCTCGCCCTGCATTGAGTTAGTGTTGCTTTCACCACATCTGCCCCAGCAAGTGTGTGATCAATTATTGGTGTAAATTAATTTAGTCACACCTCAATATAAATCACACAGCCCGGGGGAAGAGGGTTAGGGTTTGATGAATGGTTGGGAAGGGGTATTTGAGGGAAAGGTTTGACAAAGACAAACACTACACATGGACAACACACAATCTTGGCAGATGACCGTCATATTCATAAATCTGTTAAGGGAGAAAAAGGAAATGCATGCATGATGATGACTTGATGGTTAATGATAAGTAGTACTAGACTAGTAGACAGTACAGGGCAGCAGTATATTATTAATTATAATTATTATGCAATTGCCTTGCATGTCTGCCCTTAGAGAGACTAAGAGACCCAAATTATATACATTTTATGTTCTGTTGTACTGGGCTTCCTTTTAAAGCTAGCAAAGAAAATTTAAAAAATAGCTGTAGGGATCAATTATAAGCAAAAAGCAAACATAATAAACAAGAACACATAGTCGTAATGATTGAAGAGAAAAAATGAATCAAATTAATTAAAAGATGATGAATGATACTAAGTTACTGTATGTTATCCTGGTCAAATTGGGGAGTTGCATCTCTGCATTCCTCTTGGTCCTCCCTTCCATGGGTGCTCCGTCCGTCAATCTTGGGTGCCACTGCCTGCCTGGCGGATGTGGATTGGTAAGGTAAGTGTGAGTTGTTTTTCCCAGTATAGCACAGGAAAAAGGCCGGCCTGTAAGTGTAGATGGTAAAACAAAAGGGATATTGAAAAATCAAGGAGAGAAAAAATGCATAAATTACAGAGGAGTGCAACAAGAACACTTTCAGAGGCGGCATGGCTAAATCATGTCTACTACTCTGTTTCCAGCATTAACCGACAACAACAACAGGGCAGAGCAGGCCCACGGCGCCCACCCAACTGCCACTTATCTTAGATTTTGAGCCAGACAGAGCACACATATTCAGCAACATAGCATTTTCCAAATTAAGTAACTAAATCAATGCACCGCTGTCAGTCATACCACTACACTCTCCTCCACCACTACACAGACATGTAGGTCTGCTGTGGTTGTTGTTGACTTGTTTACATTTTAGGCCACTTCATGAAACGCCCGAGTTATTCCATCATTCATCTCCGATCCTACTGACTGACTGCCATGAGTATAGTATGGTTATCATCATCATGGTGTCCAACTCTGTAGTGTACCGAGTGAGTCCAGAATAGATTCCATATTAAAAAAATGCAATGGATCGGCCTGCAGTAGAAGTACAATTTTGTTATTAAACAACAAGAAGGGAAACATTGACTTGAGTCACTTTTAGTGTGTAGATTAAATACTATTACACTTCATGCACAACAACAACAACACAAACACCAATCACTCAGAGTCAGCGTCCAATGCATGCCATCCATCATTACCTGTTGTTCTTAAGGGGCAGTCCCTCTCGGCTCGGAAAGGAGGATAGCTATAGTCATGTTCTTTGGACGGATTCGACGAGGCAGGCACACATTTCTTGTACTATTCTCCATCCAATGTCTGGCTTGAGGGAAATGGATTTAGGGCAAGTCAGGATGGAGCAGGACTCGGAGGAGTGGACTTACTTCTTTAATAAATGCACACAGTTGCAACTCCAAAAGGCAATAAAAAGAGTAAGACGGTGGTGATGGATTTGTTGTGATTCGAACCAGAAAGACAGAGACACACACAAATAATAAAAGTAAATAAGGAAGAAAGTAACAAGTTGAAAGCTTAGTTGTCAGGGAAGTAGAGCTCGTCCTCAAACTCTGGTGGTTCACCCAGAAGTAGGTCATCTAACACACTACTTTCAAGACCTATGTTGCCGTCATCATCTTCCTGCTGTGCTACTTCAGGTATGGTGTAATCCGGTGGTATAAAGTGCTGATTCATTTTGATCATGGTTAACCTCTCCACGTTTTGGGGCGAGAGACTGGTCCTTTTCACTGTTACAACGGCACCAGCAGCACTGAAAACACGCTCAGAAGAGACTCTTGCCACAGGGCAGGCCAGATAGTTTATCGCCAGCACTGGCCATTGGCGCCTTTTCCCATCCCTATACAGCAATGGGTTTTGATCAATGTAGACCTCTGTTGGGTCATCCAGATAGGCCTGGACCGTCCGCTCAATGCTCAGGGGTGCTCCACTTTGCTCGGCCTCTTTAGCCTTAGCTTCAGCACTGGACCTAACAAGCCCTTGCTGTAGAAACCATTCCTGTGCCGATTTTGGTGGGGCAGATGCTCCTGTTCTTGTTGTTGTTGATGTTGTTCTTGGTGGTTTTGGCTGCTGTGAGCCAACCGCATTGCCCTCAGGCTCTGAAGTTGAACTTGACGCCGGCTGCCCTGCAGTACTTGTTGTGGCCTGGAGTAGCGGGCCTCTAATTGCCGGCCGTTCTTTTTCTAAGCGACTGGCTTCCGCAGCTATCCAAGTTTTGTACTTGGCAACATCCACTTCTGAAAAAGGAATCAATGTGTAAGTTCAGTACTGCTTTGTACCGTGGATCCAGAATTGTGGCAGAAATGTAACGGTTGGATGACACAATTTCTCTTTGCACCCTTGTATTTCCAGATAAGCGAAGGGTTAAGCTCTTCACCAACTCATATGCTTCTTTTTTTTCCTCCACACCTGCGTACATTGCACATTGTACATTCAGCTGTTCCTGTAGCATGTGGAACAATGGGATAGCTTGGCCCATAGTACAGTCCTCCTTGCTGACTTCACGTGTGAAGAGCTCGAAAGGAAGTAGCATTTCTGTCAGGCATTTAACTAGGCCCCATTGGTCCATCTCAACGGTCATGCCTTTCACAGTAGCATCCCCTCTTTGCATGACATATTCATTGATGGGCCTGTACTGCTCAAACAGACGTTCAAGCATGTAATAAGTTGAGTTCCAACGTGTTGGCACCTCCTGGATGAGTGCTTTAACTGGCACTCTATGCTCACATTGAATGATCCTCAGCTGCTTCCGGGCTTTAAAAGAATGGCCAAAATGTGTGCAGATTCTTCCGCAGGTGGTCAGTAAGTTGCTGACTCAGTATTCTTTTTTCAGAAAGTCTTGAACAATAATCTTAATGCAGTGTGCCAAACAGAAGACCCTGAAATAGCCACCATTGGACATGGCCCTAACTATATTACTGCCATTGTCTGTGGCAACAAAACCAATGTTAAGCCCTCTTGAGTGCAGCCATTCAAAGACTGTGCCGTTAAACTCTTCCAAAAAGTTTGCAGCAGTATGAGATTTCTCCATGTCGAACATGGCTACAGTTGCATGTTTCCAAGTGGCATTAAAAATCTCAGCAGTGTCAACACCTGCAGATATCTTTTCTCTAACCCCCACAAAAGAGATCCAGTGTGCAGTGATGCAAATGTAATCAGTGGCTTGGCAACTGGTCCACATGTCTGTTGTCAGGTGGATAGTGTGAACAACACTCTGCTGCAAAGCTTGTCCAAGCAATTCCAGCACGTCGTGATGTAGTGCTGGAACAGCAACTCTGGGAAAATAGGGCTGACTGGGAACCTTCCATTTTGGGCAGATGGCTGTCACAAATTCAAGAAAACCCACCCCTTCCACAAATGAAACAAAACATCTGGGGCTGCACACCAGTCTTGGTAAGTGGCAGTTCCTTCTTCTCACTGGTAACTTTCTTGGTACTGGAGGACCTGGTACCTTTCTTTGAGGCCATCTTCTTCAGATGTCAGCAGCATGCAGTGGCACAAGTTGAAGAGATGTCTGTCTGTGGTCACACGTCACGTGACTTCGTGCGCAGCAGGACTTCTGTTTGGCAGTACAACTGGTGATGATGACACCTCCTCCTCAGTCTTTTGTGCACCTAAAAGCAAAGAAGCCAGAAGAACATCAGTGAAACATGGCATTTGTTGTTTTGGTTCAATTCCTACTAGTACAAACAAACAAATATAATAATATATAACTTAATGTGTGTGGTCACACTTGTTAGTGTTATTATTAATATTATTAAATATTATTAACTCAGTTTAGTTATTAACAAAACATAACAACAGTGTAGCCATTTGTGTGACTTTGACAACAAGGGCTTTCATGGTGTACTGTGTACAATCAGTGACAGTCAGGAAGGATAGGAAAGAAGAAGAATAAAAGAAAATACAAATGTAATGGAACCTGTTTGGCATTGTGCATCACGTGGGTTGCAGCATTCATGGAGCTGCAGCTGGCAATGGGGATGGAAGCAGTAAGCCAAGAGGAACAAAGGAAAGACATGCAGGCCTATGGCAACAGCAGCACACTAACTAGTACTACCACCACAAAATGGCCACCATCCACAAGGTCACTCACAGTCACACTCACAACAAGCAGGAGGCCTGGAAAACAATGAACTCAAGCAGGCCCAATATGTCCAGATAAAGGAGGCATGCTAAACAACACAGCTTTAATGCAACAATGCAAAAACGAAAAACCACAGGGCTAAAAAAGGTTTTCAAGTTACACAACAACCACACCACACACATCCAGCAAAGGGATTTAATTAACACATATGAAAAAAGTGAAATACCCCCAAAAAAACACATTTTGCAATTCAATCCAATGCCATCCATGCCCTAAATGATGTTTAAATTCAACAGACACCACAGAAACATTTGCTTCATGCACCCATGAGTAGCTCTGGGCCTATTGGTTGGAAAACCCATTGGCAGACTAGGCCACATAGTGAATCAATTCAAATCAATAATATAGCAAATGTATTAGAAAATGTAGTGAACTGTGATGCATTTTTTTGCTGGGTAAAAGAAGAAAAAATTGCTTGCAAATCAACAACAAGGCATGGGCACCAGAAAGAAGGCTTGCAGGCCTAATGCAGAAGCACACTGGCTGCCTTCACAAAATGGCAGTCAGCCACATGGCCAGGCCATCACAACAACAAAAAAGGGGAGATAGACAATGCAGGCCTATGGCAAAAGCACCCTGACTGCCTTCACGAAATTGCCGCCAGTCACATGGCCAGGCCACAACAACAAGAAAGGGAAGACAGACAATGCAGGCCTATGGCAAAAGCACACTGGCTGCCTTCACAAAATGGCCACCAGCCACATGGCCAGGCCACAACAACAAGAAAGGGAAGACAGACAATGCAGGTCTATGGCAAAAGCACACTGGCTACCTGCACAAAATGGCCACCAGCCACATGGCCAGGCCACAACAACAAGAAGAAGTAAGCCAGGAGGAACAAAGGAAAGACATGCAGGCCTATGGAAAAAGCAGCACACTAAGTACCACCACAAAATGGCCACCAGCCACATGGTCACTCACAACAAGCAGGAGACCTGGAAAACAATGAACTCAAGGAGGCCCCATATGGCCAGACAAAGGAGGCATGCTAAACAACAAAGCTTTAATGCAACAATGCAAAAACAAAAAACCACAGAGCTAAAAAAGGTTTGCAAGTTACACAACAACCACACCACACACATCCAACAAAGGCATTTATTGAACACACATGAAAAAAGTGAAATACCCCCCAAAAAAACATTTTGCTATTCAATCCAATGCCATCCAGGCCCTAAATGATGTTTAAATGCAACAGACACCACAGAAACAGTTGTTTGATGCACCCATGAGTAGCTCTGGGCCTACTGGCTGAAAGGCCTATAGTTTTGGGAGACTACTGGGCTAGTGAATTAAATAAATATTGCAAATTAATTAATTTCAAAATTTGGAGAAAATGCAGTGAACTGTGCACCATGTTTCCTTTATAAAAGATGAAAAATTACTTACAAAAGAAACAACTAGGCTCCTACTGAACTACAGGCCACCCACCACAATAAATTAAAAAAAATGATGAAAAGTACCAAATAAATTTAGGTGCAATGCCCCAATCAAAAAAAACAACACCAATTTTCCAACTTACTTGTGAAATCTCAGATTCAAAAGTCCTCAAATCCAATGATATATGATGCAGCTGCCACAAAGAGTGATCCTTCCAGCTCCAAATCCAAATGAAAAGTGAACAGGAGATGGACAAAGCACTGGGAGGAGCCAGCTGGACAGGAACAGGAAGTTGGAGACTCTGGGGCACTTCCTTCCTCTTAAAAAAAAGTAAAAAAAGTAAAAGGACTCCTTGCACTAAAAAGTACAGCCAAATGTCAATCTGAGGAGTTTTTTTAATCAGAATCACCGTTTCGAGGTTTTGTTGCTGCTCGAGAGAGATTCTTCTCCAGATTGCCAATTCTGCGTGTTCGGGATCGCGATCTTCGCAAAACTTCCGCCGGAAGTCCGATGGCGCTCCCGAATGACGTGTTTCTGATCGCACACTCTTGCGGGAACGTGCGGCTGGCTACCAATTCTCGTGCGCTCGCGAACAGATGGGAAATCTCGTCGGCAATCGCAGGCATCCCAGTAAGTCGCTCCCGTGCACGTGAAAACGCATTTTGAGATCGCAAACACAAAAATAAACTCCGCTCCGCTTCGGAGCGCAGAGTTTTTGGTAACTCTGCTATCTACGCGGAATGTGAAGTTGCCAAAATTTCACAAACTCCGCGAGCGGAGCGGATTTTACACCCAGGGTTACTGGTTTGTCTTATTACATACATAGTTTGGTGTCTGTGCTCGGCCTAGTGTGCCACGTCGTGTTAGCGCATAAGTAAAATCGCCCAGGTATTCACACACTACGCAGATGTTTGGTTTAAAAATGCAAGTTGAAACATGAGCAATGCCTCGTGCCAGCAGCTGGGCTGCTGCCATCTGGAAACGAGCATTTTGATAGTCAGATTTGTGACACCATTAGAGATTGTCTAATTTTCTTTTTTTATGCGGGGCATCAGGTTTGCCATTGCCTTGGTTCTTTCCCTTCCTCCCCAACCGGCAGGGGCACCATGGCTTTTATCAGAAAAGCTTGCCAGCGTGAACTGCATGTTTTGTACTTGCGTCTGATATGACGTAGCTGGCCTGATGATTGTCTGCTCTACCACACATTACCACACAAGAAATAAAACAATCTTGAAGGAATGAGAAGTACACTTCACGCCCGCCCTGGCGCGAGGCTTCAGCTACGACTCGTCATGGTCAGAAAACGTTTTTCAAACCTCCCCATCTCTTCTCTTTTCGAAGTTCGTCAACTGGAAACGTAGCTAGGGGAGAGGGTTACACTCTTCGTACAAAAGGAATCACGTCTTGTGTAAAAGATTTGCACAGTGTCACGGGGTTAATTCAAGTGGCATGGCGCTGGGCATGCAACGCTAACAGACATGGGCCTGTCGAGAGGGCACAGGACATTGAAGGAGACATGCAAGAGAAACTAGTCGGCGCAGTACATACTACACGCTATACATGCCATTGTGGAACTGTTTGAGCACGGAACATACAACACATACTAGGAGACGTGGATATGCCAATCTGAAACCCTTCGGACACAGAGCTCTCTTGGAGAGTGGAGACGTGCGTGCCAATGTGAAGCTATTTGGGCAGTCCTTCACATACCAGAAGACAAGTGCACACCAATGTGAAACAATCTGTGCACAGGACATACTGCACATACAAGACGAAATACATTTTAACAAGAAACACATTGTAGGGGACGTGCATGACAATGAAAAACTATTTGGGCACAGTAGAATCACAAGAAACGTGTGCATGTCATTATGAAGCTATCTAGGCACAGTTCATTTTACACATGCTAGAAGACATCTGCATGCCAATGAGAAATGTTCTGGGAAAAGTTTACATCTGAGGACAAGTGCATGTAAATGAGAAACTATCTGGGCACAGTACATACAGAGTTTACCTGTGTATGTCAATGAAAAACTATTTTGTTGCAATACATACAACACTCAATTAGAGACAGCTTCTTGTCTATGTGGTACTATCTGGGCACAGTACACATGGCACTCACTAGGAAAGATGTGTATGCCAATGTAAATCTATCTGGGCACAGCACATGCAGTGTCTTGTGTGTGAATGCAAAACTATCTGGGCACAACACACACAGTGCCTTGTGTGTGAATGCAAAACTATCTGGGCACAGAACACACAGTGCTGTGTGTGTGAATATAAAACTATAGGGGCACAGCACACAATGTGCTGTGTGTGAATGTAAAACTATCTGGGCACAACACGCACAGTGTCTTGTGTGTGAATACAGTGCCTTGTGTGTGAATGTAAAACTATCTGGGCACAGCACACATAGTGCTGTGTGTGTGTGTGTGTGTATATAAAACTATATGGGCACAGCACACAAAATGTTGTGTGTGAATGCAAAACTATCTGGGCACAGCACCCACAGTGCTTGTGTGTGAATGCAAAACATTCTGCTCCCAGTGCATAGAGCACTCACTAGGAAAGCTGTGTGTGTCAACGTAACATTTTCTTGTCACAGATCATACAGAGTTCTCTAGAGAAGACGTGTGAATGTAAAACTGTCTAGACACAGCACATACCGAGCTCTCTAGGAAAGATGTGTATGGCAATGTAAACCTATCTGAGTGCAGTGCATGCAGAGCTGTGTGAGTTATTGTAAACCTATCCAGATTCGGTATATACAGCGCTCACTGGAAAAAGTGTATGTGCCAATGTAAAACAATTTGGGTGCAGTGAGTACATGGCTCACTGGGGATAACGTGTACGTGCCATGCATACAGTGTTGTGTGTGTCAATATAAAACTATCCAGGGGTAGTACATGCAGTGCTCGCTAGCGAGCAAGCATGCAATTGACAAATAGTAGTGCAAAGTACAACACAAACTAGAACAAGCATTGGCAATGCAATAGGTCTCGCATTTTCGAAACTTTGACCTATTGCTATTGTAAATGACAATGCCTTTTATTTATGTGTTGTTTTTAAAAAACATAAATAAAAGGCATTGTCATTTACAATTCTAATAGCTAAAAATCTCGCAATTGCGAGACCTATTGCATTGCAAATGCTTTTTTTTTAGCAGTTCACAAACCATGTTTAACTTTTCCCTAATCTCTTCAAAGGACTATAACATTCTCCAGTATTCCAGTGTGCAGGTTTTGTTGGGCTTTGATCATGTGTCAAAGGCCATATCGTTGTGGGTCATGTCTTGGCAGCCCATCTTTTACATTTGGAGCAACGGTTTTGTGACTACATTATTAACAATCCAGCTTTCTTCTATTAGGCATGGCTTTATCAATGTTGCTTGCTGCATTCACAGGTGAAAGCCAATGAGGTTGGCATGGATAGTGGCAGGCAAATTGGTGTTGCTGGCTATGTTAGAGTGTACAGGAATGAAGTGCAGTCTATGTACCTTGACCTTCGTATGGCCTCTTGCTACGTTAATCTGCTGCTCGCTGTAACCAGGTTCTGTATTGTCAGCATATCAATGCACTTGTCTGTTCATGGAAACAAGACATGCATTTCGTAACTCTTTAATCGCTGGTTTCCCCTTACAAAGATGTGTTGCCTGCGACCGACTAACAGCTATTAATGTAAATAAACGCATACTGAGGAGAACATTTACTGCCCAATCTGCGTGGAATATTGTAAAGATTTCATTTACTTTGTTGCAAGGTGTCAAAATACATACAATTCTTTAGGGCTCTAAAACACAGTTGGTGCATGCAAATTACCCTAAACACTGTTTCTAATCCTAGACTTTTCATTCAATACGTGGTACCTGCTGGTCCAGTGGCTTCTTTTGGCCCAGTTGATGAAAAGTAATCTATCAAACGAAAGCAAGACTGCATACTGTGTGGTATAGCTGGAGCCATCTGGCACTGCTAAATGTCAGTTAAGGAGAGAAGCATGTACTGGGCAGCAAAGAAGGCACTGACACCATGTTCATGTGGGGTTTGGTGTATTCAGTGGCCAAGGATAGAATGAGCATTGAGAGAGCACAATTACCTACAAGTGACCATTCACTACAGAGCAAGCAGTTGGAATTTCACTCCACACAACGTCACTCTGCTATACGCCACTCTACACCACTCCACTGAATGCCACTCCAATTTACCCACTCCTCTTTATGCCAGAATACTCAACTACACTGCACTATTCTTTACACAACTCTGTTCCGCATCACTCTACTCTATGCCACTCTACTCTATGCTACTCTACTCTATGCAACTCTATGCCACTCTGCACTACACCACTTCTACACCACTCCATTCTACTCTACGCCACTCCATTCCACTCTACATTATTCCACTCTATGCAACTTCACTCCACTATACTCTATGCCACTCCACTCCCCACTCTGCTCACCTCTAAGCCACTCTACACCACTGCACTCAACTCTACTGTATGACACTGTACTCTCCACCACTCCACTCTACGCCACTCAACTCCATGCTACTCTGCGCTCCTCTACCCCACTCTCCGTTATGCACTCTCCTCTAGGCCACTCTACTCTGTGTAACACAACTAACTATTGGCAATGCAGAACAGCAGACGTGCTGCTGTTCACATGCTTAAAAGACATTGGCAAAGCCAATAGCTCCTGCAAGGTGAAAACCTATTGGCTTTGCCAATGCTTTTCTTCATTATTGCGTATGAAAGCACTTCTAGATATGTGAGTTCAGACTACCAGTTATATAAAAATAACACTTTAAATAAGTAATTCTCAATTTGGTGCTATAATGTGCCTATTAGTGGCATATGTACAAGGGACGTGGTGCAGCGTGTCGTAAACCTCCTTGGATTAACGACACGCTCCTCCACTTCTGAAACGCAGGGCACACCATACTTAGAAGAATATGGTGCAGCCCCGCATTTCCCCCTGCGCTGGCGCTAAGTTTAGCAGCTTAGCGCCAACGCAGGAACCCTTGCACTATAGTGCAAGGTTGTCTGCGTGCAGGGGAAGGTTGTTTATGTACAGGAAGGTCCCCCTTCCTGCACATAAACAATCTTGAAATGCTATTTTGAAACTTCTATGTGTGCTGCTTAATGCAGCACACACAGAAGTTGCAAAACGGCATTTAAAAAAATGATTGTATATGTGCAGAAAGGGGGACCTTCCTGTACACAAACAATCATTGGCCTTTTGATGTTTTCCTGCGTGCTGCACAAAGCAGCAAACATGAAAACAGCAAAAACGAGAAGAAATTAAACATTTCTCCTCGCTTCGCCAGGCTAAGACCAGGATTTCCCTGGTCTTAATTCTGGCGCTGCCTTCTATTTATGCCTCCCTTGTAAATTAGAGGCAGCGTCAGAATCAATGGGTGTTGCGGTGGAACGCCCACCGCAGCACCCATTGCCCTCCCTTTCACGCTAAGCATAGCATGAAATGGGGCCGTATTTACAAGGCAGTGTGAGCGAGCAGCTCTGACTCAAAGGGATGCTTAAACGGCCCATTTTGAACCCACGTAGCAAGGAACACTACAAATCCAGCGGGAGCTGATATTTATGACAGAAGACATGATCCCAGTGTCTAGAGCCCCTCTTATGATATCTTCCCCTTAAGCTGGAAACCGACTCTGAGGCTCCAGCAGCGAGGCCCCGCAAGGCCCGGGGACCACAAGGAGTAATCTGGTCTCCACTCGGTAATCCCATATCTCCCAGAGCAGTAACTCTGCCAGAGGCATGCCGAAACAGACAGCTGTCCGATACGAGAATCTGAGACAGATAAGAAGACATCGATGCACCGAGGTACCGAGGCATACCTCCACTCTGAACCGGTGGCCGCATCCAACCGACAATGAAGATAACGAAGATACCCTAAAAGAGGTACCAACAACGAAAACCCCTCATCCACAACATCCACACAAAGTCACTCACCTTAGCACTAAGGCCATCCCCGAAATGGAGCCGGAGGGCCGCAAAGTCACACTGCATGGGCCGGCCGCATCTTAGACTTCTGCGGGTCTTCGTCGAAACACAGCAGCAAAAGAACAAAAAGAAGAACGGGGGTAAACACGAACGCTCAGCATAGTGGTCAAAATAAAGTAAGAAAATAAATTAAGAATCTCTTTTTACACAAACGATTGTAGCCCGCACGTAGTCTGCCTGATGTTAAGATGGCGCCCGAAATGTAACTACGCCTCAGAACCAACTGCCAGTTTGCCTGGCTTTAACATGGCGGCAAACAAGTGAAGTGGCTGCATACATTCTGTGAGTGTAATCGCAAAGTAAGAATGTCGGAAAACTGCAAAGCTGGTAAATAAGCAAACCCAGTAATAACAAACCCAACAAAGTAAGTCTGGAGGCAACAGGCTAAAGAAGAATTGAATAACCTTGAATCTTACCCAATGTGAGATGCCTGGTCCCAACATGGATGATTACCATGTTTGCTCAGTTTGAAAACAATCCAGCTGGTGGAATAAAAGTATACTTGGAGCTTTTACCCCTGCATATTACGTAACACTTTTAGAGTATACAAACAGGGCGTGGGGGCCTAACAGACTTTTCAGAAGCAGTGCAGTGGTCAAACCGGATACCATACAATCAATACACAGGTCCGCTAATTGAATACTGGTAACGCGAGAAACTCTACAATGACCAAAGCCTAATTGTTTCTGTGATAAGCTGAACTACGCTTGATTATACTTGAGTAGGCCACACTAGGGAATAAAATGCATACAAAATCTCATACAAAACCCACAAAAGGTGCACATTGCACATTGCACATTGCACACCAACTGTTCAGAATCAACTGTCCAGGTACACATCAACGTACTGGTCCACTAAGAATAATACCGGAGTGGTCTTCCCCATCCAAGTAGACAGTAGCTGAGTTTATGTGAATCCTCAAAACGGGAAGAAATAGCGGCACTAAGATGGCCGAGAAGGAAAATAAGTCAAACCTCAAGAGAGTAAAGTCTGACCCCAGAACCCGGACTCCCCTGTCAAAAATAAACAGGACATTAACGTGACGATAGAAATGATACTGGTGAAGCTTGAAGAAGTCCATGACCATGCAAAATCCACTAAAGAGAATACAGACTCTATGCAATCAGAAATCTCTGCAATTCGCAAAGACATCAAAGAGACCAACTTGATTCTTCCTCAAGCGCATTTGCCAAACAGTTATCCGACATGGAGGATAGGAACCGTAGAGGAAACCTGCACATTTTTGGTATGCCAGAAGGCATTGAGGATAATGCGGGCTCTTGTGTGGCCACCCTAGAAAAATGGTTACCACAGGTTACTAAATAAATTTTCGACAAACCTCTAGAATTCGACAGAGCACATAGAGTTCCCACCAAACAAATGATGAACCAACTATATTCAAGACTGATAGTATGCAAACCACTAAGATACCAACATGTAGAGCTTATCTTATCCTTTATGAGGAAACAGAACCACAACACATGGAATGGCAACATAATTTCTATTGCACAAGACTACTCCAAAGCTACGGTCGAAACTAGACAAAGTTTTCTGACCCTTCGACCTAGGCTGAAAGCATTGGGATACCAATTATCCTTCGCAGGCCCGGCCAGATACCGAGTAGTTATTCAAGGCCTCCCCACCTATTCACGGGAGGTGAAGCTCTCAGGTGATTCCTGGACAAAGCAAAAGACCATAAGATGGGCACCTCAACATCAAGTGACCAGATGGTTAGACCTAAACGCTGACTCTCAGTACAGACTATGGTACTGCTCGATGAGTAAGGTATAGTCCCTACTGCCAGCAACTGCAGTGGAATCATATCCGATTCCCCTTGCTTCATGCTTCATGTTTCATGCTTCATGTTTCTAAAACAAGTAATACAAAATTGCTGTGCTTGACATATGTTTCAAATGTGTATTATTATGGGTTTCATGGTTCTAAAGGAAGTAACATACAGCTGTTATAGAAGTATTAGACTACTAAGTATTAGGATACTGGACAATCTAAACAATAGGTGACTGACATATGTTTTAGATGGGTACTAACTGGTAGGTTAATTACATTGTGACCCAACACATTAATGATATTTGATCTTGAAGAAGACCCTTGGAAAGATTAACAGAGACATTCATAATGTTCTCTAGACATTCATAATGTTTTCTCATTGTTTTTCTTACTGTTTTTAATGTTTTAAATGTTTCATACTGGTATGTTGCTACATAATAGTGTCAACTTTAACAGGCGTCCCTAACAGGAACGCTTTTCCTTTTTCTCGCCATGCCTGTTGTTCTCAAGCGGGGGAGGGAGGGTGGTTCAGGTTTGTGGGGAGGTAGAAAAGGGTTACTGTTCTTATGTTACTTTTTTTGCTCACCCTTGTTTTCCTTTCTTCTTCGCCCGTATATTTTATTTCTCGCCACTGGAACACATGCATGCCAAAACCAGTCTAGTATGACCCGCAGGACAGGGGATCCCCTTTATAAGCAACTTCTGAGACAAGTCTTAGGAGAATACTGCCCATTATCTAATATACAGAAGCTGACAATAGCGTACCCCAGACAACAACAGGCTCTAGGATCAAAAATAATAAAGCTAGCCTGATGAAAGTGAGGCTAATGATCTTTTATAGACAACAAAAATTACACATCAATCCCAACAAAATATTAAAATGGTGTCACTAAATGTTAAGGGACTGAACCACCCAGTTAAAAGAAAAAAGATCTTGGATTACATCTGTTAACAAAAAGCAGATATTATTCTCCTACAGGAAACAAAACTAGACGCTGCCCTAACGGAATCTCTACATAACAATCAATTTACAGATTTAGCTTACTCAGCAGCCGTAGGCAAGAAAAACGGGGTGTTAACATTGGTGACAAAGAAGGCTAGGACAGAAATAACCTCATTCTCTGCCGATACACAAGGTAGATGGGTGATATCAAAATTAGGAAGACAAAACTCTACATTATACATAGCAAACATATACGCTCCCACAAGTGATAACCCAGATTTTTGGGAAGACCTAGCAACGCAAATCAAATCAATCCCAGATTCTGAAACACTAATTAATGCTGGGGATTTTAATCTCCCCTTTGATCCCACCCTTGATAGGAAATCCGCATGTCAATTTAGACTGAACAAAGCTCACAAGGCCTTAAAGAAGCTGTGCAGTAAATACAACATGATAGAAATATGGAGACTAAAAGACCTAACAGAGAGAGACTACACCTTCTACTCCTTTCCACACAATTCGTACTCCCGCATTGATTACTTTCTGATTTCAGGTAACGCAACTAGCAGAATAGATCAAACAACTATTGAACCAAGGGTTATCTCTGACCATTCTTGTATCACTCTCACTATTACAGATTCAACACCCCTACTCAAAGAACCCTTATGGAGATTCAATGATGATGTCCTCAACTCTCCGCAAACTAAAATAATAATTGAGGAGGCGATTAAAAATGTCCTAATGGAAAACAAAAAAAATGATACCTCGTATCTAACCAGATGGGAAGCACTGAAATCCACCATCAGAGGGGTAGGAATTCAAATCAAATCAAATATGAATAAAGAAGCTAATGACAAACTATTGAATTTAGAGAGGGATATAAACAAACTGGAAAAATTACATATACTAGAGAACGATCCTCTGACTTTAAACAAAATACTAAATAAAAATATGAATACAACAAAATTATCAGCACTAAAGAAGGGTATGGATAAATAAACAGAAAAGCCTATGATTATGTGAATCCAATACAGCGGGAAAATCACCAGCCTCATATCAACAATTCAAAACTCAAAAATATGCCATTAGCGCTATTAAGGATGATAACGGTAACATACAAACTAACCCACATAGGACTGCAGACACTTTTAAAGACTTCTACCAAAAATTATACAAATCTAACCCCAATTTACACCAGATGAATAATAAAAAGTACCTGGAAGAGATATCACTCAATGCCTTAATGGAGCAAGAAATCAGCTCAATTTATGGTCCAATTACTTTACAAGAAATTGACAACGCCATTAAAGAACATCAAATCAGGGAAGGCCCCAGGGCTGGACAGATGTAATGCCACCTTCTTCAAAACATTTGGGGACCAAATAAGACAACCACTGCTAAATCTTTATGAGCAGTTTGCTTCTACTGGACAAGTATAAGGCACTCCAGCAGAAGCCATCATATCTGTAATACCCAAAGAGGGGAAAGACACTCTCCTCATCAAAAACTACAGGCCAATCTCCCTAATAAACATTGATTGTAAGCTATATGCTATGATATTAGCTAAACGGATACAGAAACACATGGCTAAACTTATCCACCCATCCCAGGTAGGGCTCCTCAAACACAGATTATCCAGCGATAACACTAGGATCTTTTGCCATGCAATTGAAAAAACTAACTTATCCGATTCACCAACAGTAGCCATCACACTCGACGCTGAAAAAGCATTTGATAAGGTAGACTGGGTTTTCCGGCGTATGACGCTTGAAAAGTTCAACTTGGGAAACACTCTAATAGGCATGATCATGGCACTTTACAAAGATTCATCAGTTAAAGTCAGGGCAGGGGGAGCGATCTCCTCTAGTTTCTCACTCAAACAAGAAACGAGGCAGGGATGTCCTCTCTCACCATCACTTTTTTTACTAGCAATTGAACAATTCCAACAACACTTAAGAGAGAATAAGGATATAACAGGCCTAACTTTCAGTGATACGGTTTTCAAAGTATGCAGATGATGTCCTGGTTGTCTCAAAGAATGCTGAAGTGGCTATTCCGGATCTTATGAAGTAGATACAGCAGTATTCAGAGGTTTTGGGATACACACTAAACAAAGATAAAACAGAAGTTAAGTTACTTAATAATCAAGGGAATAAAAAATAAAAGGGGATTCAGGCATGACGTGGCAAACAGGTATGATTAAATATTGGGCCTGGAATTCACTAACAACCTCATTATTTGTTTGTTTGCAGAGTTTTATATAGCGCTGACTAGACCCGGAGGTATCAGAGCGCTTTACATGAGGAACAGCGAGTTACAAGTTACAAAATAACATCAGTTACATGAGCCAAGTAAAACATAGGAAAAAAAATGGTAGAGGGGGAAGAGTAAAAAGGGGTAAGGAATGCAGATCGGGACAGGCAGACCAGGTAAGGGGGAAGGTACTTCATGGGGAAAAAACTGTCAAAAGTGAAAGACAAACAAACCGGCTAGGGACCAGCAATCCCAAACATCCTGTGTCTCGGTGATTGTACAAAATGAGAGGGGTGTAGGGGACCTAAGGGGGGGGTCGACTAGAGGTAAAGGTCAATCAGGTTGAACAGGGAGCAGTCCGGCAGCAATGAGGATCGGTCGAAACCGGCAGATCCTCGGGGATTCTTCGGAAGGCGGTGGAGGAAAGGAGACACAGCGAGAGAGACGAGGAAAACTATGTCCAATGTCCAGCTGGGTAGGTGATGGCCGAGGGGGTGAACCAGAGCCAATCTCCTCTATAGCTACCAAAACAGCTGCACCGGGCATCGACCATGTTGCTCATTATTACACAAAAAGAGAATGAAAATATATTGCTGAAGAAAATCACCGAACTACTGAATGGATGGTCACCAACATTTCTTTCCTGGTGGGGTAGAGTAGAAACAATTGAAATGATGATTACCCCTCTTATTAATTATTTAATTATCATGCTTCCAATGGCATTATCAGAAGCCTTCCTTTGGAAAATAGACAAGATCCTTAACAATTTCCTTTGGCAAGGAAAGAAACCAAGAATCTCACTAATGAAATTTAAGCTGGCTAAAAGCAATGGAGGGGTGGGTCTCCCAAACTTTAGAGCATACCAAACAGCTTTTCTATGTAAACAGGGGATGGCCTGGTTCATTGAAAACCCGGCCTATCGAACTCTGTGGTTAGATGTGGAAAAAAACCAAATTATGGACATACCCCTAACCGCGTTCATGACAATGAACACCTCTATTCTTCCCCACTCCAAATACATTATACAAAATACAAGGCCGGTACTTTTCTGTTTAAAGAAGCATTCCAACATCAAATTTAGTTCCTCAAATATGGCAATATTATGGAACAATCCTAATATAAAAATAGAAGGTCAGACATTAGACAGGCAGGAGTGGTCACAAAAAGGAATTAACTTGATAAAGGACCTGAACGACAATACCTCCCCAAAGTCCTTCGCCAATGTTGAGATGGAAAAAAAACTGAATGCAATAGACTTATATAAATTCTTGAAGCTTAAGGTCCAGACTGCTAAATTACCTATAACGCTGGCAACACCCTCACTACCATCCAAGTTAGCCCAACTTAACAAGGTGGGACATACAGTATCTAAATTATACAAACTACACTTACCAGAACCTTGTAAATCCCACAAAGAAAATGAGAGGAAATGGGAAGTAGAGACTAACTCAAAATCAGTCAAACTTGATTGGGAGCTTATACATAGAACACCTTTTAGAAACAAAGGGCAGATGTACGACCCTAAATTGCATGCGCAGACGGGTTTGCGACCCGTTTGCGCATGCAAAAGTACACAGGGCCATGTACAACTCCTAAATAGCGAGTTGCAATTTATTTGCGACTCGCTATTTAGGAATTGCGAGTCGCTATTAGGAAGGGGCGTTCCCTTCCTAATAGCGACCGCAAAGCCATGTATGAATGTTTTGCAACCGCAATTGCAGTCGCAAAACACTCGCAAATTACCACCCTCTTCAAGAGGGTGGTAATGGAGTCGCAAATGGGAAGGGGTCCCCAAGGGACCCCATCCCCTTTGTGACTGGCCCCCAAAATATTTTTTAAGGGCAGGCAGTGGTCCCAGAGACCACAACATGCCCTTAAAAAATGAAACGAAAACGTTAAATTTTTTTTTTTTTCAAATGCATCCCATTTTCCTTTAACAAAAACGGGCTGCATTTAAAAAAAAAACTGCTTTATTTAAAAGCATTGTTAAAGATAGGGGTATACCCAAAATCACTGGGACCTGGGTGTAAAGCGATATAGAACGTAGTGGTCCCAATAATGTTACATCCATAAAGTGTAAGACAGACAATACAATTACAATCAAGACCATAAATCAATACAATAAATCAGAATTAGAAAATGCTCAGATGTTATTTAATCACACCGAACATAAGATGCAAATTGTTGTAAGAATACATTAAAAACCATCATTAATGTGCCCGAAAGGATAGGAGAGGGGAAGGGCAGTGACTAAAGTGAGGTAGTGAAGTGGGTGAAAAAACACTGCTGGTGAATATCACAAACAAATTGTTTAGCATACTATTCCATGCCACACATTCAAAACATAGTCCATCAGGAAATAAATTACAATAAATTACATAGCCATGTAATACAGAAAGTCACAGTGCAGGCATGCACTGTTGGCGAGACTGGCATCGATAGTGTGTCGACGTTTCGACCCCTGAATGTGTGTAGGTGTTCTTCAAAACCTTACTGGCGGGGTCTTCCTCAGGACAGGTGTAAGGTGAAGGAGGGGAAAGGGCACCGTGTTTTAATAGAAAGAAAAACCTCATAGGCGCTGAAAATCGTCTAGGGCAGTAGGGCTCAATAGCCCCAAAGTTTGAGAGGGAGAGAGTCAAAAACACTCAGAAAGTAGGAAAATATCCAGAATTAATATTCCTTGGCAGTGGGAAAACCGTGGTAAACCATCAATCAAGTAGTGGAAACCATCCACAATACTTCCAATGATTGAATCAAAAGTCCTCGTTGCTCGAATTCACCTCCCAACAATGGGTAGAATACGCCGCCGGGGCGAAAGACATCCATAAATGCGCACGTAGTCAGCGTGCCGTAAGGGCCTACGTGACGCCCGGTTTGGTGCAGCCGCTGAATGCCGGTAAGTTTACACGTAACAGACACGGAGAACAGACTCTTTAACAACTAGATATGTGTATGTCCTTGATAGAATATTAAATAATGAATTACGGGCAGTGTACCAAGCTGAAATCCAGTAGGAAGTGCATATACATGAAAAAAAGCATATCAAGGCATATTAAAGGCGTAATACAACATGTCACCCTTGATACCTTAACCAGATCGTCAACAAACAGCTAACCCGATACCTCGAAGAAAACAGCATCCTGGACCCATCCCAATCGGGGTTCCGCAGCAACCATAGCACTGAGACTGCCCTCATCGCCGCCACCGACGACATCAGGATCCTGCTGGACAATGGTGAGACCGCAGCCCTCATCCTGCTGGACCTCTCCGCCGCCTTCGACACTGTCTGCCACCGCACTCTACGCACACGCCTCCACGACGCAGGGATCCGAGACAAGGCCCTGGAATGGGCCACCTCCTTCCTCGCCGGCAGAACCCAGAGAGTCCGCCTCCCACCATTCCGATCCGAAGCCTCCGAGATCATCTGCGGCGTACCCCAGGGATCGTCCCTCAGCCCAACACTGTTCAACATCTACATGACCCCGCTCGCACGCATCGCCAGACAACACGACCTCAACATAATCTCCTACGCCGACGACACTCAACTGATCCTCTCCCTCACCAAGGACCCCTCGCCGCCAAATCCAACCTCCATGAAGGAATGAAGGCCGTCGCCGATTGGATGAAGATCAGCCGACTAAAACTGAACACGGAGAAGACAGAGGTCCTCATCCTCGGCTCCAACCCCTCAGCCTGGGATGACTCCTGGTGGCCAACGACGCTGGGAGCAGCCCCGACACCCACCGACCACGCACGCAACCTGGGAGTCATCCTCGACTCAACGCTCTCCATGGACAAGCAAGTCAACGCAGTCTCATCCTCCTGCTTCAACACCCTCCGCATGCTTCGCAAGATCTACAGGTGGATCCCGACAGACACAAGAAGAACAGTCACCCAGGCCCTCGTCAGTAGCAGACTTGACTATGGGAACGCCCTCTACGCGGGAGCCCCGGCCAAGCTCATCAAGCGGCTGCAACGCATACAAAACGTCTCTGCACGCCTGATCCTCGATGTACCACGCCACAGCCACATCACCCCCCACCTGAGGAACCTGCACTGGCTCCCCGTCGACAGGAGAATCTCCTTCAAACTCCTCATCCACGCACACAAGGCACTCCACAAGACTGGCCCAGCCTACCTCAACAGACGACTCCTCTTCTACGTCCCCAACCGCCAACTCCGCTCCGCCGACCTCTCCCTCGCCACCGTCTCTCGCATTCGAAGAACTACCACCGGCGGCAGATCCTTCTCCCACCTCGCCGCCAAGACCTGGAACACCCTTCCACTAAACCTACGACAGACCCAAGACCTGCTGACCTTCAGGAGGCTACTCAAGACCTGGTTGTTCGACCAGTAGCAGCACCCCCCCTTTTCTTTTTCCCTAGCGCCTTGAGACCCTCACGGGTAAGTAGTGCGCTTTACAAATTCTGTGATTGATTGATTGATTGATTAGTATCAGAGTTTCCACGTTAAAGAGCAATATATGTTCTAGCACCCAGTATAATGTGCTGCATGGCTAAGAACCAATGCTTGTTAACATTTCCTTCAACGTGCAGGTTATATTTTTCAAACGGTTTCTGTTTTTGCATTATATATAACATGTGTTTATTTCAGAGAGGAATATCATGGATTTAGAAAATACAGAGAACTAAATTGAAACTTGAAGAGGGTGGGACAGAACGAGAGACAGATATAGCGATGGTAAGAGGCAGTGTGTTAGTGACGGACAGATAAAAAGAGAGACTGTCAGGTGAAAGATGAGAAAGAAAGAGTAAGAAGTTGGTTGAAGAAAAAGACAGATGGATAATGAGAAAGAATTCAAAGGATAGTATAGACAGAGAGTAAGACAGAAATAGCTACTGTAAAGTGTGAGATTGGATGTTAGTCACATGATTTTTCTATTTAACACCATAAACAGCACCCATAGGAAATGTAAACTACTCTGTGTAGTTTTGATGTTTTAAACTAACTGTAAAAATACTACAGAAAACCCTACTGCTGGATTTGCCAAAATTAGGAGCATTTCCATTATTATTGATAATCCATAGTTAAATTGTTCCCAGGAGGAAACTGGAAGAATTCTCCCTGGCTGGGATTACGGGTGTTGAGGGGACAGACCAAAAACAAATTGTGCATGCTATGGCAGAAACTTCTATAACAGTCTTTGCATTCAAGCCTCATAAATGCAATCTCATTAGCACATTAGTTACTCTCCATCAGGTAGGGAGCATTGGTTAACATTAAATATTAATCAGAGTGACACTGGTATATAATGAATAACTTAGACAGAAGTCAGTACATTTAAAATAAGAAAGCTAATTATTCTTTACAAAACTAAAACAATATCACGTACATTTACCAGAAAAGTTTTGGAGAAAATGGATAAATGTCGATGGCTGAAAAATTGCCATATTATTTTCAATGCTAGACAAAGGGGTCAAAGGTAAATATGGACGGACATCTAAGGAAGTCAATGGAAGACAACAGGAGAGTTGACAAAGGCACTAAAAAGATATGCATTACTAAAGTCTATATTTTGGACTTGGAGAAAAGAAGGGCTGCCAGGAATGTGAGTGCAGTATGAAAGAGATTGGAGGTGCGACAATGTGAAAGTTACCTTTGATTAAGGGACTGATATTTATTGTTAAATCTTAAGCATAATCCACCAGTTAACTTTCTCAATCATACTATGATATGATCAATGAAACTCCAACCGTGGGATCTCTTTTGGATATCATCTTCCTCCATAAATCAAGGCTTAAGCCGGAGAGTAAACCACAGCCTCGAATGTGGAATGTGGGCACTTGTATTGCAGAGATGGAAAGGCTAAGAGAGGATCAAAATGCTGACAAGTGTTTGAGTATCTAATCCTTCCAGGTGCTTCTATGGCCATACCGTAATCAGATTTTGAGGAACTGTAAGCTAAAAGTCTATTGCCTTTAGAGATTTCGGCTTTCTCAAAAACATCTTTGGGGGTTTCTATTTTCTCAACCAGCACCAAGTAGTCAGAGAGTCCACCATTCGTGCTTACATCATTATATTCACCCATCACCAAATATAAAAGGTAGACATCAAGGTCTCCCAGTATTAATCTCCACATAGCAGACATTGGGTAGCTGCAAACTATTTAATCTACACAATTTGTTAAGATTTATGTCAAATGTTAAACTTTCAAAAACATTTGAAAACTTAGGCAAAGGATTGGAGGATGGCATTTGATAGGATCATGGAAGCTGAGGATTGAGTGTCTGGGTTAGAGGACAATATAAAGACACTGCAACAAAGAGTTTCCAAATTAGAGATGACCACTAGAGAATTGACAGTAAGAGTGGAAGATGCAGGGGGCAGAGCCCGAAGGAACAATCTCCAGCTACTGGGGCTTTTGGGAGGGCTGCGAGAAATACTCCCCAGAACAGTTTCAAGATAAATGGTTGTGGCATATCCTTCCTTCTGAGACACTCTCATCATGCTTCATTGTGGAACGGGCACACAGGGCGCTGGTAAAGACACCACCATTGGGTGCCCCATGATTGCCCTACTGCCGAATTATCATGACAGGAATGTCACTGGTCACTTTACCCACACCCAACACTCCTTAATGTATGAATTCCGCAGAATGATGATATGCGCAGACTATAAATGGCTGGTGCAACAACACAACACATGTTTGTGGAAGTCAAATAGAAAATGCAGAGCCTTAAAATCCACTATATTCTCATTTTCCTAGACAAGCTCAAAGTCCTTGACCAGTCTGTGAGAGACTGGCTCAGTATATTATGTACACTTATGTAAGTGGACACCTTGCACTGATCCAGATTACCCTTATGGTCATTTTAGTGGTCTTAGACAACCTTAGAAATCTCTCTAAGTGGGCTGTGGAGAGCAGCCTTCAGGATTAGTCCAGAAGGAGTGTAAACCAGCTTGTTTCACCAGAACATAAACTTATAGGCATATATTTAGTGAAAAAGAACCACACAGTGTATTTATAAAAATATGTATTTATTATAAGACACTCACTAACACATACAGCTATCTCCTAACCGAAGATATACACAATGCACTCAATACTTTGCAATAGAAACAGGTAAGTGGCACAGAATACACAGTGATCCCCAGGGGGAGACCAAACCATATACTAAAATTATGGTATGTGAACCACAACTCGAGTCAAGACAATTCTCAGAGGACGTAGAACTGCTGGGGACCCAAGGAAGCACCCAAGGTGAGTATCTAGGAGCATCACAGAGGTTGTGTGCAGTGTAGGAACACAACTGCGTTCTCCGTACAAATCAACGTGTAAGTCGCAGTTGTAAATTTAAAGAAAGAGTACCCTTCCCAGTGGACCGTGAAGAAACCCTGTGGAAGACAAAAGGTTGGAGAGCCACCCCACCCATGTATACCTTAGGAACCAGGATACCTGCACCAGGAAGCCAGGTGCATAGGTGTGAAGTGGCGTCGGAAACCGCCGTCAAATCCAATGGAGGACTTCAGAAAGATGCCACTGCTGAAGAAAGTTAAAGTGTCTGGTGGAATCCAAAGGTGGATTCAAGATGTGATGAACCTGCAAGCAGAGGGGACAGAGTCTATGCCACTCAGGAGTGACCAGGAGGCAAGGAAGACGAATGCCCACCAATGTCTGGTGTTGCAGGAGAGCTGACGGTGACCTTGGAACTGCAGCTGTGTGGACCAGGCAATGCTGTGGAAGACCATGGGCTGTACACGAGCTGTTCCACGTCGGATGTCAAGAGTTGAAGGGCCGGTGTCTGGTGGGAGCACCAACAAGCCTTGGCAACTGCAACCAACGTGGAAGTTGAAAAAGGTGCAATGTTGGGACCAGCAAGGTCCCGAAGTCTCACCACAAGCAGGGGAGTCAGGGCATGCCCCGAGCAATCAGGGGAGCCCAAAGAATTCAAATGTGACCCTCGACAGGACCCACAGGCCAGAGGCACTGGAGTCGCAAGAGGACCTTGAGCAGCTTACCAAAGAGGCAGGCCCAAGTTGCAAGCAATGCGGTGTGGTAGAAGATTCTGGTCACTGGAGATGGTTAAGGTTGGAGATACTTGGAGCCCGAAGGTCATGATGGAAGGGAGCCAACAAGCCTTTGCAATGGCAAGTCAACGCTGTGCACAAGGGTTCGGTTCCTGGGGCTCTGACAAGGGATACTGGCCTCAAACTTGGTGAGAGGACAGGGCAGGCCTTAAGGGATGTGGAGAACCACTACCTGTGCTGCTGAGCCTTTCGGAGTCTGTGGGAGCCCAGGATCAGCAGACCGGTCTGCTTAGTTAAGGTGCCTGCAGATGCAGGTCCTTCACTTCAAGGGAGATTCTTTCAGATGTCTTAGATGCCCACAGGCCTTGCAAGGTTTCCTGTATGGAGTACAGGCTCGGACGTTGCAGCAGACGAGCATTGCAAAGAGATAAGGAGCAGCAGGAGTCTTCCCGGTTGAAGCCTTGATGCCCAGAGCAAAGTCCAGCAAAGTCCAGAGAGCCCAGACGGTCGAAGTTGAAGTGGTGTCTGAATTGAATCGCGTCCCACGATGATTCTACGGACCCACCCTTAGGTAAGCCCTTAAGTACCCTAAGGAAAGGGTTGGGACAATTCATGGGCCCCTCCAAGGAGAGTGGTTGGACAGTGGGGAGGATACTCCCATGTCCTTTGTCCAGTTTTGCGCCAGAGCAGGAGCCAACGGCTCCCTGAGCTGGTTTGAACTGGACTTTGCAAGGAGGGCACCAAATGTGCCCCTCAAGCACCCATCCCCAATACACTAAACTCTGTCTGGGAGGTGGTCACACCTCCCTGTGAGAGGATACCTATTGTTCTGCCTTCCCCTGCTCGAGCTTGGCTCAACAGCATGAGGGCAGAATCGTGTCTCTGATCGGCAGCAGCCATGTTGTGCTGTCCGGGTCTAGAAGACTGGTACCGGGAGCACTGAGGACCTAATGGAGGGCCTTTACAGTGCTTGGAATAATTCATCCCACACTGTTTATGGTGTGGAGGTATGATTCCAACATGTTTGATACCAAACGTGACAGGGTACGTTACAGCCAGTTTTGAGATGGTCATCGCATAATGACGCGGTGCCCGTCTATATGTTATTTGGCTGTCTCACAACCTGGGAGAATGGACTCCGAAGGCCGTAGGGGTGTCCTGCTCATGCAGGGGTACCCTCAAACTTAGAACCGAGCACCCTGCCTTCAGGATTGGAAAGGCCTGCCTTAGGGGTGACTTATAGTTTTTAAGTAGGGGTGGGCGGAATTTGCGTAGTCGCGTTACGCAAATCTCTGCGAAATTGTTAAAAATCTCCGCGAGCACGTAGAAATTCCGCGAAGACGCGGAATTGCTTGTCCCGCCCGTTCGCGATGTGTTTTTGCGTGCTCGCGGGGAAATATATCCCTAACTTGCCCATGCGGTCGCTAATGGGCGTGGCCATCTTGTTTTTCGCTTGTCCCGCCCGCTCGTGATGGTTATTTCCTGTTCCGGGTCGCGTATTGCATGCTCCCGACCGCTCGCGATGCTTATTTCCAGTTCCGGGTCGCGTATTGCATGCTCCCGCCCGTTTGCGATAAGTATTTGCTGTTCGGGAACGCGTATTACGTGTTCGCGATGCTTTTTGCGTGCTCGGGGGGGAAATATCGCGCAAACTTGCCCATGCGGTCGCAATGGGCGCGGCCATCTTGTTTTTCACTCTATTGCTATGGTTCTGGGCCTGATTTTCAATCCTCCCGCTATCTTTTCAATCCTTTGTTTCTGGAAACTTTTGTTTGATCTTTTTTATTTATTATCTATCTCTCTATTTTCCTGATTCTATATTTTGAGTTTTTTTCTACTTTTTGTGTGTTTTTCACTACTTTTTCACTCTTTTTCTATTAACTGCTTTTTCATTTCTTTTACTTACTTTTTTAATTCCTACCTTTTCTTTTCCGCCCCCCGCCCCCCGCCTACCCAGAACCATGGCAAAGGGCCACAGGGCTCGTCGTAGCCAGAGCCGCGACCGCCTTCCTTGCGGAAGGCGGCGCCAAAAAGGGGTGCAGGCACGGGCCTTATTTGGTGAGGCGGAGGTGGCCGCACTGGTTTTTTTTGTGCAGCGACACCTGCCCTTAACCCTGGCAGCAGGCGGCAGGCCTGGGTCCGGGTATGGGCTCCGGGAGCGTCGGCAGCGGTGGGGCAAGGTGCGTCGGGCAGTGTTTCGCTGCTCTGGTGTCTGGCGCACCAATAACCAGCTGACGCACCAGTGGTCCGAAATTCTGGACCGGGAGCAGGACCTGCTGGACCTGCTAGGAGTGGAGGTCCCGGGGCTTGGTGAGTAGCTATTTAATATTACTACTTTGTGTTCTTCCGCTCTGTGTTATATATTGCAAATATTTTTTTTTTCCAACCAGCAAGAATGCTGCTGCTTACATTGCAGGTAAATTACGTTTAAAATCTTCTGTGATTGTTATGACACAGGCTAGCGCTACTAATCTTACTTGTTTGCAACTTTGCGCTCGCTTGGCCTGATGATTATGTAAGAGTTTACTTTAGAGAACTTAAGTTAGGTAATGCTAGAGAGACTCTAGTCCTTCCTTTGTCCTCCTGCCACTAAGAAGGGATAGCGGTGGATTGATAGGTTTAGTTACTTATTAGTTGGTAATTTTTAAGTGGTGTGCGTGTCGCATCCTCTGTCACGTCACGTGCTGCTGAGTGCTGCTTACCCCTGTCCTTAGTAGAACCTTTTGTAGTTTGTTTAGTGAGTGTTAATAGGCTTATATCATCACTAGCAGAACATCAGCAGCAACCTACCAACAATTTGGTGTATGCAAAAATGTATACATGTGTCCTCCATCTATGCATTTTTGAGGACTAAAATAAATGGAAATTCAGACTTACTGAACAATTGGCCCGTCTGGATTGGAATAGGTGGGCTAGGTCAGGTGGTACTTAGGCTTACTAGATGGTCCGTGAATCTCGCAATACTACTAGTCGATCAGATTAGATAGGTCAATTTTATTGCAATTGTTGTTCACAAAAATGTTTTTGGAGCGTATTTTAAAATATTTTATTTGTTTAACACCAAACTTTAATTTTTGTCTCTTTCTTTATGAAATCTTACATGATCAGCACCCAGGGGCAAGAAGACGGGGTCACAGGCGGCGGGACAAGAACATCAAGATGCCTCCCAGGGCCAGGACCGCTCCTCTACCAAGGGCTCTGCTGCTGGCCCCAGTAAGTCCTCCAGTGGTTAATATTAATAATGATATTTCCCTAACTTTTCCTGCACCTTATTTTTTCCGAACTATTATTTCGGTTAACTAATTCTATTTTTTACAAATTCTTCTTCGATCTAGACTATCTGTTTCTAAATTCTTGTTATCCCTGCCTCTAACTGCGTCTGCTATGACTCTCTGTACTACTACTATTAGTCTGTCTGTAGCTAAGCTTGCCCAGTTGGCCACTCTTTATTTAAAAGGTTTTAAATAAAACTCAGATTCACCAATAGCTCTAGCCATTGAGTCCAGTCCTTTGGGTTGTCCTCTTCTACTACTTCTAGTCTTCTTAATCTTGAGGCTTTTCGACAATTCCCACCAACAAAATGCCCAACCAGATTTTACTATTTTTGATAGGATAGGACATACTACTACTGTTGTAGGGATTCTGCACATACAGAACTTTGCACAAGAAAATAGGACGTTGGTGATGGGAGGTTGGACCTTCCTCACACCTCAATCAGAAGCCACCACAATCCCCTGACCGACTAGTTATAGTGTCTCACTAGCTCTCCGAACCTCCCCCAAGATACCCAATGAGCAGACAACCCAGAACATAACACTCCCGACCTCTCAGTCGCGGAAGCAATGCACACCCTTTCGCTCACTCACTCGTGTAAGTCCACACCAAATACCCCCGAGTCTATGTAAGTTCAAAAGGTTTATTTTCAACTGACAAGCTCTGTACGTTGTTCTATAATGCAGCAGCAACAGCAAAATGCATAAGATTAAAACACAAAACATTGTTACACTTAGTTACACTTACAACTACAAGTCCATAGAAGACAAAAGGCGAAATCATGATAACTGAACAGTGGTGGAAGAACCACCCTCCCCTTGGTAGGAATATAGTTTATATAAAATTATAAATGAAAATCTCTGAGCGAATTCTGGGGACCCTCACCTTAGAAGAACCTAGTACTGGTTACATCATAAGCTCTGCAAAGCTCTGGTTCGTAGAAGGGAATCTTCCGTCTGTTATGAGAAAAATGGTGCTCGTTAGTATAGTGCAAGCATTTCTCAGTCGTGCCAAAAAGTGTAGTATTTTTATGGATAAGCAATATGGACTAACACCAGAACTCCATAACAAAGTGGCTTGTTTTTCAACCTTGTACGCAGCGCTCAGGCAGTAGCAGTATGAGCTCATGTGGGCTCAAAGGCGTCTTACACAACAAGCTGCGAGGTAACTTGCGCAAAAATAAAAGACACAAAGCTAAAATGGTTGCAAGGCTCGGGGTAACTTAGCAAACACTAGAATGACCCTAGGGACCATATAACACTACTAGTGTCTACTCTACTACCTGATTTGTACTAGTGATGTATGTTGTATATGTATTATGTATGTATTAACTTTTTTTCAATCTTGCTAGTGAAAAATAGGGGAGGTGTATATGGCATCTGAAAAATGTGTAATGTTTTTCTAGGCGTACTACCGACCACCAGTACCGGGGCCAGCGGCGAAGGAGACGCGGCCGCTGAGGGTGCAGGAGGAGATGCGGCAGTTGCAGGAGGAGCTGCAGGGGGTGAGCCATCAGCAGTGGTGGGCGGTGGTAAGTTATATTCCTAATCCTTATTTATTGACATTACACTCGCTGCAAGGGTGTAATGTATACTGTACTGTTGAGACTTAAGTAAGAAATTGTTGTGAACGGTTGAAGAAGACACCCTTTACTTAGCATTAGCAATAGCATTAGCGGTGGGAGTGTACTGTTGAGTAACTAATGGCCTCTTCTATCTGACTTCAACTCAGCTGTGAAGGTTTTATGGAGAAGACTAAAAGTCAGATCAGATGACCTTGATGGATGGGCTGAACGAAAAGGGAAAGAAGGGTGGAAGGAGGAAGGACGGGTGAGATTTAATATTTATGACTGGCAGAGAAGGATACGTGGGATGCATGCATAGGTGTCTGATAGGAATCAGATGCATGGGTGGTGGAATGCCTCAAACTCCCACAAATGTTAGAGGCCGAGGTAGTGGGAGGATAGATACATACCACAAATGTTATGTACTGTGCTTGCTAGTGCTACTGTGCCACTATGTGTAGAATTAATTTGTCTTACTGCTTTGCTAAGAGTATATTTTACAATAGTCTTGTTTTTTCTTCTTGATATAGCTACTCCTTCCAAAGTGAAAGTAGACAGGAAGGAGTTGGCAGCCAAGGCCCGGCGCCGGAAGCTGGAGGCCATACAAAGTGAATACCGGCGGCTGGTGGTTCTGGAGGAGGAGGAGGAGGAGGCGGCAGCAGCTGCAGCCTCCTCCAATGCCCGGGCCCAACCACCCCCCTCCAGTGTTACGGCACCACCGTCTGGCAGCCGCCCGCCGCCGTACTTCATTAAATAGCTCTGCTGCCTCCCCCCCTGTGGATGCAATTGCCGCGCATTGAAGCGCTGCGTGGCCCATCTAGAGGAGCGTATTCGTGTCCTGGAGAGGCGAGCCCGCTGATGAACAGACCCTGTTGATTGCCCCTTTTTTATTGCTTATTTTGGTGGGTGGGAATCGGGTGTTGGGGTTTTCACTTTTGGACAATTGGACATTTAATTTGTTGGACTTTTTCATTCCGGGCAATGGACATTGGTTGGGGTTAGGGAGAGGGGTGGGTCAGGTGTTGTTGTGGGATTTTTTTTACATAGTTTATTTTTGTTAGGGGATTAAATTATATATTTATACTTTATATACAATGTTGTTAATGTTTTGTGGGTGGGGTTACTGTTTTACGTCACACTGTTTCCTTGCTGGTGCAGGTCCACAGCCAGTGTTTGATTTAAATAATTGGCTGACTTAGTAAGACACAAACAGATAGATGCGGTACCCCTCACTGAGGGACTTGTCCTACTAGTACTGTCAGTCTCTCCTCCTAGTCTATGCATTCTGCAACTGTACTCAAAGGGGTGTGTGAAATAGAATTAATGAAAAAATGTCCATTATTAATTATGCCTCCCCCAAACTTCTTCTCTTACCTGTGCTTGATGTTTAACTTAGGCACGGCGATGGCTGCATGGTGATGATGGTTTTCTTTCCCAACATGCCATGGTTGTGGTGGTAGTAGTAGTAGACCCTGGCAGTAGCATTTGCAAAAAAAGAAAATGAGACAGTCAGTCGCCTGAGAGAGACTGTGGGAGGAGTAGTAGAATGAAGTACAGTACGGAACTTACTGCCAAACAATAATATGCCAAAATACAATAAAACATAATGGTGGCGGGGATAGCCTAGTACATAGAGTTACAAACTCTAGCTGTGTTGAGTCACTCGACTAGGCCTACAGTACACTCAACACAAGCGTAACCGTTAGTGCTGTGTAGGAGGATGACAACAAATCCAATCGATGCCGGCAAGCAATTAATGCTGATGGATTAGGTTCCTTTGGTAAAAAAATTATCTCGCAAATATACTGCTCATGGGTGGGCAAGCAGAAGAAGATCCTCGCCCTGCCTTGAAATTGAATTAGTGTTGCTTTTGCCACATCCGCCCCAGCAAGCGTGTGATAAATTATTGGTGTACATTTAATTTAGTCACACCTCAATAAGTCACACAGCCCGGGGGAAGAGGGTTAGGGTTTGATGAATGGTTGGGAAGGGGGTTTGAGGAAAGGTTTGACAAAGAAAAACAGTACGCATGGACAACAACAAAACACAATCTTGGCAGACAACCATATCCATAAATCTGTTAAGGGAGAAAAAGGAAATGCATGCATGATGATGATAACTTGATGGTTAATGATAAGTAGTACTTACTAACTACTACTAGACAATTAGACAGTACAGGGCAGCTGTATATTATGCAATTTGCCTTTCCTGTCTGCCCTTCGAGAGACCCGAATTGCATACAGTTTCTGTTCTGTTGTACCGGCCCGGGCTTAAAGATAGCAAAGAAAATTCAAAAATAGATGTAGGGATGAATTGAATTATAAGCAGAGAGCAAACATAATAATAACAACAACACACAGTAGTAATGATTGAAGACAAAAAATGAATCAAATTATTTAAAAGATGATGAAAGTTGATACTGTTACTGTATGTTATCCTGGTCAAAATGGGGAGTTGCATCTCGGCATTCCTCTTGGTCCTCCCTTCCATGGACGCTCCGGCCATCAATCTTGGGTGACGCCACTGCTGCCTGGCAGATGTAGATTCATTGGTAAGGTAAGTGAGAGTTGTTTTTCCCAGTATAGCACAGGGTAAGGGCCGGCCTGTAATTGTAGATGGAAAACAAAAGGGATATTGAAAAATCAAGTAGAAAAAAATGCATAAATTACAGTGGAGTGCAACAAGAACACTTTCAGAGGCGGCATGGATACATCATGTCTACTCTAGTCTGTTTCCAGCATTAACCTCCAACAACAACAGGACAGAGCAGGCCCACGGCACCCGTGACCCATCCTCCATTTAGCGTACATTTTTTGACAGAGGCAGACAAAGCATATATACAGCAACATAGCATTTTACAAATTAAGTGACTAAATCAATGCCCCGCTGTCAGTCATACCACCACACTCGACTCCACCACTACACAGACATGTAGGTCTGCAGTGGTTGTTGTTGACTTGTTTACCTTTTATGCCACTCATGAAACGCCCTGAGTTATTCCATCAATCATCTCGGATCGTACTGAGTGACTGCGAAGATATTATGTCACTGTGGTCATCATCATGGTGTGTTGTCCAACTCAGTGTGCAGTGTACAGATTGAGTCCCCTTTCCATATTCAAAATGCAATGGATCGGCCTGCAGTAGAAGTAGAAATTTGTTATTAAAAAACAAGAATGAAAACAAACATTGCATTGAGTTACTTTTAGTGTGTAGATTAGATAATAGTACACAATGAATTAATTTCATGCACTACAAACAACAACAACACAAATCACTCAGTCAGCGTCCAATGCATGTCATCATTCATTACCTGTTCCTTCTCATCTTCAGTTAATGGGCAGTCTCTCTCGGCTCGGAAAGGAGGATAGCTATAGTAGTCATCATCATGTTCCACTTCTTTTGGAGAGATTCAACGAGGCAAGATTTTCTTTTTTCTTCGATTATGCTACATCCAATCATCATCTGGCTTGAGAGCAATAGATTTAGGGCAATTCAGGAGGATGGAGGAGCAGGACTCGGAGGAGTGGACTGAAATGCAGACAGCTGAAACTCATATATGGCAATAAAAGACGAAGACGGTGGTGATGGATTTGTTGTGATTTGAAGTTTCCAACCAGAAAGACAGACACACAAATAAAAGTAAATAAGGGAGGACGACAGTAAGAAGTGGAAGCCTAGTTGTCAGGGAAGTATAGCTCGTCCTCAAACTCTGAGGGTTCAACCAGAAGTAGGTAATCAGCATCTAACATGCTACTTCCGTCACCTGAGCCGCTGGCCTCATCTTCCTGCGTTGATTCATGTATTGTGTAATTCGGTGGTATACATTGATGATTCATTTTCATCATGGTTAACCTCTCCACGTTTTTGGGTGAGAGACTGGTCCTTTTCACTGTTACAATGGAACCAGCAGCACTGAAAACATGTTCAGAAGAGACACTTGCGACAGGGCAAGCCAGATAGTTTATCGCCAGCCTGCTGAGCACTGGCCATTGGCCCCTTTTGCCATACCAATACCGCAATGGGTTTTGATCAATGTAGACCTCTGTTGGGTCATCCAGGTAGGCCTGGACCATCCGGTCAATGTTCAGGGGTGCTACACTTTGTTCGGCCTCTTTTCTCTTTGCATCAGCACTGGACCTAGCAAGTCCTTGCTGTAAATACCAATCATGTGCCGTTTTTACTGGGGCTGATGATCCGGTTCTTGCTGTTGTCGATAGTGTTGGTGTTGGTGACAGCTGTGAACCAAATGCACTGCCCTCAGGCTCTGAAGTTGAACTTGACACGGAAGCCCTGCTGCAGTACTTGTTGTGGGTTTGAGGCCTTTAATTACCAGCCGTTCATTTTCCAATTTACTGGCTGCCTCAGCTATCCAAGTTTTGTACCGGGCAACATCCACTTCTGAAAAAGGGAGTAATGACTTACTGTTCAGTGCCGATTTGTACCGTGGATCCAGAATTGTGGCACAAATGTAATGTTCTTGTGACAAAATCTTAGTTTGCACCCTTGCATTTTCAGTTAAGCGACATGATAAGCTCTCCACCAACTCATAAGCTTCTTTTTTTTCCTCCACACCTATGTACGCTTCAGACACCTCCTTCAGCTGTTGCTCTAGCATGTGCAACAATGGGATAGCTTGGCCCATAGTACAGTCCTCCTTGCTGACTTCACGTGCGAAGACCTCGAAAGGAAGAAGCATCTCTGTAAGAGATTTAACTAGGCATCATTGGTCCATCTGAAGGGTCATGCCTTTCACAGTAGCATCCGCCCTTCGCATGACATATTCATTGATTGGTCTGTACTGCTCAAACATACGGTCAAGCATGTAATACGTTGAGTTCCAACGTGTTGCCACCTCCTGGATGAGTGCTTTGACTGGCATTCTATAGTCATGTTGAATGATCCTCAGCTGCTTCCGTGCTTTAAAAGAATGGCTGAAATGAGTGCATATTCTGCGGCAGGTGGTCAGTAAGTTGCTGACTATGGGTTCTTTTTCAGAAAGTCTTGAACTATAATGTTAATGCAGTGCGCCAAACACGGGACCCTGAAATAGGCACCAACCTCCATGGCCTTAAGTACATTACTGCCATTATCCGTGGCAACAAAACCAATGTTAAGCCCTCTTGGGCGCAGCCATTCAAAGACCTTGCTGTTAAACTCTTCCAAAATGTTTGCAGCAGTATGAGATTTCTCCATGGTGAACATGGCTACAGTTGCATGTTTCCGAGAAGCGTTAAAAATCTCAGCTGTGTCAACACCACCTACTTCAGATAGCTTTTCTCTAACCCCCACAAAAGAGACCCACTGTGCAGTGATGCACATGTAATCAGTGGCTTGGCAACTGGTCCACATGTCTGTTGTCAGGTGGATTTTGTGAACAGCACTCTGCTGCAAAGCTTGTCCAACCAATTCCAGCACATCGTGATGTAGTGCTGGAACAGCAACTCTGGCGAAATAGGACAGGCTGGGAACCTTCCATTTAGGGCAGATGGCTGACACAAATTCAAGGAAACCCACCCCTTCCACAAATGAAAAAGGGAGAAGGTCCAGCGCTAACATTTTAGCCAGCTTCGCATTGTACAACCGTGCCGTTGGGTGGTTGCGTTGGTACTGCCCCTCCGACCTAAGCATGCTGTCAATAGTAGGCTGGAATATTTTCCTTTGTGGTGCACCTGTCTTCTTGAACCCAGTTAGGCTCAACGACGCCGCACTTTTTCTCATTGCAGTACTCGGTTGCCGTGGTGTCTCAGGCTGACTCTTACTACGGTGCCACTGAGATGTTGCTGAGGATGTGGGCGGTACCACTACACTGCTGGGGATAGGGCTAGAAATGTCTCCCTCGTGTTGACCTTCCACCGCGATCATATCTTTCCCATCTTCTTCATCCCCAACAACAGCAATGGGTCCAGTTTTACTTTTTTCTAAGTGAAGTAGGTGAGCCTCCCATTTGATACTGTGGTGTTTTTTGAGATGACTTGTTTGTCCTCCGGTACCATAGTTTGTACCAAGCTTACCCCGCCTAACAGCCTGCCGACAAATTGAGCATATAGCAATGTTCTCCTCCTTACTGCTAACCGAAAAGAAGTCCCAAACTGGGGAGGAGAACTTTCTGGCGCTGCTGGAGGTGCCACTTTCAATACCAGATGAACTGGAGGGTGTGCCTGGAATTTGACTCTCTGCACTTACATTACCACCACCTACTGAGGTGGCGGTTGAGCTGGATGTAGGTCCCTGCCGGGCCTTTGCAAAGGCAAATATGGAAGCTGGAGGTCATGTTGGTGTTACCTGTGTTGGTGGTATCCGTGCTACATCCCTCGCAGCGATTTTGGATAGTCTAATAATGTTGGTCTCCATCTCCTCTGGCCCGGGAGTGATGTTCATGATGACTGGCTCTTCATCATCATCATTAACCCCCTCGTCTACATCTACCTCCATAACTCTAAGGCTTTCTGGAACCTTCCTTTTCACTAGCCTTGTCTTGTGGCGTGCATCACTCTCAGACTGAGCTGGTGGCTTCCAAGTGGCATCTAGATCATCAGAAGCGGGGCTTGAAGAAGAAGTTGATGGACTAACCCTCCTTTTCCTTGCTGGGGGTCTGGAAGACAATGAATCTTCTGAAACAGTGGCTTGCTCATCTTCGTCTGCAAAAAGCTCGATTTACTGAACTGCCCCTACTTCAGGTGGAACAACTACTATTGTGGGCTGTGGTTGCGGCTGTGGTTGCGGCTGTGGTTACGGCTGTGATTGCGGCTGTGGTTGCGGCTGTGGTTGCGGCTGCGGCTGTGGTTTCGGCTGCGGTTGGGGCTGTGGTTGCGGCTGTGGTTGGGGCTGCGGTTGCGGCTGTAGCTGGGGTTGCGGCTGGGGTTGCGGCTGGGGCTGCGGTTGCGGCTGTGGTTGCGGCTGTGGTTGCCCACTTATCTGCTGAGTTTCCGCCTGCGAGTGCGTGGATTGGGTACTACTTTGCGATAATGACATTTCAACATCACTGCTCGTTAGTAGACTGGCTACCTCTGCCACACTCATGGGCTTGGGCCTAGGTTGGTGGGGTGGGCCCGCTGATGCGGAGGTGCTGCTCTCAGCTTGGTCCCCGCCGGACACCGCTGCTGCAGGCGTAAGTTTTTTTTTACCACTTCCTTCTTCTGTTCCTTCTTCTTCTCACTGGCAACTTTCTTGGTACTGGAGGACCTGGTACCTTTCTTTGGGGCCATCTTCTTCAGATGTCAGCAGGACGCAGGTGCACAAGTTGCAGAGATGTCTGTGGTCACACGTGGACGTGACGTGGTGCGCAGCAGGACTTCTGTCTGGCAGTACAACGGGTGATGATGATGACACCTCCTCCTCTGTCTTTTTGTGCACCTAAAAGCAAAGAAGCCAGGAGAAGAACATCAGTGAAATGTTGCATTTGTTGTTGTGGTTCAATTACTACTAGTACAAACAAACAAATAAAATATATAAGTTAGTGTAGCCATTTGTGAGACTGTCAACAAGGGCTTTCATGGTATACTGTGTACACTCTCAGGAAGGATAGGAAAGAAGAGGAACAACAACAAAAATACAAATGTAATGGAAGTGGACCCTGTTTGGCATTAAATTATTTGCTCATCACATCATTCAGGGAGCTGCAGCTGGCAAAGGGGATGGATGGAAGCAGAAAGCCAAGAGGAAAACCATGCAGGCCTAAATGGCAAAAGCAGCACACTTATAACTCCCACCAGAAATGGCCACCAGCCACATGGACACTCACAAATCACAAGCAACAAGCAGGAGGCCTGGAAAACAATGTACTGAAAACAGGCCTATAATAGCCAGGCAAAGGCTGCATGCTAAACCACACTGCTTTGCCTGTAATGCAATAAAATGCAAAAACGAAAATCCACAGGGCTAAACAAGGCCTGCAACACACCACACACAACTAAGGCATGTATTTAACACACACCCAAAAAAACTGAAATACACCCAAAAATACACATTTTGCAATTCAATCCAATGCCATCCATGCCCTAAATGATGTTTAAATTCAACAGAACACACAGAAACAGTAGTTTCATACACCCCTGACTACCTATGAGCCTACTGGATGAAAGGCCTGTTGACAGACTAGGCCACAAGCTTGCAGGCCTATGGATAAAAGCACACTGCCTGGCTTCAAAATGGCCTCCGGCCTCATGGCCAGGCCCACCACAACAAGAAACTGAAGACAGACAATGCAGGCCTATGGCAAAAAGCACACTGCCTGGCTTCAAAATGGCCTCCAGCCTCATGGCCAGGCCCACAACAACAAGAAACTGAAAACAGACAATGCAGGCCTATGGCAAAAAGCACACTGCCTGGCTTCAAAATGGCCTCCAGCCTCATGGCCAGGCCCACAACAACAAGAAACTGAAGACAGACAATGCAGGCCTATACCAAAAAGCACACTGCCTGGCTTCAAAATGGCCGCCAGCCTCATGGCCAGGACCACAACAAGAAGCCTAGGCCACAAAGGAAACACATGCAGACCTATATGACAAAAGCAGCACACTTATAACTCCCAACAGAAATGACAACCAGCCACATGGACACTCACAAATCACAAGCAACAAGCAGGAGGCCTGGAAAACAATGTACTAAAAACAGGCCTATAATAGCCAGGCAAAGGCTGCATGCTAAACCACACTGCTTTACCTGTAATGCAATAAAATGCAAAAACAAAAATCCACAGGGCTAAACAAGGCCTGCAACACACCACACACAACTAAGGCATGTATTTAACACACACACAAAAAAGCTGAAATACACCCAAAAATACACATTTTGCAATTCAATCCAATGCCATCCATGCCCTAAATGATGTTTAAATTCAACAGAACACACAGAAACAGTTGTTTCATGCACCCCTGACTACCTCTGAGCCTACTGGATGAAAGGCCTGTTGGCAGACTAGGCCACAAGCTTGCAGGCCTATGGATAAAAGCACACTACCGGGCTTCAAAATGGCCACCAGCCACATGGCCAGGCCCACAGCAACAAGAAACTGAAGACAGACAATGCAGGCCTATGGCAAAAGCACACTGCCTGGCTTCAAAATGGCCTCCAGCCTCATGGCCAGGCCCACAACAACAAGAAACTGAAGACAGACAATGCAGGCCTATGGCAAAAGCACACTGCCTGGCTTCAAAATGGCCACCAGCCTCATGGCCAGGACCACAACAAGAAGCCTAGGCCACAAAGGAAACACATGCAGGCCTATATGGCAAAAGCAGCACACTTATAACTCCCACCAGAAATGGCTACCAGCCACACGGACACTCACAAATAACAAGCAACAAGCAGGAGGCCTGGAAAACAATGTACTGAAAACAGGCCTATAATAGCCAGGCAAAGGCTGCATGCTAAACCACACTGCTTTGCCAGTAATGCAATAAAATGCAAAAACGAAAATCCACAGGGCTAAACATGGCCTGCAACACACAAGACACAACTAAGGCATGTATTTAACACACACCCAAAAAAACTGAAATACACCCAAAAATACACATTTTGCAATTCAATCCATTGCCATCCATGTGCCCTAAATGATGTTTGAAATAAATAAATACATCACACAGCAAAGGAACAGTTGTTTCATCATGTTTCATCATGCACCCACCCATGACTAGCTCTGGGCCTACTGGCTACCCACAACTATTTATTTTTAAAAATGATGAAAAGTACCAAAATTGTAGTTGCAGCAACTGCAATGCCCCAATCAAACAACACCAACTTACTTGTAAAATCTCAAATCCAAAAGTCCTAAAATCCAATGATAATGATGCAGCAGACACAAAGAGTGATCCTTCCAGCTCAAATCCAAGTGAAAAATGAACATGAGATGGACAAAGCACTGGGAGGAGCCTGCTGGACAGGAACAGGAAGTAGGAGACTCTGTGGCACTTCCTCCCTCTCCCTCCCCAAAAATTTGACAAAAAAGGACAGCCAAATATCAATCTGAGGTTTTTTTTTCATCCAAATCATCATTTTACAGAAGGTTTTATGCTGCTCGAGATATTATTCTTCTCCAGATTGAAAATTTTGCGTGTTCGGGATTGAGAGCTTTACCAACATTCCGCCGGATGTCCGATGGCGCGCCCGAATGACGTGTTCGCGATCGCAATCTCTCTCGCGGTGCACGAAGGCACGGCGAATGACGTGTTCGCGATCGCACACTCTTGCGGTGTCCGATGGCGCGGCGAATGACGTGTTCGCGATCGCAAACTCTCGCTGGATCGCGCGACCGGCTACTGAAATCTCGTGGCGCACGCGAACCGATAGGAAAACTCGTCGGCGAACGCAGGAATCCCGGTAAGTCGCTATCGCGCGTGCAAGAACGCATTTTTAAAGCGCGAACAAGAAAATAATTCCACTACGCCGCGGATCGCGGAGTTGTTGGCAATTCTGCGTTCTCCGCGGAACGCAAAATTGCCTAAATTCTGCAAATTCCGCGAGCGGAGCGGAATTTGACGCCCAGGGTTAGTTTTAAGTGCAGTGACCTTAGATATAGGGAAACCTATATCTTTTGTAAGTGGTGCTAACACCAACTTACACAGGCTGCAATGGCAGGCCTGTAGTTACAGTTTGAGTGGTCCTTCATGGGTGGCCTAATGCATGCTTTAGCCCATGTGGGAACCCTGGGGTACCAATGCCCTGGGTACCATAGTACCATATACCAGGGACTTATACGGGTACCCCAGTATCCCCATCTGGGATGTACCTAAGTACTTACCATAACAATTTAGGGGATAAAGCAGAGAGACTGGGGTCCTGATTAGCAGGATCCCAGTCAGACTAGTCAGAAACAGCATAGCACCAGGCAAAAAGTGGGGGTAACCATAAAAGCAGATCCTACTTTCCTACACAGTCCAACACCCTATTATTTGAAACTCCTGAGGATGTGTGGGAGTGGATGTAGGAAAGATAAGTGATTCAGCCAAATACTCCACCATCGTTTGGCAGCGACCCTCATTCAGCATCAGATACTTGATGGCCACCCAGAGGGCTCCAATCTTGCCCTTAGAAATTGAAACTGCTCCTGCATGACATATCCTATGAGGCTGTGCACCTCCCTCACTCACGATCAGAATATGCAACATGAAACCAATAAGTATAGGGGATGTTTACGAGTTAGATTCTCTGGTTTCATGGTTTTCAGGCTCCATACCCTGCTCAATCCCTCCAAGAGGTTATCAAGATGCCTATGCATTCACCCCCAGCTCCAATGGCTAGTAACTCACAACTAATAAAGAGAGATCAGCCACTGATCATTACTTGGCATGCAATTGGCTTCTTAGCTAAAGTAAAGAGAGGGGTGGTCCTGTAGTTGGCAAAGAGGCTTTAAGGTGATGTTCTGCTCCTACAAGAAACCCACCTCACTGGAAATAAGTTCCCTTTCCTGGCTAGGGTGACCCTGCTAGTACATTTGCAAAGATGTGTCACCTCCTGCTGTCTACTGCTGCTCCTCCCTTCTGACCACTGCTGTTCCCCGTCCAGTTACCACCCTCTCCTGGTGCTGCTGTAGTGGAGAGCCCCCCTAATGTGCACGTCTTATGTGAAACCTCTGAGGCTCCCTCCTTGGGCTCTCCTTCTCTGCAAGCCTTATATCTGGCCTTCAATGCCATTCAGGCTGATGTATGCAAAAACAACAATTGATGAACAGAATGCAGAACAATGTCATACATTCACCCCAGTACAGAGATCTGGGCCTAAATCCATCGTTTTTTTGCTCACCATGCCATTCCAGTTTGAACCCAGCCAGATGCAAATCAGTCTTGACCCTGTGCCCATTGGAAACAGTCCACCCCGAACTGCCAGGCCAGGTCCTCCCTGGACTGGAAACAAGCATCCTAGAACCGGTTTCTGGGTTTCACCCCTCATCAGCCAGGATAGCTTGACTCCAGTGGCATGGAGAGCACGGGACCCATGTCTGGGCATAATCGTCCCACTCAGGGTGAAAAATGCAAAAACAACAATTGATGGACAGAATACAAAACAATGACACACATTCACCCCAGTACAAAGATCTGGGCCTAAATCCATCGTTTTTTTTTCTCACCATGCCATTCCAGTTTGAACCCAGCCATATGCAAATCAGTCCTGACCCTGTGCCCAATGGGAACAGTCCAGCCCGAACTGCCAGGCCAGGTCCTCCCTGGATTGGAAACACGCATTCTAGGACCAGTTTTGGGAGTTAACCCCTCATCAGCCAGGATAGCTTGACTTCAGTGGCATGGAGAGCACGAGACCCACATCTGGGCATACCTGTCACACTCAGGGTGACAAATGCAAAAACAATTGATGGAGAGAATGTAGAACAATGTCATACTTTCACCCCAGTACAGAGATCTGGGCCTAAATCCATCGTTTTTTTGCTCACCATGCCATTCCAGTTTGAACCCAGCCATATGCAAATCAGTCTTGACCCTGTGCCCGATGGGAACAGTCCAGCCCGAACTGCCAGGCCAGGTCTGGCTTGGCAGTTCGGGCTTGACAGTTCCCATAAGGAACAGGGTCAAGTCTGATTTGCAGATGACTGGGTCCAACCTGGGGTGGTATGGTGAGCAAAAGAATGATGGATTAAACCCAGTTCCTTGTGACTGGGGGTGAATGTTTGCATTGTCCAGCATTCCGTCCATCAATTGTTTCTTTTGCATTAGTCGCCTAAGTGGGAAGGGTTTGCCCAGACGTGGGTCCCGTGCTCACTACACCACTGGATTCAAGCTAGCCTGGATGTTGAAGGGTGATGCCCTGAAACCGGTCCCAGGATGCTTGTTTCCGGTCCAGGGAGGACCTGGCTTGGCAGCTCGGTCTGAACTGTTCCCATAAGGAACAGGGTCAAGACTGATTTGCATATGGCTGGGTCCAAACTGGGGGGGGTGTGGTGAGCAAAAGAATGATGGATTAAACCCAGATCCTTGTGACTGGGGGTGAATGTTTACATTGTCCAGCATTCCGTCCATCAATTGTTTCTTTTGCATATGTCACCCTAAGTGGGAAGGCTATGCCCAGACGTGGGTCCCGTGCTCACTACACCACTGGATTCAAGCTAGCCTGGCTGTTGAAGGGTGATGCCCTGAAATCGGTCCCAGGATGCTTGTTTCCGGTCCAGGGAGGACCTGGCTTGGCAGTTTGGGCTGGACTGTTCCCATAAGGAACAGGGTCAGGACTGATTTGCATATAGCTGGGTCCAAACTGGGGTGGTGTGGTGAGCAAAAGAATGATGGATTAAACCCAGATCCTTGTGACTTGGGGTGAATGTTTACATTGTTCAGCATTCCGTCCATCAATTGTCTCTTTTGCATATGTCGTCCTAAGTGGGAAGGGTATGCCCAGACGTGGGTCCCTTGCTCACTACACCACTGGATTCAAGCTAGCCTGCCTGATGAAGGGTGATTACCAGAAACCGGTCCCAGGATGCTTTTTTCCAGTCCAGGGAGGACCTGGTTTGGCAGTTCGGTCTGGTCTGATCCTAAGGAACAGGGTCAAGACTGATTTGCATATGGCTGGGTCCAAACTGGGGTGGTGTGGTGAGCAAAAGAATGATGTATTAAACCCAGATCCTTGTGACTGGGGGTGAATGTTTGCATTTTCCAGCATTCCGTCCATCATTTGTTTCTTTTGCATATTCAGGCTGATATGAGCTTGCCCTGATGAAGTCCTGGTGCACTGAATGAAACCCTTTGGTTTGGCAGTAAAATCATGTCTGAAGATGAATGAATGAAGGTGAATACATTGTACAATAAGTGTCCTTAAATTAACAGACTGAATGGAAATGGACTACACAGTTGGACTTTGAATATAATAGTACATTATTGGGGATTAACAAATTAAATGTATGTCGGATGACTTCTGGAGTGCTCCCCTCTTTTGTTGTATCCTGGCTAGGATGGGCTTTACCCAGGTTTACCACTCCAGCTTTGTGAGGGGGGCTAGAGGCATTGCAATAGTTGTTAGATACTGTGTGCCTTTTAAAGTCACATGAGAATAGGTGGACAAATATGGGAGATATGTGGCAGTTATGGAGCTTCTGGATGATTAGCCCACTGACATTAGTCAATATCTATTCCACATCTAACAAATGCTTTTCTGGAGACCCTCACACAGTTACTAGGCACTCTACTAGTAGGGCCACTGGTTTTGGGAGGTGACTGGAATGGGGTAATCAATGACTCTGAGGATACCTAAAACAGGGAAACAGGGGGTAATTGGAGTGCACATTTTGGCCTAGGGCCTCTCAGACAATTTCTTAATGGAACTGTGCCTCAGAATGGGACTTGACCAGCCTGAGCTGAGATGGACAGTACATACTTGGTCACTGAGGGAGGAGGGATTTTAAGGCCAACATAGGCGAGGGGATAGAAACATATTTTACCTTGAAGGGGCATATTCACAAGGACTTATCGCCGATTTATCTCCACCTTAACTCATCAAAAGTGGAGATAGATTTAACACCCCATTCACAAGCGGGTGCAAACTGCAGACATCGCCAGTATTCCCGAGATAACTGCCCCAAACTTTATCCCCACGGTGGACACCACCAACTAACCCTAATGAGATGCAGAGTAGGTGTTCCCGTGCAAAAACATATGAAAAAACCACAACACCACTTTCACAACGAACTGCCAGATCCGCGATGCGAACCAAAAACAGACGATAAGCTGTGGTAGCACCAGGGATTTAACACCTGCCTTCTGCTGGTGCTAAGCAGGACAACTACCCGCAGCATGAAAGGGAGCCCAGCCAAGAGCCACACCTGAAGACCCACAGATGCCATGGAGACAATGATCATGCAGCTCCGATACCCATGAGGGCCACAACACCCACCTCCACCACCCCCAGGCCCGCCACCCCCCCAGGACCCATCCCGCCCCCCCCTGGGAACACCACAGAGGCAGTGTACACAAAGACAGCGGACCCACCTGAAACGCACCTGCCGCCCAGACCCAACGCCAGAGGAGGATATTGCCCACTACAGGCCCAAAAGGACAACAAACCCCCGCATCCTGACCCACATTCCCCACCTGCTGACGGTACCAACCCAGCGGACAACCAACATCCCTCCGCAGACAAAGCTGCCGGCTGCGCAGCACATGTCCGCCTCTGGTACCATCCAACCCACAACTGCCAGAGCCGGAGGAGTCACACAGCCAGCCCCATAAAAGGGCATCACACCTGTCCTGGATGCCAACATCAGCCTGGTACCCCAGCCCCTCCACTTCACCCACACTGCGCAGGAGCAGCTGGAGGCTATGCAAGGCCCCTATGCCATAGCTGTATTCTCTCACGTGTCAGGGCCAACTGCACACATGTACCCCTCGTGCCCCCTGCCAACACTGCACACATCTACCACAACTGAAAGCACACGCATTCCATGAATGTGCAGGCAATAGTGGACCACCCGGGACCCCTCAACAATGTCGTGGACAACTCCCCAGGCAGAGTGCCCGATTCACACATCTCCCGACAGTCCATCATCACCCAGCGCACCCAGGATGGCACCCATGGCAATGCAGTGCTTGTTGGAAAGTACCAAATGAACACACCACAAACCTCCAGCCCACAGTCATGCAACTCACGACACTGGCAATGGGCACGCAGCACAACTACACTCAACATGCCACACAACATGCCAACCTACCAGACACCACAACACAGCTCCATTAGGAACTTGGCCCTGCCATGTCCACAACCCAGCCACGGCATGGCACCACAGACACACAATAGCAGGATGTGAGGAGAGGCATGGAGCAGGCATGTGCGAGAGCGGCAAGTGACTAAGGAATGTGAACCTACCCAATGCCAGATATGGCATGGAGATGCCGGACAGACCACAGCAGTCAAATCACGGAAATGGCCATGTGGAGATCAACTGCTGGAGCATGGATTGTAGAGGCCAGTGGATGCTACCATGTCCCCACAGGCTGTGGGGCAGAACGCGGAAATGTTGCACGTTACATCCCCCCCTGCATGCGCGGGCGGAGTGGGTTGGCCCTGTGTACGCCAGGCCTGCGTAGGGGTGTGAACAAAAAGCCCGTTGCACTGGGCGTGGTCCTCATTCGGAATGGACAACGCGTCTGCCAGGGCGGCGCCTCTCAGCCCGCCACGAGTCCGGCGCCGAGCGCGGCAGGGCCTGCATCCCTGTGTGCCTGCTGCACCCCGGGCCGCTGAGCCCCCGACCTGTCATGCCTGCACCAGCACACCAACGAGGCTCCACTCACCTGCCGACACTGGCGTGTGTCAAAGAGGGCCCACCACGTGCCAGTGCAAGCTCCATGCCCCAGGCCCGCGACCTTTGCAGCCTCCGCAGCACCTCCCTGGCCTCCATGGCGCAGGCCCACAGTACTCCTTTTACATTTACATACTCCACCGGCGTCCTCCTCGGCCCAGTGGGTCCCACATGTGGAACTGTGTCCTGAGTCATGAATGGCAGTGACCCCAAGTCCGTGGCAGCGGCCACAGCACCAGACTCCCTTCGATCAGTGAGGCATAATTCCATATCGCAGGCCAGCGACACGTGGTGCCACTGACCCTGTTCAACGCAAGCCGGCGACACGTGGTGCCACCAAGCTTGTGCAACGCAAGTCTGCGTCCCGTGGTGCCACTGAACCTGAACTACGCACGCCGGTGGGACCATCCAACCTAACCCGGCGACACTCGGTGAATGGCCCCTGCTGGCCGCTGCCTCAAGCCTACACTGCGGTCCAGTGGAACTGTGTCCTGGGCATGATATGGAGGAGTCCACGCCATTGGACACACCTCATCGCAGGTGGCATCCCCTATCAGCACAGGTGCCACTAACTCTGTGTGCAATGACTCATGGGCACTCTCTGGTTGAACTTTGGTGTCGTCTGAGTCCATGGCCTGGGGGTTGTCTGCAACAACATCTGGCTGGGACGGACTTGGTGTCCGACATGTGTTTGCTCCACTCATCTCCACCATTGTGACTGTTTCAGCGTGGTTCTGCCCTCGGCATCATGCCCTGGGGGTACACCTTTCACTGTCCAACGAGACACTCTGCAACAACCCCCCTAGTCATCTGCGGGAACCTGCTCTGCCCTAGTGACCCTGCCCCAGTGCACCGCAAGTCAGCAGCCCGTGGCGGTAGGCCCGTGCAGGATGCTGTGCCACTAACTCTGTGCAGCTCAGGTCATGGGTCCTTTACGGTTGAATGGTTGTGTCCTTTACGATGTACACTGTTGTCGATTTCTGACTGCATCAGGCAGCCCTTGCTGGCCGGTGTGCACACACCCCACACACATCCAACACAGGTGTGACTCGATATGTGTGCCTGCTAATAAATGTGGCCGGGCACACGTGCTCATAGCCATTCACACCATCTGAGCAAGTGTGTCCGTGTGGTCATTGTGTCAGCATGATGGGCACGGCAGTGCAACATCACAGTGTGCTATCCTCAGCGGACGATACCATGTCACCTCAGCATTGGCAGTGACCTTGGACATGTAGCTTTGCCCGGCCCCCCCTGCATGCACAAGCGGCGTGTGCTGGTCCGGCGTACATCAGTTCAGCGTAGGGGTGTGCTGCATCGGCAGGGGGAGCAGGGCGTGGCTCGGACCTGGCCTTGGGCAGGATGTGCAGTAAGTGTGTCTCTGTGTTGGGGTGTTGTCGCCACCAGGGCCACAGAAGACGATGTTGCAATGTAGCAAGCACCAGGAGGGCGGACCCGCACGGACTGGGAAATGTAGGAGCGCAAGACCGCTCGGGGTCTTGGCACATGCATGCCAAGTGTTATGTGTATCGGTCCTGCGGCTGCATGAGTCAGTTGCCTAGCCTCATTCGCAGCGTGATCACAGCCAGCCATGGACTGTACACTTGTGTCCGACCTGTCCGGACCATTGGCCTACACTCACTTGGCCGCACACCTTCAAAGGCCAGCGTCATGGTGTTGGTGGCATGCCGCTGGACATGCGTGGACAGGCATCTCAATGGTGTGCCGTAGGAGTGCACATGATACAACCACGCAGGGCACACAAATGTGGAGGCTCGTGGGAGGGTGGAGCAGCTGTGAGGCAACGTAACACACAGTGAGGCCGCACATGTGCCACGTGCTGGGCATGTCATCCATGATTCCCAGGGTCGCAGACATCCCACCACACCCACCACAGGCCTCTGTGCATCTCCTGGATGCATGCAGATGGTGTAGTTACTGTAGGGATGAATGGTCCTTTGTCTTCACTATCTGGCGGTAGCATATCTGCAGCTCCTAGATGTGACTTGCATGTGCCCAGCACCCCCTGACAGATAGGATAGCATTTCCAGGCAACTCCCACACTACACACTGCCAGACGTGAGGCCAACGTGTACACATCCCACACGTAGAAGTCCTTGGTCGTAGTTTGCGTGCGTGAAATGGCCTTCACTCGTACTCCCACCACACTCCAGGCCTGCACCCGTTGCACACAGACACTGCTCATTGCTCCGAGCTGTGGCGTTTCATCCACAGGACTGGCGCAGGTTCTCACAGTGCCGCTTCAAGCAGAGCCACTGACGCAATGGCAGACCATCCCGGACACATGCTCTACTCCAGTCACGTGGACCTGTACCGTGCACGTCTGCTGCATGTACTGGGGGCACTGCCATTGGCAGTGCTGCGGATCAGTTACAGGCTGAGCTTCCGCCTTGCCAATGTCACCTGCATTCAGCCTGTGTTGCACTGTTGCTCGTGCATATTCGAGTTGTCCATGGATGTCTGCCTCTCCAACATGACTGTAGCTGACCTGGATTTTGACGTGTGTGTGCGCCCCCTGTTAGACCACGACCAGGAGTGTCACCGTGATGCCCGTTTATGGCATGCCTGGATGTTTGGCATGCATGCTGGGGACTGGACCTGGGAGATTGCAGGAGTCGTCGTGTGCAGTGACCACATTGAGCCGCTCCCTGATTGGGCTTTCGTGCATATTGGGGCCAGGGGTTGGAGTGAGCACATCTGTCCGGGACAGCTGATGGGTTACGTCGCTGACATGTCAGATGTGGTGGACAACGATCTTGCATTGGAAAAGTTGGCCTACGCTGCTGCACTCGTGTTCATGGACGAGTGACAAGGTAACTGCAGCCAGGACTGCATGTGACCCATTGTACATGTCCCGACGCCTGGTTGCATGTTGGGGATCTGGTCACATGTCCCTGGGAGACAGTGAACATGGCTGCATTGGCCTGGACTCCTGGTCCATGCACGGACAACATACGTGGGTTGGCAAAGACTTGTGTTGGTGATGGACTCTCCCGGGGTGGACAAGGGCGCTTTCCAACGTTCCTCTTTCAGACATGCTGCTGCATTGGTCTGCATGTTGTGGCACTTCCCTTGGCCGTACTGACACGCAATTGTTGATAAAGTTTCCGCACGTTCACTTGTCTCCAACTGTGGTGAGTGTTTATTTGTATGGCAATGTGTGTGTCACGGCCTATCTGGGTCCCTGCCTTACATGCATTGCTGCCCCATCAGGGCTGTGGGTTGGTACTGCATTATCATGTCCCTGTTGCGTGCTTTGCCAGATGCGTATGGCCATTTCCCGGCCACAAGCGGGTGCACTTGTGTCCTGTGTTCGGTTGTGCTGATGTTGGTGTTTGTATCACATTGTGTTGGATGTTGGGGTGCTCTGCTTCCTATGTGTTTGTGCTGCATTGTGTGTGAGATGTCCCTTCGGCTCTGATTTGGCTCACCCTTCTCCCTTTCAGGTAGTGTGGTTTTAACTTCTGTGCTTGTTCAGTGGTGTGATATTGCCGACTTGTGTGACTTGTGCTCTTGGTTGGTGTTGTTCCTCTTGGGCATGGTTTGTCTGCAGTTGTGCTGTGCTTACTTGTGCATGTGTGCCATTGTGCCCATCTCCCCCGTCCCCCAGTCCCTGGTCGTTCCTCTCCCTGTTGCTGTTGTGTCTGTTGATTTTGAGCAGTTTCTGGTCCCCGACTCCTGCCACCATCTCCAGACTGATGTGGTGGACACCATTTCCTCCATGTCATCCAGCTCCTGGTGTGGCGCTGGACTCCCACCTCCGGTGTGCATTGCTGCCTTGTGGTTGTTGGCGTGCTTGTGCTTGTTTGTGCGTTTCGCATCATTCCAGCTGTTCTGGTTTTCTGCCATTGTCCTCCTCCGCTATCCGGCTGCATTCACCTTGTCCACGATGGCCTGCCATGTCTGATGTTTTGTTGCCAATGGTGCTTGTGGGGTTGTGTGCTAGCTCCGACTGCCTCCATTGTGCTTCGCTGTTTTCTGTTTGGGTTGCCTTTCTTTTCCCTGCTTTTGTTGTGCTTATTCCTTCATGCCGTATATGTGTCGCAGGCCTTGCGCTGCTTATCGCTGCTTTCCTCCTCGCGAATGGGCTCATCGCATGTTTTTTGGTGTTGGGGTTTGTGTTTTTATCTCCGTAGAGGTGGTTGTATCGCGGACATTGGCTGCGGTTTCGGGAGACTATCGCATGGTACCGCCGTGTTGTGAATTCCACGTTAACACAGGGTTGTTTTCCCGCGATAGGCTGCGATGTGTAAAGTTGCGTTAACATTTTTTGGAGATGTTTAGCACACGATCTTGTGAATATCCCCCTCAGTGTTGTCAACATGGATACTATGGGAGGCCATGAAGGCTATAGTATGGGGAGAGATCAATCCATAAGTGTAAACATCACCAAGAGGTGATGGAGCTGGAATCGACTGCCCGACTGGAAGTAACTGCTGGGACGAGCGAAGTAATAGAGGAAGATCTACATCTGAGTGACTGAACACCAAAGAGTATCCTGCAGAGAATAAACCCAGAAAAGTAAAAAGTCAACAACGGGATGCTAAGGAACCCGCCAACTTGATGGACTGCCATTCTTCCCTTCGTTCCCTAATATATGTCACAAAATCACGATGCCATAAATGCGTGTCCTACACTAAAGCCTCCTTAGCCCTGAGGAAGACCTTCTGCGAAAATCTACGTGGTCCCTTCAAGAAGGTCGAAACGCATCAGCACATCCTGCACCGAGGCCAAGAGTAACTCCTATTTTCAAAGAGTCGCTCATAGGACAGAAAGTATAATCCTGAATATCATGGGATAGTCAAAAAACGAACTGAATAGTACTCTGACCTCATTTTGGACAACTAATTAAGTTAGTATCGAGGAGAAAAAGGAGAAAGATCCCGATACAATAGAGTAGAGTAGGACAGATTAAACCCTCATGTGTTTATTGAATTTTTGTACACTTTGTTTGATTTATTAGTAGTTTGTTCGTATTGTTTATAATGTGTTTTGTTTAGCACGTGTCAATCAGTTTTTTCATGTGTGGGTCATATTAGTTGTTTTGTCACATATGTTAATTGACTGTTGTGCTTCCATTTAATGTCTGTTTCAAGCATAGTAAATGTACATGAGATAGAGTGAATGTATATGAAATACAAAGACATTTTGATACTAATTTCATTTGTTGCAATTTGTGAATCCTGAGATGGAAAAATAATAGATTGATGAGTAAAAAATAGTACAAAGTAATTCATGTTCATTAATTGAATAGACTTGGAGGGATGAATAGGAGACCTCCAGGTTTGAAAAATCTGAGAATCTATGGTCTGAGAGGCACCCACTAGATGAAATGGAATCGAGGATTCTGGCATTAGAGGTGCAATACTTTGAGACCGCATACCGGATATCCTGAGAGATATGACATGCTCTCAGACACTGCTGAACCAAATTGTGAACAAGAAGGTGAGACATGCGTGGATGGTTTCTCAAAGCCTCATTTATCAATGGGGAGACAAGGTGAGTTCCATGCTGCACCAGCTTTGCCAATTCCTTACCTACTACACCCCGATTACATATATTACTGACTCAGATGGCACACTCATCTCAGGTAACAAAGAAATCTACAACCATTTTGCGAGTTACTATACCAAACTATATTCACATGCAGACAGAATCTCTACCGGAGAGAGAGAGATTCCTGAAAAATTTGCTGTTAAGGAGCCTCTTCGATAGGGAAAACGCATCTCTAAAGAGACCATACCTCTAGCCGAACTTTGGAGCCATTGGGCCCCTTGAAAGGTGTGAAAACACGGGGCCCTAATGCGATCCTGATGGAATTTTCTGAACACTACTTGGGTAAGGTTGTAGAAACACTGAGATGGTCATCCGAAAAGTTAAAGAGTGTTGGTCGTTGCCTTCGGATCTACAGAGGGCCAAAATTGTTGTAGTATCAAAACCAGAACAGCCATCAAATGCATGCTCATCTTACCATTCCATCTCCCTCCTTAATACGGAAGTCAACAATGTATTTATGCTGGGCCGTGCTGGAAGAACTGGCAGCAGTCTTGTTATCTGATTTTGAAAACGCATTTTATTTGGTGGGATAGGAGTACCTATTTGCCTTACTACGAAGGCATTCTGGGTATGTCAGGCTCCTAAATGCAGACGTATCGGGTCTGTATTGGGGATGTGACATTTGACCATTTCCTAATACAAAGGGCTCTCACCAGGTATCCCCCTTGCCACCCTCCTGTTTGCTACTGCTATAGAGCCACTGGCTAAGTGGTTATGCATAGACCCCTAAGTGAAGGTATTTGAGTGGGGTTTGGGGGTTTCAAACAGGGTGGCCCAGTACGCAGACAACATCCTCATTTTCATGGCAGACCCTGTGTCATCGGGTCTACGTATCGTCCAGATTCTCAAATTCTTCAGAAACATGCCAGGCCTACAAATCAACTTCTCGAAATCGTCTGTGTTTCCAACTAATACAACACCCTATGATCTGGCCTTGGCCACTGGCCTGAAAGTAGTTGCAATGGCTTCCAATATTGACTTGGGAACATAATAGCTGGGCTTTCTTTGCAGTTGGGGATCCCCATGGATAGCCTACCTACGAATGTGGAATTGCAGTCACAGACATTGAGTCTTACTATAGAGCATCCCATTTGCTGATTATAAATGAAAGTAAATATGATACACAGGGCGATTCAGTGTTCGGCTCCGGGAATTGGGTGCTGAACAGGATATTGGGGTTAGGCAGATTCCTCATTACCCCCAGCAACTTAGATTAGTGGTGAAGATTTCAAAGAACACAATAAAGATGCTAGGCTGGGATGGATGCTTCACTGTGGAGGGGCAGCAAAAAGGCACAGGTAGTGACGTTAGAGGGGTTCCATAAATGAGATCTTATTGGTATCCCGACCCTGGGAGATGAAATGCATGGTGCACTACTAAAATCCTGTCAAGACCTACTAGAGGATAACTTGTTTTCATTATCTCGAGATAAGACATGCACTTATGCCCTACATAGCAGGAATGGAGGACCTCTTTCACTTTAATCTATTGAAAGCGAAAATCCTATTAGGGGAGCTAGATGTCCACAAAATAGCCCAGGTATACCGTACATTGTCTAACAATACCGCAGATTCCTTTTAATTAACTGCGCTCCACCTGGGAAAAGGAACTGGGACCCCTTGGGGAAGAGGAAGGAGTCACTTATTGCAGCCAGTGTCTTATCAAATTGAAATATCTTTACACAGCATATTTTACAAGACATAGGCAATGAAGGATGGGTGTCGTGGCTCTCCAGCCTGTCTACAGTGCTCTTCTTCAGAGAGAGATTTGGTGCATACAGTGTGGAGTTGTGCTAGGCTTGGCCCATACTGGGAGACAGTGCTGACTTGCCTAGTACTGAGGTGAATGTTGAGGTTGGACTCCAAAAGAAATCTTCTCAATATATCTAATGACCTGGACTCCAAAATGGTATAAACTAGCCTTGCTATTTTTGGGGTTGGTGGTGATGAAGAGGGATAAAGCCCACCACTAGAAAGACACAGAGCCTCCATCACTGGAAGAATAGCATTGAGGTCTACATAACTGGATGTATCTGATCTATGTCCCCAGAGGATGTCTAAAAAAATATGCCAAGCTATGGAAGGCCTGGGGTCAGTATTATGGTATTGCCATAGAACAAAGCAGCTCACCGATACAGGGCCTGGATGTTGAAATTCGTAGCTATAGGTCTGGACCACTGAAAGTGGAGGAGGGGGAGGCACCTGATATTTTAAAACTTAAAAATGCTGTAAATCTAGCTTATGATACTGAAAGAAGGGCGGGAGGGGATGGTGCATTTTGGGGCAGTTGGTTGTTATTTTGCTATTGTATGCAATTTATTATTAGAAAAAAAGAAACTGTTGGCAAAGGTCATCAGCAGTGCATTGCGGGGGTGCGAGTTCTAGTTAGGTGAAATAACTATAACGGGGAATTTCTCTGGTTTTGTACGAGTGAAATGTCCAACTAACTATAACTTTCCCTAAAACCTATGGTTTTTTCAGTGAATATATATATATATATATATTTATATATATATATATATGCCACAAAACTCGTTTACCAGTACCTTCTCCTGAAGGAAAGAACGAGCGTAGACCCAGATTTGGTGCAATTAATTTATTGGTTGAATACACCGCCAGCCAGCCATGACGCGTTTCGGCAGATCCCTGCCAATATATATATATATATATATACTTGAAGATGAAGGATCACAAGAAAACAACAGCCAGCCAGGGCAAAAATCTGGATCCCAAAGGATACAATGAGTCACAAAGAAATAAAATATCCAAGAAAGAAGTGACTCAAACAGATAGATTCACCAAAGAACAAAAATATATTTCCACTACAACGTTTCAGCTTCCGCCTTCTTCAGGTAGTACAAGATGGTTTGCTCAGTGGCTGCACAGATGACACAGCTGAATTTTCAAAAAGCATCATGAGTGAATATTCCATTTGGAATGTGGAATCAATGCAGTCCTGAGAGCTCTTGAAATATGCAGTAATCAGGTTGTATTGTCAGTAATGTTCAGTCCATCTGGATGCAGTGATTTTAAACGGTACATCCAGAAGTTTTCTCTGGAGTCCAGTAGTTCTTCCTTTGAGACATGTTCCACAGGGAAAATCTTCAAATCTGATAGTAAATGATCCACAAGGTTAAAATGGTTTGCTACAGGCTGGTCAATTTTCTTATTGATTATTGCCGATTTGTGGTTCCTGAATCGTGTACGGAGGTCATTCACTCTTTGGCCTACATATTGTTTTTTACAGCTTTGCCGTTGACACTGAATCACATAAATAATGCATGTCGAGCGACATGTAAGATGCTGTCTTATTCCATAGGTCCTTCTCGTAACAGAACTAGTTACTGATGATGTTTGTAAAAGGTATTCACACGTGATGCACCTTTTAGAGTCACAGCAATGAACCCCTGCATTTGTTACAACTTGCTTGAGTTCAGCTCTTACAATAAGAGATCATAAATTTGGAGCTCTGCGGTAAGCAATGACTGGCGGTTTTGGAAAAACCTTTTGCAATTTTTCACAAGTAGACAGTAGGGGAAATGTTTTTTGCATTATATTTCTGTAGTTGGGAGCTGATGGATGATAGTCAACCACAAATGGAGTTCTGTCACTTTTGTTTCTGCTGTTGGTATTTAAAAATAAGTGCTTCTCTGGGTAACTGCAAAGACTTGTCAATTTGTTGCTGTATGATATGCAGAGGATAGCCTCGCCGTTTAAATAATGTAGCAAGCTCCTGTAGATGGTCTTTACAGGTTTCCTCATTGCTGCAGATGCGTCTTATTCTGAGTGCTTGGCTGTAGATGATGCTCAGTTTAGTGTGGTGTGGGTGACATGAAGTCCAGTTTAGATACAAATGAGCATCTGTAGGCTTGTGGTACAGATCAGTTGTAATTTTGTGTTCATGAATGGTGAGTAGCACATCCAGAAAAGGGAGATGATGCTTCTGTTTAGTATTGCTGCTGGTAAATTTGATGGTAGGATGGATATTGTTGATATAAGCTGTAAATTGTTCCAATGTTCTACTTCCTGCATTCCATATTATAAATATGTCATCAATGTTTCTTAGCCATACCAGTGGTTTGATGCTAGAAGTAGCAAGTATACAGTGCTCTAGTTTGCCCATGAAGATATTTGCATAGGATGGAGCCATCCGAGTGCCCATGGAAGTCCCTTGTATCTGCAGATAGTGTTTACCATTGAATGTAAAATTGTTGGATTTAAGGATAACTCTTGCAAAGTTGGTAAGCACATTTGTTGATGGCTTTTTCACAGTTCTTTTATTAAGAGCTTCAGATAATGCCATAAGCCCATCCTCATGTGGTATATTGGTGTATAATGATGTAACATCAAATGTAGCCAGAAGAGTATCACCATCAAATGTGTAGGTTTGGTTTAATTTTTCAATAATCTGAAGGAAGTGACTGGTATCTTTAACAAATGATGGAAGTTCCTGTACAATGGACTGGAGGTGCAGGTCAACAAATAAAGATAGTCTCTCAGTGGCTGTGTCATTGCCAGAGATGATGGGACGGCCAGGATTGTTCATTTTGTGAATTTTGGGAAGCATATAAAATCTCCCAGGTCTTGGTTTGGGATGAACAAGTATATCTGCTGTTGTTTCATCAATGAGGTTTAAGCTCCTGTACCTTACAACCATGTTCTTAATTTCTTTGTTTAAGTCTTCTGTGGGATCAGTTTCTAAAGGTTTGTAAGTGTTGGTATCCATTAGTTGTCTCATTCCTTCCTCAATATAATCACTTACTTTCATGGCAACCACTGCACCACCTTTGTCTGCCGGTTTTATAATGACATCCATTCTCTGTTGAAGGAGGTGGAGAGCTTTTCTTTCTTCTCGGGTAATGTTATCAAAACTGACTGAACATTACTGACAATACAACCTGATTACTGCATATCTCAAGAGCTCTCAGGACTGCATTGATTCCACATTCCAAATGGAATCTTCACTCATGATGCTTTTTAAAAATTCAGCTGTGTCATCTGTGCAGCCACTGAGCAAACCATCTTGTACTACCTGAGGAAGGCGGAAGCTGAAACTTTGTAGTGGAAATATATTTTTGTTCTTTGGTGAATCTATCTGTTTGAGTCACTTCTTTCTTGGATATATATATATATATATATATATATATTCACTGAAAAAACCATAGGTTTCAGACACGTTATAGTTACAAATTAGCATTTAAAAAACCTTTGAAATTCACTGAAAAAACCATAGGTTTTAGGGACAGTTTTAGTTACTTGGACATTGCACTCGTACAAAACCCGTGAAATTCCCCCGTTATAGTTAGTTCAGCTAACTATAACTCGCGCCCCCGCAATGCACTGCTGATGACGTCACATATTACATCACTCATGACATGGTCAGTGACATCACTGATGACATCACTGATGACATCTCAAATTGTTATATTAATTTTTTTCATACTGATTTACTACATTTTTAGAAACATTTTTTTTTTACATATTTTATTTTTTAAATTACATTGTAATTACATTATACATTACATTACAAAAAATACTTTCTCAGAATGAATTACTTTAGTTTAAATACTTTGCAGATAGACAATAGACTTTTAAGTACAGTAGTTACAGTTGTTGCAATGGGCAACACATTTTCAAACACAATGCAACATTCAGCTCAATGTGAATTTCTAGTTAAATGCAATTAGTTACTTTATGGATTACTTTTGTAACCACAGGACTGGATCCTAGATTCAGTCCTGGTACATCTCCTGTAAACAGTTGAGTAAAAGCGTTTTGGTTACAGTCCTGATTTTTAAGGAATATTATTGTATTTTAAAAGTTGACACTTAGAAACTTTTTCTCATAGAATCACCAATGTTATCCTATGGATGGAAATTCACTTAGCAGGTAAAAACTGTTATCGTTACTTTTTCTTACTCAGTGTTGGATCCTGGATCCAGCACTGGTGCACCTCCTGTAAACAGTTGAAAAAATGCGTTTAAGTCATACAGGCGATTTTTAAGGAATATTTGTAGTTTGTGAAAATCAACACTTTGAAACTTTTTGCTGAAAACCAGTCAATCTTAGCCTATGAAGGAAATTCAAGTTACCGGTAAGTACGGTTAAAATTACTTTTGAGGATCAGTACTGGGCTGAAAGATGCAGCACTGAGGTCTCTCCTGATAACAGGTGAGTAAATCGGAATTCGTATTTCGGCTGATTTTAGAGGAATATTTTAAAGTTCCAAAACTCCACACTTAGAAGAATTTCCAAGTGAAACCAGTCAATGTTAGCCTATGGAAGGAAATTCAAGTTACTGGTAAGTACGGTTAAAATTACTTTTCAGGACCAGTACTGGGCTGAAAGATGCAGCACTGAGGTCTCTCCTGATAACAGGTGAGTAAATCAGAATTCGGATTTCGGCTGATTTTAGAGGAATATTTGTATGTTTCAAAAATCAACACTTAGAAACTTTTTCAGCAAAAAGCAGGCAATGATATCCTATGGAAGGAAATTCAAGTTACTGGTAAGTACGGTTAAAATTACTTTTGAGGATCAGTACTGGGCTGAAAGATGCAGCACTGAGGTCTCTCCTGATAACAGGTGAGTAAATCGGAATTCGTATTTCGGCTGATTTTAGAGGAATATTTTAAAGTTCCAAAACTCCACACTTAGAAGAATTTCCAAGTGAAACCAGTCAATGTTAGCCTATGAAGGAAATTCAAGTTACCGGTAAGTACGGTTAAAATTACTTTTCAGGACCAGTACTGGGCTGAAAGATGCAGCACTGAGGTCTCTCCTGATAACAGGTGAGTAAATCGGAATTCGTATTTCAGCTGATTTTAGAGGAATATTTTAAAGTTCCAAAACTCCACACTTAGAAGAATTTCCAAGTGAAACCAGTCAATGTTAGCCTATGGAAGGAAATTCAAGTTACTGGTAAGTACGGTTAAAATTACTTTTCAGGACCAGTACTGGGCTGAAAGATACAGCACTGAGGTCTCTCCTTATAACAGGTGAGTAAATCGGAATTCGTATTTCGGCTGATTTTAGAGGAATATTTTAAAGTTCCAAAACTCCACACTTAGAAGAATTTCCAAGTGAAACCAGTCAATGTTAGCCTATGGAAGGAAATTCAAGTTACTGGTAAGTATGGTTAGAATTACTTTTCAGGACCAGTACTGGGCTGAAAGATACAGCACTGAGGTCTCTCCTGATAACAGGTGAGTAAATCGGAATTCGTATTTCTGCTGATTTTAGAGGAATATTTGCACAATGGTGAAGGGAGGGGCGGGGCCTGAGGTTACATCTGTGCAAACGCGCCCGTGGCGCGTTTTAAGTTGGGGGATTAAGTCCCCTTGAATCCTGAGGGTCCCTAGGGGCCAACTAGCCCACCAGGAACCTCCAATATGCGCCAGGGGCTGCGTTGCAGAGACGTGTAGAGAGGCCACACCCCTTTTTACACCTTTCTGCAACGCAGCTCTGTGGCGTTTCTGGATGTACCTGTTGGGCTAGTTGGCCCCAGGGACCCTCAGGATTGAAGGGGATTTAATTCCCCATCTTAAAACGCGCCACGGGGCCTGTTTGCACACATGTCACCTGAAGCCCCGCCCCTCCCTTCACCACTGTGCAAACGCGCCCCGTGGCGCGTTTTAAGTTGGGGGATTAAGTCCCTTGAATCCTGAGGGTCCCGGAGTCCAACTAGCCCACCATATACCTGCAGAGAGGTGTAAAAGGGTGTGGCCTCTCTACACGTCTCTGCAACGCAGCCCCTGGCCATATTGGAGGTTCCTGGTGGGCTAGTTGGCCCCAGGACCCCCAGTATTCAAGGGGAATTTGTTCCCCTCTGCAAACGCGCCAGGGCGCGTTTGCAGAGTGGTGAAGGAAGGGGCGGGGCCTGCGGGCCCGATCGTTTAAAAAAAATAATAATAATTTTGTCCCCTGAAGGGAGGCTGTGTAGCCCCCTTCCTTTTTCCCTGTTTTTATGCCCTGGGGACCCCATCCCCCAGGGCCTTACTCCTTTTTTAAAATTTTTAATTAAAAAAACGGGAAGGGGGCCGCGTGGCCCCCTTCCCTGGGCCTGTATTGGCCCCGGGACCCCATCCCCGGGGCATGGCCTCTATATTTATTATTTTGAGGGGGCAGCGTGGCCCCCTCCTCTGGCCATTTTAAGGCCCGGGGACCCCATCCCCGGGGCCGGCCTTTCCATTTTTTTTTTTACTTTTTTTCTCTCTTTTTTGGAGAGGGGGCCGCGTGGCCCCCTCCCGGGCCACTACTTGCCCCGGGGACCCCATCCCCCGGGGCTGGCCCTCTCCGTTGGGGACTGTGGGGGGTCCCCAATCCCCCACAGTCCCGCCGGCTCCCCACGTCCCTTGGGAGCCGGCATTGCTGTTCCACATGGGGAGCAGCTGACATGCTGCTCCCCATGTGGAAAGCAATCGCTTTGGATATTGGAAGAGAGAGCAGGTTTCCCTGCTCTCTCTTCCAATATCAAAGCAGTTTGCTATGGCAGGACGGGAGCCGCGAGGCTCCCGTCCTGCCATAGCAAACTACAGTGTCACCCGGGACACTGCAGGAGCTGGCCCTGGGGGGTGGTGGTCCCCAGGGCCATCAAGGGCTCCAGGAGGGGGGCCGCGCGGCCCCCCTCCCATTCAGTACACAGCCCCGGGGAGGTGGTTTTTTTCGGCAGTATTCGCGCACCCTGAGCGCATCCTGCCGATTTTTTTTTTTTTAAAAATGCTTTTTTTTGCCCAGGGGGTCCTTGTGGGACCCCCTGAGCAGGCGGGATACGCGCACCCTAAGCGCATCCCGCCGATTTAAAAAATAATCTTTTCTGCCCAGGGGTCCTTGTGGGACCCCTGAGCAGACCTAGGGGGTCAGGGTGTTTCTACCCTGCCCCCTTTTGCGCTTTGCGCACTTGTTTCTGTCCCTCGGTTCTACCGAGGGACAAAATGGCTGCCAACACTTCTTGATTTGGAGTGTTGACAGCCAATTAGCATGCAGCTCGTGATCGGGAGGGTACGCGGATCCGACGCGCCCATAGATATATATGTGATTTTAATTGTGAATTTCTCAGGAACTACTGAGCAGATTTACACCATTTTAGCAAAAGGCACCAGTCTGAACCAAGGGCTACCTCTTTGCCAAATTTGGGGTAATTCCGTTCAGCAGTTCGAGGCTGTAGCTGCGACTAAAGGTTCCTATGGAAAAATGAATGGGGAAAACGTGTTTTGGGACCCCCTTTTTCTCGGCCCCGCTTCACGTATCACCCGAGACTTTCAGGGTAGGAGCGGACCGGAGCGCCCCAACAAGTTGGAAGCTTTCGCGAAGATTCGTCAACCGGCGCCAACGTTATTGCAAATAGAATGTCGCGGATTTCCTATGGATAATAGGTTGTAACTATAACTATCTACTGGCGACCGCCAGTAGATAATATATATATATATATATATATATATATATATATATATATATATATATATATATACAGAATATCATAATCTCTTGATTGAGTGGAGGAATGAGGAGTTACTGAATTGGGATGAATGGAAATTCTTGACAAAAGTTGAACCTAAATTGCCAGCATTCTATTTACTCCCCAAAATACATAAGAACCCCACACGACCACCAGGGAGATGGATAGTGGCAGCTATTGGTAGTCTATTTGAAAATACGTCGATCTACATTGATCACTTCCTACAGCCAATAGTGCAGAATTTACCATCGTACTTAAAAGATACCACTGAGATTTTTAAATTGATTTTTGATGTGGTGTGGGAGGAGGACATGCTTATGATTACCCTAGATGTAACCTCGCTCTATACAAGCATCAGACACAGAGACGGGCTTAAAGCTATACAACAATTTTTAAGGGCCAGAGCAATGAAATTTTACAAGCATAATGAATTGCTCTTGAAAATGATGGAGTGGTGCCTGAGTTACAACATTTTTGTTTAATAGTGAACTATTCCAGCAACAGAGGGGGACTTCAATGGGTACCTGCTTCGCCCCCAGGTTTGCGAATCTACACATGGGCTGGTGAGAGGAGCAGGTACTAAACGGATCAGACTTAAAAGAATGGACTGAATGCATTATTCTATGGGTGCGCTACATAGACGATGTGTTTGTATTGTGGAAGGGCAATGAGAACAAGGGAAGAGAATTTGTACAGAGGATTAATGAGAATACTCTGAACTTGAATTTCACTTGTGAAATTAGTGCTACTTGCATGCACTTTTTGGATGTAAAGGTCCTGGCCAAGGACTCCAAACTGACTACTGAGATCTTTAGAAAACCCACGGCAGGGAACAGCATTTTGCATGCGAAGAGTTTTCACCCATACGCATTAAAAAATATCATCCCCTATGGAGAACTACTTAGGGCAAAACGCAATTGTAGCGAGAAAGAACATTTTGAAAAAGCACAATCAGATATAACAAAAAGACTGAAACAGAGAGGGTACTCTGAGACAACACTAAGAGAAGCACGCAATAAGGTAGCCAAGCTAAGCAGGGAACACATTCTGTTTACAGATCAGATGAGAAAAACAACTAAGAACAGTGAAGGAACTAGATTCATCACTACATTTAATGATAAACAATTGCTGCTGCGTAGAGCACTTTCCAAGCATTGGCATTTAATCAAGAATGACCCTATCATTGGTAAGGATTTACCTCTAAAACCACAGGTTACATTCAGGAAAGCGAGATCCATGAGAGATCTATTAGTGAAAAATGAAGTCTCAGTTACTGCTCAGACCTGGCTTAGACCCCAACCAGGATTTAAGAAATGCACGAGATGCAAAGCTTGCGCCAATGCTAAAAAAGCGAAAGAGGTGATAACTCCCTTTAAAAAGGTAATCAAAATAAGAAAGAACCTCACATGCAAAACTGACTTTGCAGTATATGCTTTGTCATGCACCTGCCCTAAATGGTATATAGGCAGCACCATCTTACCAGTGCACAAACGCATACTACAGCATCTCAGGGCAATAAAAAACAATGACAACACTTACCCAGTGGCGAGACACTTCCACAATACACATAGTGGCAATTACAAAGATCTGCAATATATTGTTATGGACAGTGTCCCCAAAAAAATGAGGGAGGGTGACAGGGAGAAGGAATTGAGGAGACTGGAGTCCCGGTACATCTTAGAAATGGATTGTAAGGAGCCCCTAGGCCTGAATATTGATGAAGAATTGTTTGTGCACCTGTGAATGTAGTAATGCTTAGATTATTTAATAATAGCTACCAGTTCTAAGATCATGAAAAATGTTTTTACTAGTATTTACATATTTTAAATCACTAAGTATGTGTTTATTTTGTGTTTTTGCACACAGTAGAGCGAGCCCTAGGAGTGGCAGTATGGACGTTCATGCATTGAATTTATATAGAGACTGCTTCTATTAGAGAGTCATATGAAACAGAGATATTGGTTTGATATCTTTTTTCTTTAGTCTTAATTTTCATTTTGTTTTTTCTGACTGTGTCAGCCATCTATGGCATTGACAAAATATACGCGAGGATATGAGATACTGTGGCCAATTACTCGAAATCCCACTAGGGCAAAGTTATGTATAGAATAGGTTTGAATTAATTCCTTAACTAAGGTGGCAATTGCTATTGGTTCTAACTATACTGAAATAGGAACAGTCTTTCACAAGTGTTCTAGATGGCTGAAATGCCCACATGGGCAAAATGGTTATTTATTAATTGATCTCTAAGAGAAAACTGCTAAAAACATTATATATTAATAATTTTTTGTGAAGCCGATTAACAGTACATTATGACTGTTAATAATGGTCTGTAGTTAATTGATTGTCCAACTCAAGATATTATGAGTATTTAACGTAGCCTTAAAACAGGGCTATTACTAACTTAATGCCATTTTAACCACTCTAAAATGGCGACGACTTTCTCGGTGCTTGATCCGATCTCGCTGCTGTCCTATTTTGATTTCTATTTTCATTACTTTGTGTTTCCTGTTAAAAGTGAACTTTTGAGTCATGGTCAGTGTCATGACCAAGGTGCCTGTGTGCACCAAAAAGCGCTGGCGTCAGGGCCGGACTGGGAACCAAAACCGGCCCTGGGTTGGGGGTGCGGCCGAGCACTTTGCGAGGGCCGGTTTCGGCCGATTTTGTTACAGGGGCCGATATTGCAGCTACGCTGCAAAAACGGCCCTGTAACAAAAACGGCCCCCCAGGGGCCCAAAACCGGCCCCCACCCTGGCGGCCCACCGGGGAAATGCCCGGTGCCCGCTACGGCCAGTACGGCCCTGGTTGGCGTAGTGCCTTTTTGCCTGCATTGAATTAAAATCACCTTGAACCTAAACCGGAGTGCCATGGAGTCCTTGTGGAGAGGAGGAATCCGTGTTATTTTGATATATATATATATATATTGACTTCTGCCTTTCACCAGTAGGTAGTTATAGTTAGGACCATGTTTCCATAGTAAAAGCATTTTTTTACTTGCCTATATCTTTGGCGCCGTATGACGAACCTTCACAAACTTTTCCCCAAAAAGTGCCCCAGTGAGTTTAGCTGTGCATGTAAAGTTTCAGGGTGATCCTTCAAGCAGGGGCTGACAAAAAGAGGGGGGTAAAATAAAATGTGTTTACCATGTCAATTCCCATAGTGTCTATAGATATGCCTGCAAGCAGAACTGCTAGACAGAATTACACACAATTTGGCAGAAAGGTAGCTGTCGGTTCGCAGATTGCACGTTCAGCTAGCTATTTGTTGTGAATCCGTTCAGTAGTTTGCAGGGAAATTAAAGTAAATCCAATTTTGTATATCTGAGGTCGTGGAGGCTTCGCAAATAATATTGAACTTCTGCAGAGATCTGCAGAGCTCTAATTGGCTGCCAACACTTCAACCAGGAAGTGTTGGCAACCATTTTGGACTCTGCTTCAGCTGAGTTCCCCCCCAAAAAAATGCAAAAACAAAGAGGGGCAGGATACGAATACCTTAACCCCTTAACCTTGGTCTGGGGCCCCAGAGAGACCCTGGCAGGGCAGAAATGATATATATTTTTTGAATCCACGCTGAAATGTGTGAATATTGACAAATATTGCTGTGAATTGGGGAAATAAACAAGCGCGGTCTCCCGCGCTTCTTTTTAATGTCACCCCCAGGCGGGCCAGGTCCCAGAGGCAAGCAGAGTTTATAAAAAAAATGGAGGGGGCGCATGGGGCCCCCTATCAAAGCTTATTTGTGCCCTGTAGACCACCACCCCCTGAGGCTGTATATAAAAAAATATATGGAGGGGCCGCGTGGGGACCACCGCCTCCACAGGGCTCACAAAAACATTGAAGAGGGGGTCCGTGCGGCCCCGGGGACAACCACCTCCACGGGGCTATCTTATTTTTTTGTAGAGGAAGGGGGCCCTGCGGCCCCCTCCTGGGCCATTTTCGGCCCCGGGGACCACTACATCCCTGGGGCAGGCCCTTGAAAACCAAAGAAGGGGGTTAGCGCAGCCCCCCTCCTGGAGTCATATATGGCCCTGGGGAATGCCACCCCTCAGGGCCGGCTCATTTTATGTTCCGGGGAGCCGACCCCTGGGACATAGCTGTTTGCTTTTGCTCAGAGGGAGCTTTAACAACTCATGCCAGGAAAAAGTAAACCCTCCACTTCCAGCAGGCAGGAGCTTACAAAGTGCTTTGGAGATGTCATCAGTGATGTCACTGACCATGTCATGAGTGATGTAATATGTGAGGTCATAAGCAGTGCATTGCAGGGGCGAACGTTATGGTTAGCTGAGGTAACTTACCTTTTGAATTTCACTAGTTTTGTACAAGTGAAATTTGAGCCTAACTATAGCGTCCCTGTAACCTTTAGTTTTTTCAGTGAATTTCTAAGGTTTTTTAATGTTCTTTGCTAACTATAACATCCCTGTAACCTTTTTTTTTTGTGAATTTCTACTTTTTAAAAAAAATGTTATTCTTTTATTCAATGGAACTTAATAATCTGACAGAAAGTAACCTAGGGCCCGATTCACAGAACTAACTTAAGACAAAATCCTAAAAATACTACCATTTTGGTATTCACAGAAGGCACTTACTCATTTTGGTATTCACAGAAGGCACTTACTCATTTTGGTATTCACAGAAGGCACTTACTCATTGATGAGTAAGTGCCTTCTGTGAGTACCAAATGAGTAAGTTACTCATGTGTGAGATGCTCCTTCCACTTTGAAAAATGTTTTAAGTGAAGCACCCTCTTGCTCCTCGCAGCTAGATTTGCACTGTATGAAATACTTATAAAACGTTTGGATTTTTAGCGCGCACCACAAGGTTCTACTTGCATCTGAAGTAGCATCCAATTTGCTTTTCATAATTTCACAAGCATATCTTAATACTTTCTGTTCTCTATATTTGGGATATTGGCTACAGGGAACGCAGCAGTGGTTTATATCACTCCTATAACTTAAACATTTCTTAATATCAATTGTATTTGCATAGCTTGTAGTCAGTAAATTAAGATGTATTTCAAGATAGACTTTTGAGATGCTGTCATTATTATCCCTGGTGTCTTTATAACACCCCTACTGCTGCTCCTCATCTGACTACCAGATTACATGCTGAGTGTGTTGTGTCAGTAGCATCCCATGTGTTGCTGCATTCTAAACAGTGGCTTTGAAGGGCATTGAAACCCAGGCAACAGAGTTCAAAATAATTTCCATTACAGCAACATGTAAATACATAAACAGGTAATAATATGTTTTAAGCCATAATATATATTTTTGAATCTGATGACTGATAACAGAAACAAACTGCCTTCTTTTATTCCCTCACAAGAAAACTGAAAACAAAGAGAAGCAATCCTAACACATTCAAATTAATGCAACATGATTTATGATTATATGAACCTATGGGAATTATATTACAATATCATAAAGACCATTTACAATGTTAACATGCCCTTTATGATGGCGATATATGTCGGTGGGATTTATTTTACAATGTCTCCGAGGCCATTTATGAGGTAAAGAATCAAATTACAAAACTATCAATGCTACGAGCAGTAAAAATGCAAAGTTTATCTTTATTCCGATTTTATTCCCTAAAAATACTTGTTGATGGTCCCCAGTGTGTCATGCCTAACAATATGAGTTTGGAAAGATGGACAACAGTGTAAGCTTTCTTTCTTTTGTAAAGTATATTCATGGGACTATTTCAGTTTTACAAAGTTTGTAAAGAAAAGGTGTAGAACCAAAGAAGTCTATACTGTGTATATTTAACGGATCTCTTTAAAAGTGGCCAGAGCACGAATAAGCTAGCCAAAAAAGTGTATCTAAGAGGACATGGTAATCGAAGAGATGGTCTTCCTGAAATAAAATGTCAAGTCCTAATTATGACGCGCAATAATAAAGCAAAGATCTGAACGTTGATGTTGTTTCAGAAAGGGTGTAATGGCTGCATATATCTTCACTATATGCTATTTCCAACAAGGCATATATGCTGTGGGATGATATGTTTTAAGTCTCCATGTATTACATGCCAGGATCTCATCCTTTCCCACCAGAAACAGATGTCTTGGGCTAAATTCCTAGCAGAATACATTTATAACGACCGGAACAGCCATGATCTATCTTACAACATGGACAATATGAAGGCCTTTCCACATGTGTAACACCACGGCGCTTCCACATTTTTCTCTCTCTCCTCATGCAGAATTTCCAAACATCCAAACTTCAGAATTGCCACACAGGACAAATATACCACCAGCCTCAAGGTTACCTGATGAAGGGAAGACATATAGTGCAATGGAGTAAGACAGTGTTCGTCATGGGACATGAGTGTGTTTTGGGAATGACATGCATGAAATCTACTCTGACAATAGAGTCCAATGATTTCCGAGCAAGTTCATGTCACTGCCTTCCAAAGAGGAGAAGGACTTGAGCAGGGCACCAACACCAGTGCCTCCACTGTGGGCATAGCACTAGTAGGACAAAGGTCGGGCAAGTGTAGCCTAGGGCATGGGATGGCACAGACAGTGATGCCAGTCAGGCACATCTGATTGAAGCAGTGGGTGGTACTGTGATCTCTTAAATAGAGAGGGCAGTCAGTGTGCTTCCACAGTGGCAACAGGTCCTGCTGGGTAATGTAAGATGCTCTGTTCCTTTGAGTCAAGTCATTCTTCATAGGTGTATCTTCAGGATGATAGCACGAAAAATGAATAAACAGGAAGAATATTGTGTTCTGATCCCCTCCAAGAATGTTAGAGTAACCCACGCTAGTTTATCAATAGAGCAGACTTTGCTGGCTTCTTACATTCCAGCTTCTTCTTAGTGGCAATATATTTTCTTCTTGTTCTGAGCAAGGTAACGTGATAACATCGCATTTCAAAACATATTTTACACAAATTACTTTCCAAAATCATCTTTTACAAAAACATCATTTACCCAAAACATTTTGAACCACCTTAATCATTGCTTTTTATGGCACAAAAACAAAATTTAACTTAAAAATATGTATTTATAATTTGAAAACACATTTTCAAAAATTGCTACTTATTACCTTTTACTGAAGTGCATTTGTAACTAATTCAAAACATATTATGATATTTCGGAATGATAAATTGACATTTAAGAATAGATAGATGATATAAAATTGCTAAGAATACTTATAATTAGGACGTTTTCTTCCAAATTGTTCCAAGAAATGATAGTGACATGTTAGTATACAATAGAGGAATAGTGAAATCCTGTACACTTGCATTTGCAATTTCGCTATATAAATGTTAAAATGCTTATTAAACAAGCGAATAAAAAATAATATTTATGACTAGGAATAAGTATGTGCGCGTGCATGTGTGTATGTATTGAAAGAGAGAGAGACAGACAGAGACTAGCAAAAAAATGGATCTGGGGAAATGCTCAAATAAAACATATGACAATAGATATTTGTATGTTTACCTCAAAAAACAAATAAACAATAGAATAGCAAATATAAAAACAAAGTCAGAAAAAACAAATTAAGGGGGGCTTGGCGGGCTCCCCCTAAAAATAACAAGAATATGAAAACCTTATAAAACGAGAACCATGTCTTTGTGCATACTTGTCTACTTTAGCCTGAGTCTCATTTGCTTATTGGAGGTGTGAGCATTTCAGGGCGCAAGATGCCCTTCAATGTATTCAAAACACTTCTGCCCATTGTTTCATGGTACAGTGAAAACGTGCAGTCCATCGATTGCAGGGGTACTTTACAACCTCATTAGTGACCTAGTCACATGGCAGCATATTGTGGCCATACTGGCCTTGTTCCCAATAGGGACAGACTAGTCTTTCTTCCCTATATATATATTGCTTTGTTCACAACAATTCATAACTATCAAAAATGCCCAGCCCAATGCAAAAATCATTGTCATCAATGTATGCTATGCTCATTCTTATTCACAAATCATCTTTACCTTACAAGCATATCAATCATCACACTGATTCATTAACCTCATCATTAATTTTATTAATTGTACAAGTAACAGTAACTATGAATCATTTCTAATAGTATACCTCATTAACCTATGGCTTCCCAAGTTGCGCTTTCTTCACCTATGGGACTTTGTATTCACTTTCATTCTAGCTGTTTTTACAGGCTTTACATTTATTATAAATAAACGTAAACAACACAATTTGATGAAAGGCATATATATACTTTGGATATCCATTTACAATTAACTGACCGGCTTAGAAGGAACTGTGAATATTACTATTGGTGTTTTATTTATTTGATTGAATGGGAACATGTGAACTATTATCATCATGATGACACTGCACAATTGGTGGAAGCCATCAGGGGCTTCACAACATGTATCATGAGCTAATAGAGAAAATGATACATGAATCATAAATGAATGTGTAATGTTTAACTTAGGACAATAACGACTGCAGTATACATAGGGGGATATTTTCAAGAACGTGCGATAATCATCGCCAAAATAGGTTAACGCAATATTTCATATCGCCGTCTATCGCGGGAAAATAAGTCTGTGTTAACGGCGTATTCCCAACACGGCGGTAACATGCGATAGTTTCCCGACAACGCGTCAAATGTCCGCGATAAAATAACCGGGACTGCGATAAAAATCTAAAGCCGAACGTGAAAAAAGTGGCAATAAGCCCAACCGCGATAAAAAAATCAGCGATAAGCTGCGCCAGACCTGCATTTCACACACATCAGGTGGGAAAAATCACCATAAAATCAGAAAAAAAAACACAAACAAAACCAAAACAACTGCGAAGCACAATGGAGGTAGCCGGAGCAAGTACAGAGGACAACCAGAACCCCACAAGCCCCACGGAGGACCAGCCTGGGACCTCGGGGTCAGGGAAGGGCAAGGAGAAGAAGAAGAGGAAGACGCGGTTTGGTCCGCAGGAAAACAGGATCCTGATAACGGAGGTGGTAGAACACCATCAACAACTGTTCGTCACCTCCACTGTGTCATTGGCAACAAAAAATGGAATATGGCAGTCCAACCTGGACAAGGTGAATGCAGTCGGAGTGCTGAGGAGGACAATGGAAGAGCTCAAGAGGCGCTGGAATGATGTGAAGCGCAAAACCAAGCAGAAACTCGGCAACAACCAGAAGGCAGCAATGCAGACTGGAGGTGGGAGTCCAGCGCCACAGGAGGAGCTGGATGAGATGGAGGAAATGGTGTCCACAGTCATCAGTGGGGAGACGGTGGCAAGAGTTGGGGGACCGGACACTGCTCAACATGACCTGACACAACAGCAACAGGGTGAGTAACGACCAGGGACTGGGGGGACGGGGGGAGATGGGCACAATGTCACACATGCACAATTAAGTATAGCACAGTGCACACCCACAATGACTCTGGATCATGTCCCTGATCCCCTTGGCACACTGCAGCACACCTAGAAACAGCAAGTAGGCCCCCCTCGACTATGTGCCCAGAGGGGGCCCTTCCCACACAACACCAATCTCACAACCAACCCATGCACATATGCCAAACCCAGCAAAGCCGCGTGTCTGTGAGCCACACTGACAATGCAAGTGACACTGCATGACGAATAGCATGGCTGCAGTCAATATATCATGACATGTTGCACGCCACGACACTGAGGTGGCTGAGTGTGGACCACATCGGTAAAGGAGCAGGTCACACTCTGACACATCCACAAACAACCCCTGACCTCAACAACACAATTGCGGACAAACCATGCCCCAGAGTCCCAACTCCCACCAAGAGCCCAATTTACCCAAGTATGCAACATCTCAGCACTGTATAAGCACAGAAGTCAAAGGCACACCACCTGAAAGGGATAAGGGGCAGCAAAATCAGAGCTGCAGGGGCGACTCTCCCACAATGCAGCACACACACATAACATCCAGAGCACATCAACATTGACAACAATGTGGTACAAACTGCAACACGTTCACAACAGTACAGAGGACAGAACTGGTGCCGCTTGTGTGTAGAAACTGGCCAATCACATTTGGCATAGCAGGGAAATGTGAGATGATAATGTACAAGTACAAACACACATCTGTGATGCTGTCGAAATGTCCACTGTCCTGCATCAAATAGGCAGCTCCTCCTAAACAGTCACAATGTACATTGTCATGCAGTCTGTATGTAAACTTGTACAATGCGTCAACATACATGTGAACACAATGTTAAACTGCATCTCCCCTTCACATTGCAGAGGGAGAATCAACACCTCCTGCAGAGCAGACCCAACATATCTTCACTGATGACGAAGAGGACCCCCACACCTTCAACACCGACGCCCTCCAAGAGCTTCGGCACCTCACCTCCAGGAGCAGGGCTGCCCAGCTGCATTGAGGAGACCTCACCCCCTGCACAGACCACACAGCAGGAAGCACCCACCACCCCGGCTGTCTCCCAGGACCCCCACGAACAACACATGGCCTTCCAACGCTGTGTGTTAGGGGGCCAGGAGAAGATGGCTGATCAGGTGCGGGTGGGGTTCGACCTCATGGCAGCCAAACTAGATGCCATACGTGGGTGTCTAAGTGCCATCAGGGACCACTTACAGTCCCTAACGGACACCCACAGTCCGCTCCATGATCTCCAACGATCCATGGCTGATATCGCTGGAGTCCTGACTCTGAGACAAGGACAACTGTCTAGTCAGAGTGGCTCTAGCGATGTCAGCCGAGAGTTGGGACACATGCAGAGGATCATGGAGAACAGGGAGCGGATGGAGGCGGAAAGAATGGCTGCCACGGCTGCACACCTGCGAGATGTAGCTGGGATCTTCTATGCCCTGCAGATCCTCATCATGGCATTGCTGACACGAGGCCTGGTGCCGATGAATGCTGCTGCTGCTTCTACATCCACATCTCCGCCCCCTGATGTGTCAGTGCCTCACAGTGCAGCAGACATTCCACCTCCGGCCCCTGATGTGTCACTGCCACACAGTACGGCAGACATTCCACCTCCGGCCCCTGATGTGTCAGTGTCACACAGTGCCGCTGACTAAACACCACCACCAACATGTGAGGCACATGAAACATCAAAGGACGAAGATGCGGATGATTCCGCCTTAGTGCTAAGAAGGAAGCGGTAGCATTCATCTCTGCCATATGGCATGTTTCTGCTTGGTTCTGCCCTCTGCATCATCACCTTCCACTGTTCCCCGATACACCCTGCGACACTCACCTTGGACCTCAACATTGACTGCCATATTCTGTTTGGTTACCAATGACAGCAATCAGACTGCGGACTGAACTCTTCCTCTTCCGATGAACTTGTCATTCCCTGAAGGACTCTGGCTGGCCCTCCACAGGGCAACAATGTAAAGTGGGGTTTGCATGGCCCTGTACTGCTCCAGCTTCAACACTCCACTGAATGTGAATAAAACATTCAGATTCACACAGATGTGTCATGTCTATGATCATTCAAGTATGGATGAATGTAGGGTCAGTGATTCCCCCTTACGTCCATGTAGCTCATGTTGTGGGACTTGAGTCACAGGGTGCAACATTGCTGATTGCGGCCCGGGTGGCGCCGACACTACAACAGAGACACACGCATTAGTTACTTCCTTGTCCAGCCCCGTCCTGAACCACGCCCAGAGCCCAGGGCTCATTGTTCACACCCCTACGCTGGACTGGCATACGCCAGCCCAGGCCACTCCGCTTACACTAACAGGGGGGACGACAAAGCTACATGTCCCAGGTCTTCCCTGTAGTGATCTGCTGGTCACTGGTCTAGTTGTCACATGCCACAGCCACTCCCTGAGGGCTGGTTTACACCCAGACCACACCCATCAAGCACAGGCGTCACAGGACATGTGACCCTGCCAATATAAGGGGCCTACCACATCACATTCCCCACTGCCGGAGGTGACATGATGGCCTCTGCACCACGAGACTCAATCATGGAGGGTCCATGACTTGTGGCGCATTGGGGTAGTGCCACCCGATGCACTGCGGCCGGCACGGGCCTACCGCCATGGGACGATGACTGGCTGTGCACAGAGTTAGTGGCACCTGATGCACTGCGGCCGACACGGGCCTACCGCCACGGGACAATGACTTGCGGTGCACAGAGTTGGTGGCACCCGATGCACTGCGGCCGGCACGGGCCTACCGCCACGGTGACTTGCGATGCACTGAGGTAGGGGCACCTGAAGAGCTGAGCGGGTGTGCAGCCTGCGATGATGCGTAGACCTCGATACGCCGTCCTGCAAATCAAGATTCTATTTGAATTGAGGGCCCTGCTGGAGCGCAGTGTATGCCGAAGGCAGCAGTCAGCATACACATGACTCCGCGGTGCAGTGCCGCAGGGTGCGCTGGGGGCCTGTTGCGTGGAAACCAGCGATTGGCTGAGGAGGTTGCACCGGCACGTGGTGGGCCCTCTTGGAGACACGCCGGTGGTGGCAGGTGAGCATTATGTAAATGTAAATCCGTATTTGTAAAGCGCGAACTACTCACCCTTACGGGTCTCAAGGCGCTGGGGGCCGTCGTGGAAATTAAGTGAGCTATTGCCCAGAGTCACATGGTGCTGAGCTGAGCTGCCGCCGGAGCCGGGGATCGAACCGTGAACCCTGTGCTCCGAAGTCAGCTGCCCTGGCCGCTGCACCACACCTCTCCATAAGGCCTGGGTGCGCAGGGGCGGCCAATCATCGCTGGGCGGCGGACCGGTCTGGGGACCAGGGGTGCAGCAGGCGCACAGGATCGCGCAGGCACCACCGGTCACAGCGGCGGCCTTGTGGCTGGGTGAGAGGCGCTGCCGGGGCAGACACGACCCTGCATGCGATGACGAGATGTGCGGGGGTTGGCTTGGGACGTAGCCACCTCGTCTTGAAGTACTGGGTTTTATTGGACCCAGCGGTGCCAGGGAACACACCCAATGACCTCGAGTTCTTCCTGTCTCAGACTACAGAAACACAGAGTCTTCTTGGTGGCTTCAAAGATCAATTTATTGGCTGCAGCCAGCAACAGGTATCCTAGAAGTACAACACGGTGTATGTTCTCAGGAGACTGCCCTTTTTCATGGAAACCAGCTATCTCTTTTATACAGAATATTATGCTTTAGGCAAACATTCCTTATTTTTACAGTGGGTCATTCACATATTTCTTACAACAAAACAAAGACAGATTCATGATGACCCCATTTTCAGTTTGTCAAGCCCACAACCAAATACCCAGTGAGGCCCAACACCTGCAACAGATATAATCTGGACCCCTAATAAAACCGGGCACCTCCTCCTCGTAAAGCAGGTCATAAAGAAAGAGCAGTGACAGGTGTGAATAAGATTTAGATATAGATGTGTGCAATGAAGGGTTTATGGCATGCTGCACCTGGGCCCCTAATCTCGATCGGCCACTGGGAACTAAAACTGGCCGAACAGGTTCTGGCTCTGGACAGTGGAGTCAGCTTGCCCAGGTCACTGAAAGTGTACGTGTCCCCTAAGGCGCGTTTTGGCTTGAGACATTGCCTTATGTGAGGGCAACCACAAAATGGCTGCCGTACACAAAATGGAACCCGAGGGTTCACAAGGGAATCGTTAATATTAGAGTGATCCCGTCACTCGAATATGACGCAAATACTCAGTTATAGCATACCTGTCATTACCGGTCTGCTGATACCAAAATCGTCATGTTACAATGATGTTAATGACACAGGTCCAGAATTTTCAGTACCACAGACCCTCCTTTTGCCCTTACATAGGCAATTTACTTACACTCATGCTAATCTGAGTCTAGGTCTATGTTCATGAATTCATTGAGATGTTGCTGTAGCATCATCCTATTACTTAGCTCGTCCCTTGATACAGGTTTCCTTACACATGATGTAACACATAGGCTGCATATGGCAGGAACACACTGTATGCACAGACAAAACAGGAAAAGGATGGCTAGAAGTATCCCAATGACCATCAGAACTTTCCATCCCCAGGTGGATAACAGTTCCCGGAACCATCCCATCAACGACCAGTCTCCTTCATCTACATGGATGGATTCAGAGATCCTATGTAGTTTGGAGATGGCCTGGTACACTGTTGGAGCGTTATCTGGAATGAAAATGCAACAACTGGATTGGATCACTCTACATACCCCACCACGGTCTGCAAGTATGATGTCTAACGCGACCCTGTTCTGCAGGGTCATAAGGCGGTCCGACTGGAGCTCAGCAGTCAAATTATTAAGGGCACCAACAGTTTCGACTATGGTGGATTCAACCACTCGCGTCAATTGCCTCACATTCCTGTTGTTAGCCATAGGTCCCCAGAACGGCAGAAAACCCCTAAAGAAGTCTCCCGCTTCTTGTCCTGCAGTGTCTTCCTTGCTGAAGACACCCCTAATTCTTCTTATCTTATGGTAATCTGCCGCAGCTGTGTAGGTGGGAGGCAACAGGAATGAAACGAAGCATGTGCCCGAGAAGTCAGGGGGCAACCACGTGTAGGCCCTATCATGGCAGATAAAGTAGGTACCCCTAGCTGCTAAGAACAAAGGGGAAGTCTGAGACGCAAAAATATACGTTTCAGTGCAGATACTCTTCCCTAACTGAGCTCTTGGATTCTTGCCATTACCTTGCAGACATAGATGACCCTGATGGGGTACAATCCAAATTGGAGCGGATCTTTTTGCTTGCTGGTTCTCGCTCAGACTCGCTCCATATCCAGTCACGTTCCATCCAATATACGCTAGTGTCTCATCTTCCGGGATAGTTTCGTAGGAACTAGTTCCCCTTATCATGTCGACTATCCCCTTAACTAGAGCATTATTCTTTGGGTTGTCTTTGACGGAACGTAGGGGGTGGATTTCGCGAGCATAGATGAACATCGTTCGGTATGCCCACACAGAACCATTGTAGCTGAATGGCAGCACTAGGTAGGGAATACCTTTCTCAGTAGTATGAGGCATAAGGCCACACACCCAACAGTTGGTTCTGTTCACTACTAGCTGGTGTTGGTGTAAGAGCTGAACAAAGGAGTTGTTCATAAACTCTAATCTTCTAACGGACTCGTGTTCAGGTAGAGGGTGAAAAGAATGTGAGGAGATAGTAGAGGAAGGCATGGGCTGTACAGTGGGTGCAGATGTCACTTGAAAAGAGAATATGATATACCCCACTAAAGACATCATTAAACTAAGTAAAATACAAAGACACATAATTAAAAAACATTTTCTGCTCATGGTTGCACATATTTTCCTCTTGAAACTTATTCTTTCAACAGGTCTCTCCATCTGAAAAGGCTCCATCCTCTAACGTGCTGCTCGCGGCGGTTGGTTTTCTTCACTTGAGAGTGTTTCTGAATGTCCCAGGGAACGCCCTAGAGCAAACCAGACCCGTAGACCTTGTGTCCGCAGGCTACACACTCAAGTCTTTTCACCACGACCCTACAGCTGAACCCGGATGGTGGTTCAAAAACAGGTTTTCGGATGGGAGGACCAAAATTTCATTTTATTTGTCCATGACTCTCGGTCGCAAGTTATAACGGCTTTTTCCAGGCAATGTCTGGTCGCAAAACAAAAGTTCAGGCTCAGTAGTGTCCAATCGAAGTGGTGATGGTATTGCTCTTTGGAGAAGATCGTCACTTTCTCGCTCAGAATTTGTCCCTGTGACGCGTGCGTCACTAAAAGGCAGAAAACGAGGCACTGTTTCAGTTTCCGAGTCAGCAATTCCCTCCTGGACCCACCGGTCATATGGTAGAGGCAAAGGGACCCTCTTACAGTGTACGCCGTGGATCCAGTTTTTCTTCCCTTGTACTCGCACTGCAGATCTTGTGGACAAAATCACCAAATAGGGGCCAATCCAGCGGGGCTGATCGTTCTTTGTCCGCTGAAAGTTCTTGATTAACACCCACGATCCGGGATTGATTGCATGCCCTGGATCTTTAGAAGCCTGAGGCAGTGTATTATGAACCTGTTGGTGTAAAACACGCAATTTAGCCGTCAAATCATGCAAGTAATCAAGCAGTACAGGGTGTTCAATCTCGGTGAATTTCGTTGGCCTCGGCACTCCCCATATGTTAGCTGGGCGACCAAACACTATCTCATGAGGACTAAGTCCTACTCGGGAATGTACGGTCATCCTAGTTGACAACAGTGCTAATGGCAACGCATCAGGCCATTTAAGGCCAGAGCTTGCTTGTATCTTGGCCAGTTTTAGTTTAAGAGTGCCATTATAGCACTCAACTAATCCAGCTGATTGGGGATGATTTGCAGCGTGAAATTTCTGCCGGATTCCTAAACCTTCACACACTCGTTTCATCACTTGACCCACAAATTCACTCCCATTATCACTCCACACCATTCTCGGCAAACCAAACCTAGGGAAGAACTCTTTGAGAAGGGCTTTCGCTGTGGACAAGGCAGTATTATCTTTCAGAGGATATGCCTCTACCCATCTTGAAAAGGCACAAACAACAATGAGTACGTATTTCAAATTGTTGCACCTCTCCATGTGGATGAAATCTAGCTGCAAAACCTCGAACGGATACGTTGGAGGCGCAAAATGACCAGCTGGAGTTGGGGTTCCCTTACCAGGATTGTATTTCAAACAAACCATACAATTTTTGACCACATTCTCTGCACATTTGGGAATTCCAGCATTTTGCCACACTGGAGCCAATAACTTACAGATTCCTTTCACACTGGTGTGGGCCATCCCATGTGCCATTGTAACCACTGCAAGCACATATGTATCGGGTAACAACCATCGCTGATGCTCTGACAATTCAACCCAACAACCATTTGCATCCAATTTACCCGTACTCTCTCTCCACGTACTTAATTCCTTCTCCGTAGCTTCAGCTTGGATGGACTTCACACTCTCTATCGTATCTTCACACATTCCAACGTCACCAATCCATCTTGCAGGGCCCGCAACATACATTCGACTCATCACATCTCTTGCTGTTTCTTTCGCAACTTCATCAGCAAACATATTACCGCGACCAACGTCGTTAGTGACCTTCTTATGTGCACTGCATTTCACAATCGCGACTTGCAATGGCAAAGTAAGTGACTCCAGGAGCTCATTCACCAATTGACCATGCTGTATTTTCGTACCGTGAGACGTGAGGAACCCACGTTCCTTCCACAAGCGTCCAAAACTATGGGCCACACCAAACGCATACTGGCTATCGGTATATATGGTCACTTTCATTCCTTTTGATAATACACACGCTCTCATAAGTGCAGTCAACTCTGCTGCTTGAGCTGAATTATGTGGGATACGTGCAGTTTCAACAATCGTATGTAAAGTCGTGACAGCATATGCCGCAGTCGTATCACCATTCGGAAGCTTGAAGCATGACCCATCCACCCATAAGGTACCATCACACTTTACAAGAGGAGTGTCCCTAAGATCTACTCTCCCTTTCGTTTCTTCTTCTGTCCTAAGAAAGCAATCATGCTGTTCCGGAACATCTGTCTTTGTTATAATTGGCAACAATGTAGCTGGGTTCAGCGTGTTGCATTTTCTTATGTGCACATGGCTCGCTAAAAGTGTCAACTCGTAACCTGACAATCGAGCACTAGTTAAGTGCTGTGTCTTGGTCCTGTTTAACAAAATATCCACTGCATGTGGGACCATCACGACCAGCGTATTATTCATCACCAAACCAGCAGACTGTCGAATAGAAACAGCTGCTGCCGCTGTGGCTCTCAAACAACTCGGCAACGCTCTAGCTACCGGGTCCAAAATCGACGAGAAATATGCACATGGACGTTGCTTGTCCCCAAAAGACTGTGTTAACACTGATAATGCACATCCTTCTCTCTCATGGACATACAGCGTAAAGGGCTTGCTGTAGTCGGGGGTACCCAACACAGGAGCCGAACACAATGCATCACGCAATTCGGAAAAACTTTTCTGACAATCTTCGGACCAAGGAAGGGGATTCGGCGTGTCTTTATAGGTCAATGCTACCAAAGGTTTAGCCATCAATGAAAAATTCGGTATCCATTGTCTGCAATAGGATGTAATACCTAAGAAAGCACGCACTTCTCTTTGTGTCATTGGCACACTTAATTTTGCAATTGCCTGAATTCTTTCTGGGGTCAATCTTCTTCCCTCTTTTCGATAAGAGGTGACCTAAATAGGTCACTTCTTGTCGACAATACTGTAACTTGGAAAGAGACACTTTGTGGTGTAAATCAGACAAATGACGCAACAATGACAAAGTGGCTTCTTTACAAATCTCCTTAGTATCTGCAGCAACTAACAAATCATCGACGTACTGTAGAAGGGTAGCGCCATCAGGTAACACAAGAGTGTCAAGCTGAGACTTCAGAGCCTGACTATAGATAGAAGGACTTTCACAAAAACCTTGAGGAGCTCTCTGAAATCGGAAGCTTCGGCCTCCTAAACAGAATCCAAAAATATCCCTGCTCTCCCAGGCAATAGGGATGCTGAAGAAAGCATTCTTCAAGTCAATCACCGAGAACCAAGTGGCTGAGGCTGGAATCATTGTCAGTAAAGCAGTGATATCGGGAACAACTGGAAACTGTGGCACAACTATCTTGTTTACCTCTCTAAGATCAATCACAAACCTGTAAACAGGTGGCTGAGAAGAGTCAGTACGCTTCAAGACAGGTAAAACAGGACTATTGCAAACATTACCTCTTGTCTCTTCAATTACATTTTTCTCAATCAAATCATAAATGATCGCTAGCAACGCTTTTTCACCTTCATTAGAGATCTTGTATTGGGGAATGCGCGGCATTTTAACATTGGCTTTCAACGTTACAACATATGGCGGTATTTCCAAAAGACCTACATCATTGGGACCAGTAGCCCAAAGAATATCAGGGAGAAACGACAATTCTGTTGGAAGTTTGTCCTTTGACAAATATATTGGTGAAACCACTGTCTTACCCAATGTGAGTTGTACTCCCGAAGGAGAACAATACAATGTCGCATACAATCTTTTCAGCAGATCCAATCCTAACAAGTTCTCACCACAACCTGTCGTTAGAATAAGTGGTGCTTCGATTTCACAAGGTCCAACAGAAAGAGACATAGGGCTAGAAATCGGGTTCCTAACCGGGGCGCCAGAAAAACCTACTGAAACATTAGTTTCGCCAGACAAAGGTGCGCCAGGGAATTTAGAGTGCATAATAGAACTCTTTGTAGCACCAGTATCCAACAGAAAAGGCTCTGACACACCTGATGTAATCACCTCAATATAAGGTCCACTCTGATCTACTGGAACTGAAACAACTCCCTCTCTTTGTCTATGGCTGTCCTAGCAATCATCACCTTCCATACTCTCACCTTCTGCATAGTAGTCATCAGCATAGTACTGAGTCGTCCTACCAGACGCGTTATTCTGCTGATCAAAACTATTCATTGAATTTTGAGGAGGAAATGGGCGCGCGTTCTGGGTGAAATTTCCGCGTCCTCTAGCTCTAGGTGCTTGTGGAACACCTCGACCTCTTGCGCCAGAAATACCATTCATACGCTGCAACAAAATAGGGCAATTATATTTAAAATGACCTTCTTCCTTACAATATGAACATTGGTTAGGGCCTATCAGAGCACGTTGTTGAGGATACTCAAACCTTTGCGAATTCCTCTGATACTGTTGAGGTTGCTGATAGTCACGCTGATTACTACGAGGCGGATACGCTTGTTGTAAAAGAACCTTTGTTTTTAACTCTTTAGTTTTCTTGTCTGCTCTATCTTTCTCATCTTTATCTCTATTTTCGTAGTATTGTGCAGTAGCCAATATCTGTGCTGAAGAGGAAACGGCCCAAGAACTCTCTGAATCTTTCAATTTTTTACACAATTCGGGAAGCAAATTATGCACAAACTTGTCAACAAACAACCTTTGACCACCTTCTGTACTCATATCCTGACCACTGTGGTCGATAAATATCTCTTCAAACCTAGTGAAGAAGTCAGATACACTTTCCTCCTTCTTCTGCTTGCATGCAGACAATTTATCCCAATTTACACGCATTGCAGGCATCAAAGTCTTCATGTAAGTAACGATCCTACCAGGGAGGTCTGCTACTAAAGGCTCTGGTTTAGCACCGCCTACTTGTCTGTCATTTGCCGCATTGATATTAATCCATGTGTCCCCTAACTCCGGCGCATGATCCGTGTGACGGATCACTCTCCATAAAGGCTGTGGGACCACATTTCCAAACAACATGTCTATATCAGCTAAATTCATAACACAGGAGTCTGCAGTCTGTGATAATTCCTTATAATAACCTGCAGGGTTTTTACGGGGGTCGGGTAGAGTCTGCTTAAGAGCCAGGACTTCAGTTCGCTTCCATGGAACATGTACCCACACACGTTGAAAATGAGGCTGAATAGGTGGAACAGCATTTAGGTCTCCTTCTTTCCAAACTGGGGGAACTTCTCTCATGGGATACTGTCTGACCTTCCTTTTAACAGAGGGTTCTGGCTCAAACAACAGTCGAGAAATACCCTCACTCCTAAATGATAATAATGTCGCAACTGCTTTCTCAATATCGGAACCCACAATCGTGCCTTTGGAAAACTCAAACCGTACATGACACAACTCAGGCGGATTGGCCTCCATATCACAATCTTTTAATCTTTCAAGAAGAACTTCGCACATTTTGTCAAAAACATATCTCTGTTTCGGTGCTTGCCATTGGTGGAAGACATCCATAACAGACTCTAACTCATATCTTGTAGGGTCAGTGACCCATTTATGCGCCAAATGATCCAATACTCCCTTCTCTCTAGAATCGGGCAATTGGCTACGCAATTGTTTACGCTCTAAAACGGGGGTCGTAGTCGGTGACCCAAAGAAAGGAGACAAAATACTAGTAACAGTGTTTGTCATTCTCTGTCGGACAGAAGGAGAAGTTGACAAATGAACAGGAGGAAAAACAGGAGGAGACAAAGCAAATGCAGAGGCAGTGTCAGAAGGGATAGTGTGGAGGGAAATAGATGCAGGGGGCAAAGTCATAGGAAGTAAAGATGGAACAGGTAGTAAAGGTGGCAGCCCTTGAGGGGGCTGCGCCATAGTAGTAGGTGCCAACTGAAAAACAGCTGGTGGTTGTGGAAGAACCGGAGGTACAACAACTGGGGGTTGTACAACTAAAGGTTGCGGAGGTGCTGTAGCACTCTGCGCATAAGGAGGTGGTGAATTCAACAAATGAGACATTAAAGGATCCTTCTCAAGTTCCTTCACTGTATCTTGCTGAAGAGGTGGCAAAACTGGATAACATTTATCAATTGCCAATTTACGTTGCCTGTGCAGCTGTTCACTCGCTTGTTCCTCTTCATCATCCTTATACTGCATAGCAGCTTGCATTATTGAAATACCCTTTTCTCTTTTATTCTTCTTTACTAATTTAATTTCTTTCTGTTTGGCTTCTTTTCGCCATAGGCGGAAAGAGTCAAACATCGCCGGCCGGGCTTTCTTCTTAAAAAGTCTAACCTCTAAATTATCCAGAATTTCGGTGTCAAAACTACCATATTGGGGCCACTTTAGGACACCATCTTTCCTTGTGTACCTAACCCATACGTTATTATACGTGATAGGGCCCACTCCATGCTTCACGTAGAGCTCATAGGTTGGAGTTCCAATTGGAGGAACCGGACACGAGTCCTCCAATCGGGAATCCCTATTACAACCAAGACAAAACAAATTTCCAAGTCTGCTAAGACCAGGCATCTTCGCTCACTAGTCTAGCTTCAAACTTCAAAGGATTATCGAATACGACAGTCTCGTGAATACACGAGTCCTTCGGCTTTGGTACTTGCAAGTTCCAAATCAAAAGATCCTAACAAATCAAAGATCCCATGGGATACCCAAAACTAAGAACCAAGACTAAGGACTGGGAGACGCTCCACTTATACTTAACTGAGGTATCGATGACGTCACCAGAAGACTCGTCTATTGTCTCGCTCTACAAATCATAAAAGGGTCCAAGACAGGGCGATAGTCAGGGCAGCAGTCCTTCGTAGCCGTCGGGACGCGGGGAACCTCGCAGCAAAGACTTTCGGACCACGAACGACATACAGGGGTCGATGAAGTGGTTGGCCTTCCTCCAGAATTTTAAACGAAGCTCCTCACGACCTCTGGCTTGGACCGGTACCGCTGAAATCGCCATACGTTGGGCGCCAATTGAAGTACTGGGTTTTATTGGACCCAGCGGTGCCAGGGAACACACCCAATGACCTCGAGTTCTTCCTGTCTCAGACTACAGAAACACAGAGTCTTCTTGGTGGCTTCAAAGATCAATTTATTGGCTGCAGCCAGCAACAGGTATCCTAGAAGTACAACACGGTGTATGTTCTCAGGAGACTGCCCTTTTTCATGGAAACCAGCTATCTCTTTTATACAGAATATTATGCTTTAGGCAAACATTCCTTATTTTTACAGTGGGTCATTCACATATTTCTTACAACAAAACAAAGACAGATTCATGATGACAAGCCCATTTTCAGTTTGTCCAGCCCACAACCAAATACCCAGTGAGGCGCAACACCTGCAACAGATATAATCTGGACCCCTAATAAAACCGGGCACCTCCTCCTCGTAAAGCAGGTCATAAAGAAAGAGCAGTGACAGGTGTGAATAAGATTTAGATATAGATGTGTGCAATGAAGGGTTTATGGCATGCTGCACCTGGGCCCCTAATCTCGATCGGCCACTGGGAACTAAAACTGGCCGAACAGGTTCTGGCTCTGGACAGTGGAGTCAGCTTGCCCAGGTCACTGAAAGTGTACGTGTCCCCTAAGGCGCGTTTTGGCTTGAGACATTGCCTTATGTGAGGGCAACCACAAAATGGCTGCCGTACACAAAATGGAACCCGAGGGTTCACAAGGGAATCGTTAATATTAGAGTGATCCCGTCACTCGAATATGACGCAAATACTCAGATATAGCATACCTGTCATTACCGGTCTGCTGATACCAAAATCGTCATGTTACAATGATGTTAATGACACAGGTCCAGAATTTTCAGTACCACAGTCTCCAGTGTAAATCTGGCTGTTGAAAGTGGTCGGCCACGTGTGTGTAGGCCTATGGACAGGATATGGCGGACACAGAGACACACGCAGTAGTTACTTTGGTGGCCATCCCGGAACTGAACCACGCCCAGAGCCCGGGGCTATTTATTCACGACATACGCCAGCCAAGGCCACTCGGCTTACGCTTACAGGGGACGATGACAAAGCTACATGTCCAAGGTCTTCCACACTGCCTGAGGTAACCTGTTTGCGTCCACTGTCCACAACACTACAAACACCAGCAGTATATGTCCACATGGACATGTCTGTGCTCTGCTTACTGAAGTCTGTCCAGCACATCACCGCCACACTTGGCATTGTGTACCTTCTTATTGATGGGTCACTTGCCTCCTTCGCACATACTTTGTTCCCACCTCTCCCCACATTCTGCAATTGTGTGGCAGAGGTGCCATACCGTGGATGGTTTGTCTACATGGCTGGCCACGGTTACCACAGTTACTTGTGTTGTCGTGTCTGGTAGTTGGGCCTGTTGATTGGCATGTTGTATGTGATTTTGTAACGTGTGCATTCCCACAGTTGTGAGTTGTATGATTGTGGAGTTGAGGTGTGTGGTGTGTTCAGTTGGTACTTACCGATGAGCAGTGCATTTCCATAGGTGCCAACCTTAAAGCGCTGGTTGGTGATGGACTTGCGGAAGATGTAGGAATCATGCACACTGCCTGGGAAGTTTGTGACGACATTCGTGAACAGGCCCCGGTGGTGCACTTTTGCCTGCACATTGATGGAATGCGTGTGGTTTCTGTTGAGGTTATTGTGTGCAGTGTTGGCAGGGGGCACAAGTAGTACATGTGTGCAGTCAATTGCCCCCAACACGTGCGGGAAGCCAGCTATGGCGTAGTTCCCTTGCTTCATCTCCAGCTGTTCCTGCGCAGTGTGGGGGAAGTGAAGGTGCAGGGGTATCAAGCTGATACAAACCGTGATGCTTACAGGTATGATGACTCCTGCATAATGAGACCTTGACAGAAGTTCGTGTGGTTGTAACCTTCCTTTTCTTTCCTACGAAGGTTACGCCCACACAAACTTCTGTTACGGTCTTTTTATGCAGGATTTATCATACCTGTTAGCATTCCGGTTTGTCCAAGTGCAATACACTGTACCAGATTACGTTTGTGACTATACGGACGCTTGACCATTGTCACCATTTATCCAACAGGTTTCTGAATACTGACTTTCGGAATACGTAATTGTATTGGGGAGTTCCTGCAGCATATGCAGTTAATTGAATCCACACGTTGCCCTGATGAAGTTCCCCGTTGGGAATGGAACGCGTTGGCTGAGCTTTTCGTATTGTTGATTTATGTATTTGTAATAAACAACTGTTTTTACACTACTGTTGACTACTGGACTTCATGACCTGGCGCACCCCCATTTCAGTAACTACAATCTTGGATCTGGAGCACAGAGGTGTCAGGCAATGGCTGGCGTTGGGGTTGGTTGCGCAGGTACACTCCGAATTGGAACTAGCGTGTGGTGCGGATACAGGGGCCCGCCGTTGCTTTTGTGGACATGCATCCAAGACGTGTGAGGAGGTTTGATAGGACTGGCTGTGAGACTCCTCCGTCTCTGGCTGTTGTTGGTTGGAAGGTACCAGAGGCCAACAGGTGCAGCACAGCCAGCAGCTTTGTCTGCGGAGGGATGTTGGTTGTCCATTGTGTTGGTATCGTCAGCCTGTGGGCAATGTGGGTCAGGATGCGGGGATGGTTGTCCTTTTGAGCCTGTAGTGGGCAATGGCATCCTCTGGTGTTGTGTGTCTCATGCTGGTGCGTTTTAGGTACGTCCGCTGTCTTCTTCTGCGCTGCCTAGGTGGTAGTCCGGGGGGGATGGTCCGGGGGAGGGGCATGGGGGTGGTGGCGGTGGGTGTTGTGGCCCTCTTGGGTCTCCGAGCTGCATGGTCATTGGCTCCATGGCATCTGTTGGTCTTAAGATGTGGCTCTGGGCTGGGCTCCCTTTCATACTGCAGGTTGTCATCCTGCTTAACACTTAACAGTGAAAGGCAGGTGTTAAATCCCTGCTGCTAACGCGCCTTATTGCCTGTTTTTGGTTCGCTTCGCCGATCTGGCTGGTCCTTGAGAATATCACGAAGGGGTGTTTTCGTGTGTTTTTGCACGGGAACGCCTACTCTGCATATCATTAGCGTTAGTTGTCACTCTCATCCGTGGCGATGTTTTTTGCGGCAGCTATCGCTGGAAAACTGGCAAAATCGGCAGTTTGCACCAGCTTGGGAATAGGGCGATAAATCTATCGCCACTTTTGCGGCGCTAAAGTGCCGATAATTCGGCGATAAGTCCTTGAGAATATGCCCCATAGTTGTTTATTGGGAACCATTGGTTAATGAGGTACATTATTGAATATAATGGAGAGAATTCTCATTCTATTGTTCTCTTCACACATCCTGAGAAAAATAACATCTTCTAAAAAAATGTCCAACCCGTGAAAGCTACTAAAAACATACTTTACCTTATACAGGGCTATGCGAGAATTGATATATTCAGGAAGAGGAATATCCAAAGACATTTGGCTTCTTCCCCAGACATATCCTAGCATGATTCTTCTATACTTCACTTCTCATTATGGCAACATTCTAGCTACTATCAAATAAGACTAGGACATGTACCACAAATACACATAAAGTAATGCTCATTTCTTTTATTTTGCATACTTGTCGGGTACACAATAATGCTACAATGCACATAATGTTTGCTATCATTATACAACATATATTTTGTCGTAGATTGGTGCATAAAGCAACTCCATAATATATAATGCTATATATCTCGTGTATGACAAAGCATCTGGTCAGCTGAGGGAAGCTCATTGTGAGAAACCAGGACCTGTTTGCAGTGTCCCCCCACATTTTACTCCCATTTTGACTACTAGATGCTGGTTTTCTGACTCTGATTGTTGTCTGGGCTCTGCTACCAAGACCCAGGGCCTGTGCTCTGATTAAAAGTACAGGACAATTAGGTGCAATTACAATTGGTGCTGCCAGCCTACCTGTAAGTCCCTAAAATATGGTAGGGCGTGCAAGTGTAGAGCCTCAACAGATTTAATGCACTTAAGTGTGCACTGCTGTGTTGCCTGCTGTCACTTTAAAGGCCATCCCTGCTTTGCAGACTGCTTTTAAAAGTAAATAACATGCACATTCGACTTTAGAATTAAAGGTACTTCCAAAGTCTCAAACTATCATATTTTTACATATAAGTCACTCCTAAAGTCTCCCTAGGTGCCTCCGGTGTAGGGTGCATTGTAACTATAAGCAGGGACATTATAAAATATGTTTTGCACGCCCTGGTGAGGAACAAACTGCCAATTTAGTTTTCCCTATTGTAATCAAGGGCTCCATAGGCTAACACAAAGTATTAATATTTAAAGATAGCTAATAATATTCCTCAAATTATCAAAATGATATTTAGGTTAAAATAAACAACTTGCTACTGCTAGGTGTATTATAACTATCACAGAAAAGAAGTTATTAAACTTTCTTTTCTGCAAGCCGAAATCCAACCTTCCAGGATCCCTGCTCTGGTTGGTTAGCCTCTGCCAGGCTGGTGTAAAGCTGTCCTAATGAGGTGTGAAGTGGCCTGACTAGAGACAAAAGAGCACTTGTGGTAGGAGAACTGCAAGGTGCTGAGCAACAGGCAGGATGGGTTTGAAGTATCCAAACTGGTCTTCAAAGAGGGAATAACAGTTTAGACCAGCACAGGCTCACCCCCACAGCCTGCACCCCCCAGCCACACAGGAGCCCCTGTAATTAGATTAGCAGGATAGTTTGAAGGGGAGTGTTAGGGAAACTTAGCCACACCAGTGGGTTGGCTTATCCAGACCTATCCCTCCAGAAGAGAGTTTCTCCATTTTGGGCTTTGGAAGAATAGTACTTCTGGGTGCTTTCAATGTGCCACACTTTGGAGGAAGTTGCCATACTTCTGGGTGTCACCCTGTATCCCATTGGTCAGGGGTGCCCCTGCTTGTCGCATAGAAACAATGGATAAATGTGGGAAGGCTGTACAGCAATTCAGAACCCTGCCTGAATCTACACGGAGAAGAAGGACTGCCCTGCTGGAGCCCTGGTCTGAACCCAAAGGATTGCACTTTGAAGGACTGCACCTGCTGCACAATCTGCTTGGATTCACAATTAAGAAGTTGACTCCCTGAAAGCAACAGATTAACAGAGCGCCACCTGCATCATCTCCACCAAGAAGGACCCATCTGGAGTGCGTTCAGTTGACTTTTAAGGAGCTTGCCTGGTGCATTGTGGAAAAAGTCTGAACATCCCAAGGACGATCTCAGAGCTTCTAGACCCTAAGATTTGTGTTGTGGACACTTTGGAATCCCAAGATGAATGCCAGGAAGAAGTTCCAGAAGTTTGGAGACCTTTGGAGCAACATTTGTAAAAAAGAAATCTCTATAAGTCGACCAAGTGCATTGTGGGAGTTGTAGTCCCAGACTCCAAGAGGCAAACTAGAGCATCTGAACCCTTGCCTGCTGCAGTGGACCACTTTCCTGCATCAAGAAAAACTTCTGGAAGTAAGAGTAAAAAAAGTGTTGCATCGTGGGTGGCCTGACTCTGGACTTTGTCCCGGATCAGGGCAACCTTTTTTGACACTTTTAGTGCTATTTGCTTCTAAGCTCTAGTTTTACTTTTAATCTTTAAAAATTCATATCTCTGTTTCCCTACACTGGATTTTTGTCGTATTGGTGTCATTTTTATCATAAATTTATTTCCTACTTTATGACAAGGCACGGAGGTCAATATTATACACAAATCCTTTATTTCCATCACACACAACAGCAACAAAGAATCTTAGAATTAGTTTATAACTTTTTATAACTCTAGAACATCAAGAACATTCATATTATTATAAACAGATAAGTACAAATTTTACAATTATTAAAGGGGTGTATGAGATTGTGTAGTGGTAAGTGTAAAACAAAATGTAAGACCGTTTTTATATAGCGCAGCTACTCACCCTTACAGGTCTCAAGGCGCTGGGGGCCGTAGTGGAAACTAAGTGAGCTATTGGCCAGAGTCACATGGTGCTGAGCTGAGCTGCCACCGGAGCCGGGGATCGAACCGTGAACCCTGTGCTCTGAAGTCAGCTGCCCTGGCCGCTGCACCACACCTCTCCAGGTTTTGTGTATGGTGGACCACAAATGGAGAGATTGTGAGTTTTTAAAAGGAAATTCTTTAATTAAGATTACATTTTTTTATATTCCGAGATTAATTTTATATAGTGGTCAAATTCCATTCCAAATAAAAAAAGTTGAAAGTGTAATTAGGTTCATGTGTTATGAAGTATTGAGGTTGTAGGAGACATGATTTAAATATGGTGAAGGAAAAGCAGGTTGAAAGATTCAAAGTGGAACGAGTTTTGAATTGTACGTTTTTTGGATTTTGACAGTCAGACGGTGTAGATTAGGATTAAAGTTTGTGCAGGCAAATGTATTATCTTTCGTTAAAAAAAAAAAGAAAATGGTTTCCCGGCGGAGACCATTAAGCCAAAGTGAGTGTTGATTTGAAAGGCTTACAGCATTTCGCGCTCGGCGGTGGGCTCGAGACAGGCAGCTCGCATCAGCCGCGGCTCGTGCAGGTAAGAGCGGTAGGGCGGTGGGGCCAAGTGGAGGGATTTCAACAGACGACCATGAGGGAAAATTAAATAAATAATTAATTTTCCCTCGTAGTCATCAGTCGAAATACCCCCCACCTGGCCTCACCGCCCCACCACTTTTACCTGCAAGAGCCGCGGCTGGTTCGAATTCACTGCAATCTCGGTAGGCTTCATTTTGAGCTCGCATGTGGGGATAGTATGTCGGGAGCACTTGGAGCTAGTTTACTGGTTTTATGTCAAGTCGGGCCGCCGTACATATTACATACGATGGGCATTTTAGTAGATTGGGAATGAGAATATCGGTTACATGGAGAGTGAAAAGGCCATATTTTGGGCATATGTGGAACGCGATGTGAGGAGAAAGGAGGCATTGCAAAGGATATTTGGTGTTGTGTCGGTTGCGAACAGGTGTTGAGCAGAGAAAATCAAAGGAAAAGTACTTTTGTGGTGTATTGGGCATTTAGTCTTCAGTATGGAGCTGGAAAAGGAAGGAAGTTTTGAAGAGAAAAAGTATATGGAGAAAATGTTTGAGGAATTAGCAGATAAGTTGGATAAAAGGATTGATAGCAGTGTTAAGAGACATTTGAAGGAGAGAGGACACTTGATTAATAATGAGGATGAGGTATCTTTTTTATCAGGAGAAGTAGACCCAGTGGCTAGTGTTTCGAGGCAGATCAATCTAAAAAAGACGTATAAGAGAAAAAATACAGAGGTATTAATGGAAACAAAGGGGACTGGGTGTAAGGACCCAGAGGTAGGAAGCACTATAAAGGCCAAAGGTGACGCTATAAAGGCAAAAACAAAGAGCCATAATGTGGTGGTTTGTGATGAATCGTCTTCTAGTGGAGATGTTGTATTGACATCTAATCATCTGATTTTGAGGAGACAGTGACAAAGAGAAGAATAGAAAGTATGGTAAGAGGATAAAATTGGAGATGGCGTATTTTGTTGATCCTCAGGGTGAGGAGAGGTTCGATCCTCTTTTAATTCAGCATCCTTTGTCACTTCAGTGGAGCACCACAGAACATGTGGCAAAATATGTCTTGTATTGGATTCGTAAAGAGATCCCTAAGGAGGTTCGTACAAGGTTACAATCAGAATGTCCTAGACCAACGTTGCTCTCAAAGGAGGCCTTACTCGAGAATAGATCCAAAGATGCTAACCTTTTTAAACAAGAGTGGCAGAGACCCTAGAAAAGGGTTCGAAAGGGTCTGAAGGGTTGCCAAGATAGACTCTTAAATGTACTAGGACCTTTAACAAAAGTTTTTGATTTGTGCAAAGAGACACATTCTAAAAGCACAGGTGTGGATTTATTTGAATTACGTCAATGGATACAAAGAGCAATCTGTTTGTTGGGTAATACAATGCAGCTTTGTGCATGGAAAGGCGCAAAAGCTTATTGATGAAAATAGACCCCAAATTGGCAGAATTAGCAAATAAGGAATTTGGGGTGGAGAGCAATGGTATGGAGACAAATTTGTTAAAGATATGTCCAGATATGTTGGGACATTCAATTCTTTACAGAAGGTGCAGAACGATATCCGTAAGGTTTTTGGAGGGGCCAGGAGAATGCGAGGTCGATTCCCCAGCCGTCGACAGGGGATCACTCGTGTTTTATTCACACGAGGATTTAGACCTTATGGATTTGGATATAGAGCAGAACAGGGAGGATTTTGTGCTCAAAGACAAAGAGGAAGGATGCCTTGGATAGCGCAGTGAGAGGAGAACAAGAGGTGGAACAGGTGAGTTTAAAATACGACCTTTCATGTATTCTGGTACGGCTGGGCAGCAGACTAGCCCGGTTTGTATTGAGGTGGAAAGAAATAATGCAGGGTCTTTGGGTGCTAAGTACAGTACTAGGCTATAACATCGATTTTATAGGGATACCAGTGCAGGAGTGTTGCCAAAGAATACTTTGTTTTCCAAAAAAGCAAGAGGTTTTGTTATGTGAAGAGGTAGATGCGCTTTACAAGAAAGGGGCCATAGAGAGGGCGGAACAAACACCAGAAAGTTTTGTGAGCAATATATTTTTAGTGGAAGAAAAGGAAAAAGGAATGAGGCCAGTGATATATTTAAAAGAACTAGACGATTGGGTATGTTAGAATCATTTCAAGATGGAAGGCATTCACATGTTAAGAGACTTATTAAGGATAGGGGATTGGTTAACAAGATGGTTTAAAGGATGCCTAATTTACGTTTCCGGTATGTGTAGAACACAGGGATTACCTTCAATTCAGGTGGAAGGGGAAAAGATGGAGGTTAAAGAGTTTGCCATTCGGCCTGACGTCAGCACCATGGTGTTTTACAAAAGTAATGAAACCGGTAAGAGTTTGGTTGAGATCGAGAGGGATACGGTTGATTGTATTCCTGGACGATGTGTTGATAATTGGCTGTGGAGCGGACGGAGTTGGCTGTGAGGACTTTGGAGGATCTAGGGTTTGTAGTGAACAGGGAGAAGTCTTGTTTGATCCCAGCGCAGAATATGCATTTTTGAGGTTTTCTGATTCCGACCTTGGAGGATGTGTTTAGGTCACCCTTGAAGAAAATGAAGAAAATTCAGAAGGAGTTGAAAAGAGTGAGGAAGTCAGTTCGAAAATCTCTGTGGCAGATTGCGAGATTGTTGGGGCTGTTATCGGCGTCAATTCAGGCAATTCTTCCAGCAACTCTGCATTTAAGGGCTCTGCAGAGATTGAAAGGGTATCATTTACAAGTGGGAATGAAATATTTGCAGAAAGTGGAGATGAGCAAAGAAGCAATGCAGAAGGTAGATTGGCGCTTGTTGAACATGGAGGCTTGGAATGGAAGAGCCATCTACAGCGAGGTACTGAAGATGGTGATAGAATCAGATGCAAGTCTATATGGTTGGGGAGTGAGATGCGGTTCTGTGACAACAGGGGTATGTTTGTCAGAGAAAGAGGAAGAAATGCATATAAATTGTTTGGAGTTACTAGCAGGGTCGTTCACAGTGAGGAGTTTTGTGAAGGATCGGGTGAAGTGCTGTGTCTTGCTAAAGATGAACAATGTATCAGCAGTTCAGTCTGTCAACAGGTTGGGGGGCCCATGTTCGAAGGGGTTAGCGGACTTGGCAAAAAAGTTTTGCATTACTGCTTAGAGTGGAGAATCATGGTGAAGGCTCAACATATACCAGGAAAGAGCAATGAGGAGGCCGATTGGAATTCAAGAAATCTGAGAGATGCCAGCAATTGGAGGTTACACAGGGAAGTGTGTTTGAGATTAGTTAGGAGATGGGGTCCTTGGGAGGTCGATCTTTGTGTAGACAGGCTGAATGCCCAGTTACAGAGGTTTTACAGTTGGAGACCTGATCCGGAAGCTTTGGGGATAGATGCTTTCCTTCAGGATTGGTCGAAAGGGAGAATGTATGCATTCCCTGCTTTCTCTTTGATTCAGAGAGTACTCATGAAAGTAAGGATCAAGAGAGTGCAGTTGGTTTTGATAACTCCATTTTGGCAGTCTCAGGTGTGGTTCCCAGATGTGATGAGTCTGTTGATGGACGATGCAGTGTTGTTACCGTGTTTTCCAGATCTAATGCTGGATGCCCAGGGGAATTATCACAAGATGATAACAGGAGCTCAAATGATACTGATGGGATGGTGGATTTCAGGAGAGTATGGCAGGTGTCAGGATTATCGGAGGAGGCTTTGGAGCATATTAAGGAATCATGGGCTCCAGGAACTTCAAAAGTGTACAGATCGGTATTAAGAAGATGGTCTTGTTGGTGCGCAGCAAGGACTTTGGATCCCGTATCAGTACCTGTAGTGGAGGTGGTAAATTATTTGTCAGAATCATTTAAAAGAGGTTTGGTGTACAATACAGTGAATCTGAGCCGGTCTGCTATTTCAGCAGGGCATGTTCTGGTGGATGGGCATTCTGTTGAACAGCATCCATTGGTTAAGAGAATTATGAAGGGAGTGCTTATGGAGGTTTCACCTAAATCTAGATACTGTTCATAAAGGGGTGCCTCCCAGACCATGGATTTCAATCAATTTCAGAAATAGGAACCTATACCTTGTTCCTATTGTCGTCCATAAATGGATTATCCTTCTGAAAATGTTTCTAAATGTATCTTGCTATCCCGCTCCTTTCAATTCTAAAGACATTTTTCACACAATTGTGACCAATTTCAGTTTGTCTTTTTACTTCTTAGCATTAAATACACTTTTTACACACACATAGACATATTAATTTACAAATTGCACCATAAAGACATAAAACATCTATTTTTTACATTCCATGTCGGACTTTGACACATACAAAACAAATTGGTTGAACAAATATTACATTTAAGGGGACACAAAATAACTAACAATACAATACACCAATATTTATCTACAAAACCTATTTACAGACTCCTCACACCTCAATATTTCTGAGGATAAATCTACAATATCGCAACCATCTGTTGCTGTGACCTAACTGGTGTCCTTAGGGTGATTTAGATTGGGACCTGTTTCTCAGTCTTCTTTTTAATCTGTTTTTCCTACTACTCTATGGCCCTATAGAGGTCAGAGTTCTACTGGTATTTCGGGGTAGATTCCCAACTTGCTTCTCCCGTTGTGCATAATCACTGTGCACTATGTATTACAGTAAATGGAAACTCTTGGCCTCAGGAATATTTGCGCCGAAGCGTTTCGACCTTCTGGGGCGGGCCTGTGTTGATGGTTAAATGAAGGTCTTCTTCAGGGCGGGTGTTTTCTTAGGACACTGTGGGTGTATTAAAGGAGATGTCAATTTCTCATTTAAAAATATGTGGTGCATTCTGAGTTTTGCCTCAATTAGCCATTTAGACAACATACCGTTCTCTTGTTTCGTAGGAATTCTCCTTTCTGTAAATGTTGAACTGGTCCCCTCAAGGGGTCCTGTCTTATTATATATGCCTCGTCATGTTCGTAGGACTGTAGACTGTTCTAGTGGCGGCATATGGAGCCTACATAGGGTACAAAAATGGAAACGTTTGGGGGAGGGATCATGCTTTTTGTCCTTTAACTCATATTGTCATTTTAGTTGCCATTGTTATCCTCGACCCATTACTGCCCAGATTGTGCTCATGTTGGTGTGCCAGTACTCTGGCGTAATGGGGTATTTGCATGTATATCTGCATCTTAAACTGGAGCATGCATTCTGCAGCTCAAAACTTCTTGTATATGTGTCAAACTTGTGCCTTTCTCTCTCCATTTGTCAGTGTTAGTCATAAGTACCCATGCGTTACTCAAGAACCAACACATTCTTTATGCATCTGTCATGGGTGCATCCTACCTTACATTACACTGTGCCTGGCCACCGCTGTGTTTAGAAGTTTCATTGCATATTTCTAACCAACCAGTGTGTGGCAGGCGTTCCATTGCCCATGTTTCTTTACCCCTTACTTCTTATGTGGGTTCCCTCGTATAGAATTCCTCGGGCTTTGCTCTCTCTTCCTGCACCGCCTGGCACCCTCGGTCTTCGCATTAGTCTCCCACGGCTATGCGGCTATGATTCCTCTCCACTTCTCCGTGACCAAGTTCTTTTCCTGCTGTGAGATGGCCGCTTTTATCCTCCTTAGCTTATTCTAGCGGATGCAGGGCCGAAAGTCCTGAATGCCGGGGGCGGCGGCACGTTCTGCCTGGCTCATGCGTGTGTGTGCCTGACTTCCTCTTTTGGTTAGTTGCCTGACTTCCTGCTTTCCATTCTTTGCCTGATGTATGTACTCCCAATGTGCTAACCCAAAAACGGCACCTTATGTTCATAACTTTGGGGCTATTCCTTCCTTATATGTGATCGAGGGACAGATGAGCCCTCTATCCTTTTTACTGGGAAAAAGGGATTAAAGTAAAAATTAAAATTAAAAATTAAAAGTGCCATGTTTTTATTTATTTATTTTTTTCATGTGTGCTTCCTCATGAAATGTGATGTTTCTGTTAGGAAAAAAAGGAGTTTCTTGCCGGCACTCATATTAACTACTGATCTTGGGTAAGTAATGGAGGGCAACGCTAGCTATCACTTGTTCTCTAGGCAATGGATATCTAATCTTGTTAATAAATGGAACTCTCATAGGCATTTCTTATGTTATCTGGCACCCTGGATCTTTTGGTAACAGGACGTACTCCTGTCTGGCTGTCATCGGCCATGTCGATTACTGGGTCAAGGTATATTCTTTCCCTCAATCGTCTATATGCAATGTAGTATTTCACTTAATTCGTTCAGGCCGTTGGTGGTCGTGCCCAGGCATAGGATCATTTTTGCTTCGAGTTTTGACAGTAACGTGTCTGTGCAACGTCCTTTGACATGTTTCAGGACCGTACATTTAATAACTTGTGGCCCATGTCCTTTCTCATCAAAATGGTGTACCATTGGGGCGTTTTGGACTTTACATTTAATCCTGGATCTATGTTGAGTGATCCCCTTTTTCACAGCCTGCGTTGTTTTCCCAACATATGCCAGCTTACAAGGGCATGTGACGCAATATATGATGTTGTTTGTATTGCAATTTGTAAATTCCATGTGTTTGATGTTTACGCCTCTATAGTTAAATTGATCGCCCTCAATGGTACTTGTACATGATGAACAGTTTCCACACCTGTGGTGGCCATGAATTGGAGGTAACGCCAACATTGTTCTTAAGGATGCATTTTGTCTCTTTGTTTGGGTATTTGCTCACACCAGTTTGTCTTTAAGGTTCTTGTTCTCCGCAGGTATGCATCTTTATGGGATGTGTCTATGGAGATGAAGGAGTTAGAGGAATGGGGAGAATAAGTTGATGTCCTTGAAGTTGTTATCATGGAAATGGCAGTTTTGTTGTGTTTAGTATCTTTTAGACATGTGTCTGATATAAGGGCTTTGGAGGTAATTGCTAAGAGCTATCAGCCAGAGCAAGTGTGTTTTGTGTTGCGTAAAAGCATAAAGAATATGTCAAGGACCATTTTCTATCCAAAAATGGAAGGACATGATTTGTTGTGTGTGGTAAATTGTTTGAAGGATTATGAGGACAGGACAATGGGATCAAGAGTTGTTAATTTCATATAGACAGCCTTTTAGGGCAGTTTCTGCATCAACCTTGGAGATGGGTTAAGGAGGTGATGAAGATGGTAGGGATTGATATATCTATGTTTAGGGTGGATTCAATAAGAGGAGCGATGGCAAGTAAGGCTTTTGTGGCTGGGGGATGTTTAAGTTCAATAATGAATGCTGCTGATTGGTCGAGTGAATCAACGTTTAAAAGATTGTACTTTAAACCTGTGGACAATACTGTACAGAAGATTTCTAATATTATCCCTCCCTGCTGGGCCCAGCTCATTAAAGCTGGTATTTTTTGTTTTTCAGGTCAGAGTTAAGGTTATTTCTTCAGAGAGTAAAGAAAGAGGAGGAATTGTGATTAAAGGATGGTGGACAAACATGAATATTTAGAATTTTAACTTTTTGGGACTTGAAAATTCGCAGCAAGAAAAGAAGGAAGTGTGCTTCATGTTCTTGGATAATATGCATGTTCTTGATGTTCTAGAGTTATAGAAAGTTCTGAACTAATTCTAAGACTCTTTGATGCTGCTGTGTGTGAGGGCAATAAAGGAGTAGTGCATAATATTAGCCTCTGTGGCTTCAATGAAATCATGATTTTCTGTCCGTTAAAACTGTGGAAAATCTACATTTTCATAAATGAGTGCTAGATTTTTATCATGATTTGTGTATTACTTTTTGTAATGTATTGATGTTTTTAAATGCTTTACACACCTGTCTCCTAATTCAAGACTGCCTTTTCACAACCAGCTACAAAAAATTTGAGTAAGGGAATAATTTATTGAAACCTTGACTGAACATAACATTGTATTGTGTTTGTGGCCTTATTACTAGGAGTAGGTCCCTACTTATCACTACTAAAAAAACACTATCCAACACTCATCAATATTTTACTTTGGTCGATCAAATAATATCCTTCCTTATGTTAAGGTGGAGGAGTAATGGATTACCACACAGATGGTAGGCATACATCTGTAGTCTGGTGGCCAAGGTTAACCTCTTTAGCCTGGTGGCTAAGAGATGTTGACTAGGAGTACCCAAAACCATTGACACACATCAGGTGCTGACAGCTTTTAGTTCTATCCGGGACAATGTATGCAAGCATCATTGTGATGCCACTGTTGTTCACTGCAGTTACTGAAGTGCTGAAAATGCAATATTAATCCATGAGACAATCTACCTCTTTTATATTTTACTTTGATTTAAGAAATATTAAGACACTCTTTAAGTAGACTATGTGTCTGTGGATATTTATAAAATATTATTTGTCTGCTATTTCAGTTAGCGCTGTTTACAGTAAAGCATTAAGAGCCTGATTCACAGAACTAACTTACGTCAAAATCCTAAACTTACAACAATTTTGGTATTCACAGAATGAAATTACACATTTGGGTATTCACAGAATGAACTTACAACAATTTTGGTATTCACAGAATGAACTTACACATTTGGGTATTCACAGAATTAACTTACAACAATTTTGGTATTCACAGAAAATGAACTTACACATTTGGGTATTCACAGAATTAACTTACAACAATTTTGGTATTCACAGAATGAACTAACACATTTGGGTATTCACAGAATGAACTTACACATTTGGGTATTCACAGAATGAACTTACTCATCCTAACCTTATGTCCGCACTCTTAAATTCCTGTGGGAACAGTATTTAGGTGTTAGCCATCATACTATTTGTGTCTCAGTTACAATTATAGATTATAATGTTGACATTGTTGATTCAACATAAGACAACATTGGTAGTCTAGCAGTCCCTGAAAGTGTTTACAGGGCAGATAATTATACCAAATTCCAATGAAGAGTTATATTTTCCCCCAATGAACTGCCATATCTTAAATCATAAGATAAGACTTCTCTTTCAAAAGCATTACCAAAGCATGTATATGACACAATTTCACAAGAGTTGTGTACACTATAACGATTCAGGTTATTTATTCTAAACGGTAAGAGAATGAGTAGAGATGAGTAGTAGTGTATAGATATATTAAAGATGTGTTGCAAGGACTATGAGAGGTGCTTCACAGATTACATCTCCCAATAGGTACTGTGTAATAGGATGTCAACAATTTAAAACTGTGCAGTGAGCATTTTGAGAAAATAATTCATCATACCAAACTCTGCCCCTTGGTATGCTAGAAGGGGTTTAGTAGGCTGTGAAACCTATGGGTTTTATCTTGTCATTCTTGGTGTACATATGACTGATAGTAGGTCACATACTCAGTTCATTCTAGGTCAATTGGATGGCAGAAATGCCTTTAGAAGGGATTGGATGATCCCCAAACTACTGAGGGAGATTATCTAAGTCAATGCTAATTGAGATACTTGAAAAAGAAACTGTCAATAAAAATGTGCTATTTATATCATTATAAAGGAAGCAACTAGAGAAAATCTATCAAAAGATCACAGAATATTAAAAACTTACCTTATATTAAAAAATTTCCTAATTGCAATAATTGCAATTAGGAAATCAGCATTGCTTATGTTTGCACATCTGGCCCCAGGTCTTTAATAAAATGTTTTATTCCAATCCAGACATGACCGCTATCAAAGTACATTGCAACACCACCAATTATTCCCAAAAATCTGTGTGTGCTAATTTCTGACTGTAAAGTATCATTTCCTTTTACTAGAAGCTCAGTGGAGGAAGTACAGATTTCGCCTCTTTTGACAAAAAAAAATACAAATAAAAAAAAATCACATGGTTCCTTATATAGCTACTATCCCAAAATCCTCTGTGACAATTTATCATTTCAATAATACTTCAGAATCATGAGACATATTTTAGATCTGGAAACATTTAATAAACAACCCCAGAAATGGCTGAATTACCTTGTGAAGAGGAAGTGTCTGTCAATATTTGTAAAACTTTGTTAAAGAAAGCACAGAACAATAACCATAAATGTTCCTTGCCACTTTTTAGCTGATGATCAATCAAATAGGTATCCAAAAAAATGAAAGATACTGAATGTAGCTGAGAAACATTATGAATCTCTTTTTATGTATATTTAAATGGTGTTCTGTTCATTAAATATTAATTACAGCCTCGAAAAAGCCCAAGATCTGTGTGCTTAATAAAAGGCAAAATGCAATTTTGCTCTCAAACCTGAAAATTAATATATATTAGAGCATCAGAAGAAAGCACTTTGAATAAGAAAACCGTTACACCCAACAGGGACAGCCTTATTACCCAGAACCTAGGGACATTAAACAATGTGAAAACTGCAATGGTTCATGGGAAAAATATTTCCTAAACAAAAAATATGGAAAAGAGATACCCACAAACAAAATTCTTCAAAATGTATTATTAGAAATATTTTTGTACAAACATAACACCGCAAAACAGTATGTAAACAAACAAACAATTTGTCCTTACAAAGTTACACTAAACAAACATGTTCTGACAATATATAGTGTAAACAAAAAACAGTCACAATGGCAAAGAGTTTTCAATTCAATGAAGTTTGTCCATATTACAACAAGATCATGATACAATTAATGCTCTTCCCAGATTGCCAAAAGTGCATCAACGCTGTCTTGTCCCTTCACAGCTTGTTTGGTCATCATTAGGACACAAGAAATACTTTAAGAACAACCACATTAAAAATAACCTGAAAACACAAAAGTTATATACTTAAATGTATAAGTGGGTGCCAAGCAAATGTTAAAACCAATGTAATGGCAGTGATGAATCATAGGCCATGCACTCACATGAGTTACCACTAGGCAAAACATCCAATGCCTACAAAAACTCAAAAGGCCATAATCATAAGGCGTTCATGGAGGCTGGCTCAACTAATTAAATACTTAAGAAAAGACCACCACCAACAACATAGCTCCATCACTCAGTGCTGGATGAGAAAAAAAATTAAAAGCAGCCATGTTGAATAATACAAGCAACACTGCATTTTTAACATTAATAATAAGGGGAAGAAAAACAAAGTGCATCCCGAAAAGAAGAAAAAAAGAGGAATTGCATCACAAATTAAAAAATGACTCCACCATTGAAAAAAATTAATAAAAAGAATGCCACCTATTTGTAGCATGTAAGACTCAGAATACAAGGAAAACAATGATTCAAAAGGCCGAGGGCTCTTTTTGATATACATATGCAATCAAACATAGCCAATTCTAGGTCATCGCAAATGAGATTACCTGAAAATAAAGCATAAGTGTGAAGCTCAGGTCAGGAGAGCAGAGGTGAAAAGACCAAATCCATCTCATTGTTCCACACGCCAAACTTACCAGGGAACAAAGTTCCCATATCACCCCGATGTCAATCCATGTAAATACATTAATATGACAGAGAACTCACTCAAACCCCCATTTCTAACAGTCATGCAACCAATGCCATCTAAAGAGTTCTCTTCCTTGTGGATAAACATAAGGGCATAAATAGAGGCAACTCGCCAAAGGATGAAGCCCTTACACATATCCTAGCATGCCAGACATCTAACTTATGGGGGACTGATTTTGCCATGGACTACTTCAACACCACATTACCACGTTGGTGGCCACATGAAAAATACCGAAACTAGTCGGCGTTTAAATCTGCACTAATCCCAAAGAAAATGGAAGACAGACTACCCGTCTTCAATGCCATGGCGAGGTGAAAAATGCATGCGCTGAGCATGAGCACTGCTTCTACATACGGAATCCCCTACCAGGACCCATCCACAGTGCCAAGTCACTAGCCAATAGCAAACATGTATGACACAGGTGCAAGAGGCTACTAAACAATTTTAGCCACTCAAAAAGGCTCAAGATGGCAGTAAAATTGACTACCAAAAAGTGAAGATTTGGAGAGAGTGCCTGATGAAGAACTGGCATCTGTGCAGTAGTAATTCGCACCAAGCATACCCATGTGAGACCTGGCCAGAGATTACATCAAAAGTGCCTATAAAAAAAAAAAATCTCAAAAAGGAAAGGGGAGAAAATTCTGAAAAGTGTACAACGTTGTTATTTGCCATTTCCACACTATGGGCCTGATTACGAATTTTGCGGTGCAGGAGCAGACCGCCACGCTGGCGGCCCACTCCCACACTGACAAACTTGTGTGCCCATCGCCCACTAGATTACTTATTTCCTCATGTCTCCTGGGAATTTTTGGGCTTTCCCAACAGCAGTGCTTCTGAAAATGGGAACGCCAAAACAGTTCCTGCATGGCATGGACTATAAAGTCCATGCCGTGCAGGAACTGGGGTGCATGCTCACAAGGGGGCACATGTTGTGCCCCACTGCATGCATCCCCATTCTGATATATTTCTCATACAATTTCCTGGTGCGGTTCAGACTACAAAAGTATTTTATCACAGGTAAGTGGCAAACCAGCAACACTATTACGTTCTACCAATTCAACCTCATATTGACGATCTAATTGTCCCCAGATGGTTCTCCAGGGAATTGTATGAGAAATATATCAGATTTGTTTGGTTTCCTTTAATAAACACCATTACGAGAGTGTACCTTCGTCTTTTGGATGAACTTTATTTGAATGTGTCACGGCAGCCCAGCCATGGAACGTGCACCACCGCAATGACAGCGGGTCCTTGGCTTTAAATATGTATGGCCAATAAGTGATCGTTCTTTATATGTCTTACTTAATTTAAGTTTGATTGAAAAAGAAGGAAGAGTGTTCTGGCCTTTTATTAGGTTGGAATTTTTGTTCTTACAGCGTTCTAAGTTCTTTAAAGTGGCTGTGGTATGCTAATTAAAAGAAGATTGCAATAATATTAGCCTCCGTGTCTTTAATAAAATCCAGATTTTCTGACCATCAAGGTTGGGGAAAATCTACATTTTCTTGCTGTTATATTTTGGCGGTGACGTCGCCTACAAGCCCTGACCCGTTTGGCTGAGCTCCCTTTCGTCGCATTGACATTTGGAAATACATAGTATGGGATGCCCGCCGGCTGCATTTCATGTGAAAGGAAGGATTTTGCCGAGATGGAGCCACTTTGAAAACACGGGAGGCTCTGCCACGTATTTCTTAGGAGGCCTGTGGCCTGAAGATTTCTTAAACATTAAAGAGGCAGCCAGGGTGTGCAAGGGTTGTTGAACTCTTGCACTTTCAAACAGAGACAATTGCAGGCAGCCGCATGGAAACTTGAAACAACAAAGGCACTAGGAGAAGTGCCTTGGAGGTGAATGGAGATACGCTGCCACCCAGCACTACATTGAATTAGGTCCCTTTTGAGGCAAGAAGGGGGCATTTTGTTTCATTTATACTTACCAAGGTGTTATGCTTCATACTGGTACCCCGATATAGGCTCAGGTAGTAACCAGACCTTTTTACCTATATTTCCCCTGCCATCACACCACATAACGGTTCTTGGTACTAACCTTTTACCTAGTTACGGTACTGCTTATATGACGTGGGGTTTTCTCCAAAAACTAGCCTCATTCCTTAAGCATAAGGATTCTTAAAATCTCAGCAGGACTACCATCTCCTGCATAATAACTATGTATAAGGGTCATTCCTTCCGTCATCCTAGCTCGACATGACACAGCAAGGTAGATCCCCTGAGGGTACTACTCTGAGTATATAAACACCATATCTTTGCTGTTGCAGGGAGAGGAGAAAAAGGACTTCCATGCTCACACACTGACGCAAGACGCAAAAGTTCATGCATGCAGACACTCCAGCTCGCAGTGGTCTGACATCCCTTGCGGGGTGTCCATCGCGAGACCAAGACGGGGTCCCACAGTCTCTCACTCCAGGTAATGGGGTTGTCTTTATCCTAGAGGGATTCTTGGCTCTACACCTACACACATGCTAGGTACACTTAGGTACATCTAGTTAGGGTCGCATCATAGGAGTACTCATTCTTACTGTCATGTATTTTTATACCTGCCTGTATTCATTGTTTTAGCACTATGGTAGGAATCTACCATCCTAATACTCTGTTGGTGCTAATAATCATTTATATCTGTTTCTGTCTTATGGTTGTTTCAGCACACCTATTTTACACTAGAATGACGCTGGTTCAATAAATGCTTATTGAAAACGTCTCAGCCATTTATTCTGTGTATCTCGCCGAGACAAAGTGAGCACGAGTGACTGAGCGAAAAGTACTGCACTGTTTCCACAAACCCTGATGGGACAGAGTTGTCATGTTCGATAGTTGCCAAGAACTATTCTCTCCTTGGTAAGAGGAGTTTACAGTGGCACTGTGAGCTAGCTGTTATACAGGCAAACATACCCGGTGGGGGTATCTGGAATCAGTCTGGACACCAATCCCACTGTCTATGTTGTCTAAACGTGCAGATCCTATACAGGTTTATAGGAACTACACGATAAAGGCATGGGTTTAAAAGTGAAGGACATTACGATGATTTTGAACTCAGCTGCAAAGCATTATGGACATTTGAGTCTGAGTAAAAACAGTGACTAAGACCAGAACTTAAGAACTTGAATATTGTTTAAATAGAGTGTATTAGCATTATATTTTTAAGAGCATTTAATATGAAAACTGTTATCTGGTCTGATATGCTGAAAAAATATCCAAGTATATCGTTGTGAAAAAGGTGCCCTGTACTCACAGTCATTCTTCTTCGTTGACAACCTTTACATATATAAACCCAGGTGCAACTGACCCTCGTATTTGCATATGACTAAGACCAGCTTGGGGTCGAAACATGTTATGCTTTGTCTGCCTGATGAATAAATTCATTTACCTGACTTGTGACTGGAGGCCTTGCTTTCACGCCTTGCAAATTGCGTGATTTTCTTGGTGTTATATTTGGCGGAGACGACGCCTACAAGCCCCGACCCGTTTGGCTGGGCTCCCTTGTATATATATATATATATATATGAACACAAACTCCACATTCCTTCCAGAACTCGGACGCCAACACAGGGACTCGGACTCAAATCTTAAAAGCTTTCAAACTTTTATTCGCTCGGTGACGCATTTCGCCTGCTTCCGCAGGCTTGTTCACACAAACAAACGTTATTGCATTGACAACATTTTTAAAATGCAAGCTCCCGATCACATGGTCCGCTTCCACCACTGTAGTGGAAGACAGACTATACACCAGAATGTGATCCAAAACAAATATTGCCAAATTGCTGTGTTGATCTCCTAACAATAATCCTAAATTCATTTCATGCTTTAGCAAATTTGAAAATAATTTAAAAGGAGTTTATATAATAATATTTATCTTTTTTGTCCATATCCAAATAACATGAAGTCGGCGATTTGAACTCTCTCCTCACCATTCCCACTCAGGTTTTCAATACTTGGCAAGTGCCCGATTTTTTCTTTTTTAATTTTGCATTACATCCACGGCCATTTTATTGTTTCATACCTGGTGGGACAAGACTTGTGCTCCATCCTATATGCACAACAAAATTTACCATGTGCATATTAGAGTACTTGTAAATATTTCAATATTTAAAACTTTAAAATATATATTAACATCATATATATAAAAAAAAGTTTAAAACATGTAAAAACACCAATGAGGCCTTTCCAACATATCAATTTGAATAAAGTGCAGATGCATTGTAAACAAACAGTTCTTTTGGCGTTCAATTAGGATGATGATATAGAAAATTAAAATAACTCATCGACCAATACTCTAAAAGGGGATAAAGTGCAAGTGCTTTTTTTCTTTTTTTTCTTCTTTTTCCTTCTCTCTCCCCCTGCATCATATCCTCTATAAAGTGTTTAGTGCAGGCATGTAATCTATACAGTACATAGATACATAAAGTGCTTGTGCTTTACCACAATTTCGATTAATCGATTTTTATATCCCATCAAGAACAATCTATAAAGTGCTAGTGCATATTTCATTTGCAGAAATATATAACTTCACAACAATCTCCTTTATATTCTTCAATTGATTCCTCCTTTGAAAAAATGTGCTATATATATATGTAAAAATTCATAAATTCATTTGCAATAATCCTTTGCCAAATTACCTCTTGACTTCAATAGTTAAAACCTGGACAATATATATTACAGATTAACACATCCAACACTTTTGGCAATCATTTTCTCAATTGGTAGCTTGTGAATTAAAATGAGCTATCTAATCTGGACACTACTAGTGGCCTAAATGCACGTGTAGATCCTCGTCTGTATTTAATCCAGACGGAATTCTAGTGTTGAATAACATAATATATTTTGATTCTAGCAACCGCAATTTTCTTTCTCTGTTTCCCCCTCTTCTCATTTTGGGTACCTGATCCACTGCATAAAAAGTTAAATCCTCCAACTTGCCTCTATGGAACTCATTAATATGGCAGGCCACCGGATAGGTCTTATCATTATTTTTAACCGCCCGCATGTGTTGGAGTATGCGGACATGGACCATGTGAATGGTGCTACCTACATATCCCTTTGGGCAGGAGCATTGTAGAATGTACACAACATGGTCACTGCGACAATTCAAAAAGCATCTAATTTTCCATGGTTTTGTCATCAGTGGAGACATAACTGTCCTGGTATTTTTCCAATTGTACAGGCTTTACATTTTTGACATTTGTAAAACCCTGATTTTGACTTCAGCCAATTCTCAGATTTTAGTATTTCCGGACTACTGTCTACAAGTTCTTGCCTCATGGATTTGGCCCTTTTGAAAGTCACCTGTGGTCTGCGCTTTACAATTGTGCTCAACATTGGATCACTCCTAATCAGGTGCCAGTGCCTACTCACACAGTCTCTCACCCTTGTGTGGTAGGCTCTGTACCCTGTGATTAGCCTTATTTCCTCATTGTCTTTCCTCTTCAGTTCTTCCTTCCTCTCTTTAGGTTTAAGGAGTTCATCTCTCCCGATACCTCCGACCTTTTGCAATGCTTGTTCAAGAACATTATTTTTATAGCCCCTGGCCTCAAACCTCCTGGTAAGACTAATTTGAGCATCTTCCAATGCTTGCCTCTCACTACAATTCCGTTTCATCCGGAGATGCTCAGCATAAGGGATGCTCATTTTGAGTTTTGTCGGATGGTGGCTATTCGCATGCAAGATTGAATTGCCTGCGGTGGTTTTTCTAACACTTCAGTGTTCTTCACATATACCTCTAGGTCTAGAAATGTTACTTTGGACCTGCTGATTGTGTCTGTGAATTTTAAATTTAATGTGTTGTTATTGAGTTGTCTCACAAAACATTCGGCAGACTCAACTGATCCTTCCCAGACCACAAAAAGGTCATCTATAAACCTCTTCCAGAACACCACATTTTCTTTCCACTCTTTAGCATACTCCACCCTGAGCACCTGCTCCTCCCACCAGCCCATATGCAAATTAGCATAGCTGGGGGCGAAGCAGGTGCCCATGGCTGGTCCGCGGACCTGTCTGTAAGTTTCATTCCCATACATGAAACAGTTGTTCTCTAGGCATAGTCTGCCCATTTCAATTAACATTCTAGAGTGTTGTTGTAATGAAATATGCCGTGTATTCAAGAAGTGGCACATAGCATTCAATCCTGCCTCATGCTCAATGCTCGTATATAACAATGTTACATCGAGCATAATTAGCAAATACGTTTCTTTCCAAACTAGATTTTCAATTTTGCTTAAAAAGTCCTGGGTATCCTGAATATATGCAGGGAGTTCTGTGGCAAAGTCTTGCAGGAAGTGATCCAAATATCTGGAAGTCCTTTCAAAAAGACTCCCTATGGTGGAAATTATAGGCCTTCCAGGTGGTTTTTCCTTATTTTTGGGGATTTTGGGGATCAGGTATAAAATTGGTGTTACTGGTTTATCAATTTTTAAATATAAGTACTCGTCTTGGGACAATAAACCAAGCCCCCTCCAGCATGCAAGGTCCTTATGGAATTTATTTTTTACCTCTATGAGGTTACTATGTGGGACCCTCACATAACATTCCTTATCTCTTAGTTGTGTTTTTGCTTCCAGGTCATACATTGCTGGTGGCCAAAGGACCACATTGCCTCCTTTGTCCGATTCACGGACTACTATGTCCTTATTCATTTTGATTTTTTCCATTACCTGGTTGTACTTCCTATCCTGAAAGCTGTTACCTTTTTCAAAATCATTACTAGATGTCAATGCTAAATCTTTTAAATCTTTAATCACAGCCTCAGAAAAATAATCAACCAAATCTTTTGGTGTATTCTGTACAAAAGTGGACATTGGTTTAAAATTCGTCATTACACCTTTGTATATATCAAGACCCATGACACCTGCTGCATTTCGTTGAGTCCCAATAGGTTGTAGTCCTTCACACTCTCTTTGCAATTCATTAAGCTCATGCAAGGTGTTTAAATCCCCTACCTGCAAATGACAAGTTTCTTCCGGAATGTCCTGCAGGTTTCCAGATTGGCTTCTTTGAAAAAAAATACTTCTTTAGTTTTAACTTGCGTACAAACTTGAAAAAAGTCTACACGAGTCTGGCTGTAATCAAAATTAGTCCTCTTACAATATCACAAACCTAATGCTAATACATTGTTATCTTCTTCTGATAGCTCCATGGTTGTCAAGTTGATTACTGTGGCTGGATCAAGTTTTATTTCCATCTGTATCCTTCCTTGGTCTTTGTTCCAGATCGGAGTTTCATTCCCTCCCCGTCTGGCTTTGCGTTTCCTTGCTATCTATGCTATATATGTATATATGTGTGTGTGTGTGTGTTTATATATATATATATATATATATATATATATATAAAAAACATAAGTATATATATATATTCTGTGTGCATTGTGTGTGTAGCATTAAGCTGAGAGTAGAATACATAATTGTCTGTTATTATACAAAGCACTAATTTGACATCTATCTATCAAGTGTTATTATGTGCACCGAGATATGGGTTCCTAGCCTTCTCCACTTACCTGAGTGTGTCTTTGACTGTTCTACTTTGTTCCCTTGAGAAGCAATGTGTATATGGTGCACTTGGTGCTCAGTTGTGGGTACAAGTGCAGGTTGGTCAAAGGACGTGGGAGTTCAAATGCACAAACTGAAACAATTAGATGACAGTAGACCCTGTTTGACCCATGGCTTCAGAACCAGTTCTTACATTTGCACATACAAAATGGGGAGGGGTGGACAGTTTGCTCCTGTCTACCTCGGTGATAAAGGAAATGTTTTACAACCAGGTTAAAATTATTATTTAAAAAAAATAAAAGATAAAAAACTTTGGTTGTTTAATTGCTTGGATGGGAGCGCTTCACCAGTGTTATTCACCACTGTTATTTCACACATAAGGTCTGATTCTGTTGGAACATAAGGCTGAATCAAAGCTATTTTCACATGGCAATTCCAGAAGAGCAACTCCGTATATGCAGGGTGCACATTGATCAGTGTTTGAGAACTGATTATGATCTTAGCGGATGGGATACTCCATCACAAACGTGACAGATGTCCCGACCGCTGTATGACAAGTTCCATAGGATATAATGGACTTGTAATAGGGGGGACAGGATATCTGTCAAGTTTGTCACGAGTAACCATGTCTGCCAATATCGTAATCAGGCCCTGAGTCAGACTGGGAGCTGAAAGCAGCCCTGGAAACATGTTAGGACGAGCCCTGCTCCTTTCGTTGCTCTTGCTATCTATCTATTCAACGTCCCTCACGTTTCATTTTTTCTCTCTTCCTCTACCGTCCTAACACTCTCCTTCTGCCTCCTGTTGTGCCTCCTGCTATTAATCCTGGGGTAGCTGGAGATCTAGAAAGCAGACTTCAGCATTCAAAAACTGGCCTCCAATGGCTTCAACCACCGGTGAAATGTCCAATCAGATAAATGGCCAGTTTGGCCCTCTTTAACAAACATTTTTATGCTTTTTTATGGGGCAAATGGAAATGTTCATGATTCATCAAAACATGAGCATTTTATAATTCATTACAGGAACATTCACTGTCATCATATTTTACATGTAAAAACTGTCTTCTTTGTAAATCAGTCTATTTATATTTGATTAGATTTTACACAAAATGCACTTTAAGCCTTTAGACGTCAAATATATTTTAAACATGCTCATCCTCCTTTGTGTGTTGTATTGCATTGTATTGTAATTGCATTTATATAGCGCTTACTACCCCTGACAAGCCGTTGAAGTGCTTTTTCGGCAAGTAGCACGCTACTCTGCAACCCACAAAGAATTAGTGGTGAATTAGTATAGTGAAATATTAAATTAATTTGAGTGGTGGATTTGTTAGTCTGTTATTTGGATTGAGAAGGATAGTGGAGGGATAGAAGAGGGAAAATGTTTGCATTTATATAGCGCTCGCTACCCCTGATGAGGTGTTGAAGGGCTTTTAGGCGAGTAGCACGCTACTCCGGAACCTAAAAAGAATTAGTGGTGAATTAGTGTGGGGAAATATGAATTTAATTTGAGCAGTGAACATGTTAGTCTGTTATTTGGATTGAAAAGGATAATGTAGTTATAGAAGATGGAAGGGTTTAGACATTTTTTTTTTTTACGTCTAACCACTCCTTTACCACTTTAACAAAATATGCTGATAATAAACTCTGCATTAAAATCTGGGCTTGGCCCCCCAACAGTGTCATACCCCTGGGGACAGCCTTCTTTGCATCTCCCTATCAGAACCACCCCCACATCAGTGGCATAGTGCTCACTTTGGAGACTCTGGAACCAGGGGGATTGGTTTGTAAACCTAGTCTCTGATTGGGACTAAGTTGTTTAATCTTAGACATTCATTTTCTGTCCTTGGTTAACTTTACAAGATTGGAAGAATTTAGAATTCGGCTTAGAGGTTGTAGAAGTGTGTGATAATAAAACTGGATTAGAACCCAACACACGCTTATTGGATATTATGTCTTTGAAGACTGAACCCAGTCTTTTGGTTCACTCATCAAAATGTATTGAGAAAGCCAAGATCATAGGAACAAGTAGCAATTGTAGTTTTGGTTCTTCAGCATCACCAAACTTGTGCAGATATGAAGCAAGTTGTATAAACATTTCTATGGTTGCATACAGTCCAAATAGCTGTGTACGCCAACAGAAATGGTTTTTGCTATTTAATAAACCCATTTTAGGAATCAGTAATATTTTAACGGCTTCTAAAATGGGTTTGGACTCCATATGGATTCAGTACTTGGAAGGGCATATTGGGAGTGTCCCTTTCAAAAGCCCAATTGATGTGAGTTCAGCCCCGTTTATTTTAAGGAAAATGGGCCGATTTAAAAAAAAAAAAAAGAATAATTATCTTCACTTCAAAAGCTATCGGAGACATGGTGGTCTGCTGACCCTTGCAGATCATTATCCCTGTGAATGTGTCCAATAGAATTAAGTCACTATTTGCGACCTACCTCAGTAATATTAATTGTGACTCATTCAGATTTGGAATTTGTACATAGTTTGGGTCCACACAGGCAGTAAAAATACAGGTCGCAAATTGAGACTACTTTATGCGATGTAATAGTACACCTGACTCTTATTATCCCAATGCCTTTGCTCCTTTATCTTTTGATGAGAAGTTTGAGACAGGCTCACTACCAAATCTGAGTACCAAGCACAAGCCCAGTTTTAAAATAAGGCATGTTTAGAATATTATTTTTTATGGCTAAAAGGGAACTGATGCCAGGTAATGACTATCTGGTACACCACAGTCCCTGGATAGTGAATCACCATGTGTAGGAAAGTGTCCATTCTGCATGGTTGCCCACTAACTTTTTGCCAGCTACCTGATGCAATTTGACTGAGTGTGCCCTGGATCACTGCCAATGAGGTTCCCAGGGCCTATGTTCTTTCCCTAACCTGTACCATTGTTTGCACAATTGGCACAACTTTGGCCTACCTTCAAGTCCCTTGTAAGGTGTACCTGTGGTACCAAGGGCATGGTAGCCAGGGAAAGGCCTCTGAGGGCTGCAGCATGTATTATGCCACCCTCATAGACCTCCCATCACAAACAGGCACCAATGCCATTGTAGCCTGCGTGTTGTGGTGCAGCTAAAAGTTAGGAGCCGACATTGCACAAATCCCTGTGTGTCATGCCTGCCCAGCACTGCATGAGGCCTAGGTAAGTCACCCTTAAGGCAGGGTGCCCTATACCTCATGTGAGGACCTATCTGCATGAGCAGACAGATCCCTATAATATATAAGGCTATTCTTAGATATTATAAGTGCCCAGTATATGAGAAGAGAAGGGCTTCCTGTATCACTCCGTGCACGCTGAGTACCACCTACCCGGTCCGTACTTAAGAATCATAATGAGTTCTGGCAAATAAAGTATTTGCTCCCATACATCAAAGCATGTTGATAGACACACTCAAAAACAATGTTTTTTCTAAGCAAAAAGTCATGCCTGAATACATAGTAGTCCACATGCTTGCATGGATCTGGCATCCCTAGGAACAGGGGAGTCTCAATTTCCCAGGTCTATGCATGGGAAGCTCATTCAGCCCAGTTTTTTGTTTTGCATTCTGGAACTTATAGGTCTGTTTACCCAATTATATAACTCAGGACTACAAGTCCCTAGAAACAAACCAAAAAACATGGATTGGATGAGCTATTTAGGTACGCATACAGGAAACTTGGGAAGTCTGGAACAGAGCAAGAAAAAATACCTGGTGGGCAGACATCCAAATACAAATGACAAACTGCACATGTCCAGTGTTTTCTCAGTGTTTTGACTTCATTTGGTGCTGGGACGGCAATGTTTCCTGCATGGTATATGGGAGTGTACCCCTGACCTGCGTTACACAACTACATGTTAATTTGGTAATCCAATTTTTACCAGATCAGTTATTACACTAAAGTAGAATGTGCATGTATGTATGTATGTATGTATGTATGTAAGGGATTTGTAAAGCACTGGAATCACCCCCGCAGGGGTATCTCCGCGCTACCATAGAGAGGGTACAGGACAGGCACAGATCAGTCCCGGAATAATTCTGTCTTCAGGAGTTTCCTGAAGCGAAAAAGACTAGGGCATTTGCGCAAGGCCTCTGGCAAGGTATTCCAATATTTCGGGGCAAGGTAGGAGACAGTTTTGCCGCCTGTTCGTATTTTCCTGTAGCGGGGATCCACTAGCAGCCCTTTACCTTCTGATCTGAGCAGACGGTTAGGGCAGTACACTTTAAACTTGTCCGCCAGGTAGCTGGGGCTCGTACCATAAAGTGCTTTATGGGCGAGGCTGCAAAGCTTGAATTTAATTCTCTGGCGGATAGGGAGCCAGTGGAGTTGTTTTAGCAATGGCCCAGAGGGGGTGCGAGGCGGCTTTTTTAGACCCAGGCGTGCGGCAACATTCTGTACAATCTGTAATCTGCTCAGAAGGGTTTCGTTAGCAGATGCCAGTAGAGCATTACAATAGTCCAGCCGCCCAATGATCAAAGCCTGGATCAGAGTTCTACGAACAGAAAGAGGCAGCCACTGGAACACTCTGCGCCGCAGGCTCAGGATATGGTAGCAGGTCCCTACGGTAGTCATGATTTGATCCCTCATCAAGAGCAATACATCCAAACGGACTCCTAGATTTTTTGCCACAGTAGAAGGAGAGGGGGCGGGGCCTAACACCGCAGGCCACCACTTAGGGGACCAGGATGCTTGAGCCGAGCCAAACAGCAGGATTTCGGTCTTGGCCGCATTCAGCTGGAGAAAGTGTTCGGTGATCCAGGCTGATATGGCTAACATGCCCTTAGCAAAACGCTGATTGACTAACTCTGTGTTCTTATCAAAGGACAAGAGTAGTTGCGTATCATCAGTGTAGGAAAATGGAGTAAAACCGTACTCCCTAATGATCTTGGCCAGGGGGGCCTAATAGATATTAAACAGGGTAGGACTCAAACAAGAGCCCTGGGGCACCCCCTTAGTAAGCTTCAGGGTTTGGGAGCGGAAGGGACCCAAATTGATGGTCTGGGTGCGCTGAACAAGAAAGCTAACAAGCCAATTAAGTGCCTGTCCCTGCAAACCGGCCTCTCTCAGTTGCAAAATCAATTTCTGATGAGAGACCGTGTCGAAGGCTGCTGTCAGATCCAATAAGACCAGCAGCACTGCTTTGTTATTATCCAACGCCGATTTAATATGGTCAGTAACCCCAATGAGGGTAGTCTCTGTAGAGTGATTGGGTGTAAACCTGGATTGGGAAGGATCAAGGATGCCTTGGGCTTCCAGGTAACCCATCAGCTGAGTGTTGACATAACCCTCTGCCATTTTACTCAAAAGCGGCAGAAGTGAGATGGGGCGATAATTAGAGAGCACTTCGGCAGGTAGCTGAGCTTTCTTCTTAATTGGTAGCACTTGAGCGGCCTTCCAATCAAGTGGCATAACTCCTTCATGTAAAGACGTGTTAAGAATATCACAAATGGCGGGGCCAGGAGATGTGCGAGGAGAGCGAATATATGCGCTGGCATCACATCAAGGGGGGATCCCTCTATTTCGCTACTCTAAGCATGGCTTCCACCTGAGAGACCTGAATCGCATTAAAATGTTTCAGGCCTTCACCAGAACTTCTTAAAGTTGAGGGTCTAGAGTTAGAAGGATCCAAATGACAAGAGTTTTGAGGGAATTGATTGTAGATTAAGTTAATTTTATCATCAAAGTACACAGCTATATTGTCACATAATCCCTGAGAAGGGAGAATCTGCTGGGTGCAAGCTGTAGAATTAGTGAAGGAGTTAAGAATTTTATTGAGTTCCTTAGTTGAATTTCCTGCCTGGCTGAGTTTTAGTGTAACAAGATCTTTCCGTGCCTTTTTAAAGTTCTTATGATAAGTGGTGAGGACCGATTTATAGGAGCGCTTCTCAGTTTCCAAATGGGATTTGCGCCAATTTTTCTCCAGGTGTTTGCATCTCGATTTTTCAATGCGTAGCTCAGGCGTATACCAATCTGCATTTTTTTTTTTAGTGTTACTTCGTTGATGTTTCACGGGAGCCAAGGTGTCTATCATCGCAGTGAAGGCTTCATTAAAGACCCTAAGCTTCTTAGTACTGTCCATATGATCATTAAAAACAGGAGGAACAAATATTTTGCTAAAAGAGTCATACGTGACTTTATGCCATTGCCTTCGGAGACTATTTAGGGGACATGCGGCAGCTTGCTTTCTAAGGCAACCAATCATCAGAAATGGAATCAAAGAGTGATCTGACCACATCACTGGGCAGGGGGGATCAGAAAGTATGAGGGGAGATTTCGGAAGTATGATGTCCAGGGTATGACCTGCCGAATGTGTAGGGCCGGTATTGATTTTCGCCGAGCCCAGGGAGGCCATATCGGCCAAGAAATTGGCAGCATCCATGTTCTCCCTATCTTCGCTATGGACATTAAAGTCCCCTAGTAGCAAGAAGTGTTTAGAAGTGATAGTGTGGGGAGCAATTTTCTCTATCAATTTTAAATTAAAATCTTTGAGTGGCCCAGGGGGGCGATAAATAAGCGCGCCCTTTATGTTATCCTGGGGTGTTAGCTCAATTTTGAATATACAAATTTCCATTGTATTGTCCGAAGCGGAGTCAGTGATTGTGACTTTCAACACATCTTTGTATATTATGGCAACACCACCGCCCACTTTTCCTTCTCTGTCAAGTCTGAGAATACGGTAATTCTCAGGGAGGGCAAAGGCAATATCAGGCATTGAGGTGGATTTAAGCCATGTCTCCGTTAGGAAGCCTAAATCTGGGGAATCTGAACTCACCAGATCCCAGAGTTCCATGGCATGTTTAGGTAACGAACGTATGTTGCCAAAATCCCCTTCCAAGAACACAGCTGGTTTGAGATGTGGGGTCTTACTTGACTGCAAGACAGCCCACTCACCCCATCCAATCTCTCGCTGCTAGTATTGCCGCCCCGTATATCAGGGGAACTACTGATAGCATTACAGCTGTGAAAGTGGCAGTACAGGCAGGCAAAGGGACCTTCAAGATTAGCAATTGTAGGAGCTTGTCGGCAAGGTGTCAAATAGTTTTTCACCTGCAAAAGTTGTGAGGACGTATAAGAGTGCCTAGAAGCACTATCTGGGGACCAATGAACAGGGGTCCTGGCTCCTGGCGACATCTTGGCGCAGACGGGCTTGCCTTAGGCACGCCTTCGGCACACCAGCGGCGCGTCCACTGCATGTCGGCGCCATCAGCTGCTTAAATGCGAGATGGGAGGAGAGCCTAAAGAAACGACTAGAGCGTCACCTCTCCATAATGGCCGCTGTAAATGGCCACAACCGGAAGTACGCTAAAGCCTAGCCGGTCCTCCCTCCACACAAACAGCCGGAAAAGTTGCGGTGGAACGGGGAGGAGCGGTCCAAGAACGTAGGTGAGCCAAACTGCAGTAAGCGTTAAATTAAAAGCAGTATAAAATGTAATCAAGCGGTAAGACCGCGTCTAGGTTAAAAACAACTGTGCAAAAGAGCGATGTGCAGATCATTAATATGAGGTCCCCCACAGCAGAAGTCTGCCCCCAAAACAACACCAGGTACCTTCTCTATCTCCATGGAGGCCGTAGCCTAGAGGAGCACACAGCATGCCCTCTTTAAATGGCATGAGACTACTGTTCATGTGCTGGGTTGTTGACAGTGAGCAATGGTTGACCCTTTTTTCCGTGTTAGGAAAGAGTGTGGCCTACTGGCCCCACTCCTTTTAAAGTTTAATTTCAATGTGCTGAGATTCAGTGTGAGTGTAGAGTGTGTGTACAGTGGGTATTTGTGGCACAAACATAAAAAATGAGTATGTGTGAAATGAGAATATGTTTGACGGGGTCAGTGGAATGCATTTTGGATGCCCTTGGTTTAGCATGGCACACAATGGAGGTGTATAGAGCTTGCCCTGACAGAGACATAAAGATAGAGGGAGAATAGAGACAGGGCTAAACTTAAAAATTCTCTTAGGACCTTTTAGTAAGGGATTGTGGATTAGATTTTCCTATGCACAGCCATTTGGCAGAGGGTGGAGGAAAAGGGAATGTCAGCAGATTCTCGTGTTAAAGGTGGGTAGTTCCTAGGTAACTCCTGCCCTTTTGTCTGTCCATTATTGACACTTCAGGAAAGTTGATGACATTCTTCACACATAATTGTGTGTATGTTTTAGATAATTGTGTGTATGTTTTAGATATTACTGATTGCAGCCAGCATCAATACCTAATGTAAGACTTATCCACAAATGCTGTGTCTGCACTGTTACCAGAATCTGACACTTGAAAGGGAACCATCTCAAACTGTTTCCATGACCTTAGAATATGGATCACCACCCTCTCTCAGGAAAACTAGTATAGATGTCAGCTCCAAATAGCGCCACTTTGCGCCACTTTGTCCCAGATATAAATTGCTCTTGACCAAGCGAGTGAGTGCTCTACAGAGTCCTAAAAGAGCTTCTTTGAGACCAGGATGTATGTCTGCATGACAGCTAGTCTCCCAGAGGTGACGGAACATCACTTTAAATCTGCAACTATATGAAGAAACTGTGAGTCTGCTTAGAACCTTGAAGGCTGTTTGTCTGCTTTGAGAGGTAAAGAGAGCACCTGGCCCTACAAAAGGAGAAACTGCCCAGGAGCACAAGTGTTGGACACCCAGAAGAAGATGACTATCCAATGGGAATGTGGTTGGGATCAGCCAGTGGCGAGAGAGGTGGTCTGCTCCCTGACCTGAGTTTGGTTAACTACATGAAGAAGCGTCACTGACTGAACCTCTGTCAAGTAGCACTTCTACTGCCTAGCCCCTTGCCAGCAGGGCACCAGTCTACCCCGGCACAAATGCCTCACAAGTCAGGGACACCCAGCCCAAAGGCTGCACCAGCTCGGCTTAGAGACTGCATCTCTCAAAGGCGAGAACTTTACCAGTCCTACAAGCTAAGGCATCACCTGAACTAGTCTGCGAGAGAAAGAAAGGGGGAAACATAGAACTACAGATGCAGTTGAAGGAACGTCACCTAAACTTCAGACCAGAGTATGCTGACTCACAAACCAACCAGCACTCACATGTTCAAGTCCTTCGCTTAGCAGGTAACATTAAGGAATGGCTTCCAAGAATAGTCAAACTATTTTGTGCTAAACAACTATATAAACTGATCCACCAGTTGCCCAGGGGTAAAAGCTTAGTGAAACGTTCACCTGTGTCTAATTGTGCCCAAGCTCGAATAACAGAGGAGACCATCCTTGACATGGGGGAGGGGAAGGCACCATAGTGTGGAGCGGAGGGCTCCAAGGCAGGTGCAGCATTTTAGTATAAGCCTGTAGGTGGGCTTGTTTAATCTTAAATGTGCCACTTATCTTGTTGTGTAGTATTTAGTACCACTGTGATAAACATACTTTCTTTTCTAAAAAGACAATCAATGGGTTGGACAGTGGTTTATTGGGTCTATTAGTTGATTGTTGACTGCTGATCCTATTGCCCCCCACACAACCTTCCCAAAAAGCCTTTGATGGCTCCTCTTTGCCTCACTGTGAGTCAAGTGCAGAGAGGGTGTATTTGAATCAGTTTGCAGAGTCATAGTTGGATGCAACCCAGGACACTACTGCCAAATGACCTGTCTGCTGTGTGGCCCCTCACCACATCCTTCCCACCCCTCTGTACTCTCCCCCCAATGGAGCTTTACAGCATCAACACATGAGCTGCAATTAACAAATCTGCTTCATGAAAACTTCTGCCAGATAAGATCCTAGATACATTTTTAAATATTGTAAAATGAAAATCTAATATTGGGCAGCGGATTTGACCAATTAGCTTGATTCTTTCATAGTCTCATATTTTTGCTTGTCAGACAATGCTGTCTTCAAGTCAATCTAAGCTTCTGAAAAATTAATGGAGCTGGAAGTAGTGGAGGGTAAGCATTGCAATGTGTTTTCCAAATTGGTGTTTTGCATATAAATTGGAAATTATTCCGCTCCTTCACCTGAGGTTGCAATAACCTTATGTTTTAGCAAAGCTTTCCCTTCAGAGGAAGCATAACAGAATTATTGTGAATTTGTGTGATCTTGCTGACAGCATGCTTACAAGTGATCAATCACACAGCTCAAGACGGCACACTATATTTGATGGCTCTTTATTAGTCTGATAGCTTCCAAAGGTCAAGATTTTTCTTCCCCAATTCAAGGACATTGCACGAAGTCTATCAATTTAAGTTAAGCACCATCCCATGCTCTTCTGTTTTCACCTGCTAGATTAACTAGCATAATTAAAACTCGGTTGCTAAGCAAAATGCTGATTACCTTTTCTGATGGGCAAAACGCTCCATCTGGAGGCAACTTCAATTTCCAGTCTTTTTTGCAGCAGCTGATTTATGTATCTTTGCATTTCAGAGACATTTTACAATTACAGTCCGCTGCTGAACTGACTGGCGTCTCAAGTGCCGCGTGCATCCTTAGCTCGCGCGGCCGCCAATAAAGTCTTCACACATCAATAATATCTCAAGTGCAAATTACAATATCCCAAAACTCTATTCACTTACTCTGGCTGAGCTCTCGGAACGGCGAGGCGCATGTTGACCTTGCTTTTTAGCATCTCGAAAATGGGTAATTTGAAAAACTATTTATAAATCACATCAAGTTGAACTACTGCGGCCATTAAGCACGGTGACAGCTAATCCATGTTAATCGTTACCAGGCATGACAGTGAGAATAAACATCTTTTGCACAATCGGCCATCCAAACACCAAGTGCTCATACCTCACCCCCTCCGTTAAACCTTCTGCCAGTCTTAGCTTGCATCCAACAGCGCTGTGCATGCTGGGACTTGAAGACTCATAGTTCTAACAAAGAAAATTAAAATGCAAAAGTGATAATGTATAATTATGTTGGGTTAAACGCCAGAACTATCTGCAGATGAAACAGGCAACAAATGCACTGATCATGAATCTATATCATCTCTATGATTCATTGTGATGTCTTTGCATTGCTGAAGCCATCATTTATTTCATTTTATTTATATTTAATTTATGAACTAGTAACCAAATAACGAGATAAAAAAGAGGCATCTGGCAATGCCCCTTTAAATATAGTTTGGGTGCGATCTTTACCGCAAGTTGTGTATTCAGTGCAGGGTTTTGATTTGCATTCTGGGACTTGTAGTCTTCATTTTAAAATGGCATAAACTGTCCCAGAAAGCAAAGCAAACCTGTACTGGGTGAATGTTCACGCATTGATCTTGGAAACCTAGGAGCTCTGCACTTTGGTGGCAAACAGCCTGGCATGACAGTTAACAGGGATATCTGACATTGCAGTTTCAAATAAAATAATTGTCCCAACATCTTTTGAATTCCAAACCGAAATTGATGTCATGCCTCTGCTTTATTTCATTCCCACAGGTCAGTACAAACAGTTCTAATTATGATGTGTATTTAGTTGTGAATTTTCCCTCTCTCAAAAATTTAGTTGATATGAGGAGCTCTGTGGTGTTGTGTATATTTCCTCTCATTATTATTATGCCTCTTATTATATGTTTTGTTAGTATTTCTACTGTACCTATTATTATATGACAGTGGCTGGAACCTTGTATTGTCATGGTTCTTCCACCTATGTCATCCTGTTCTGAGAGTGTTTGTATTTGTCCTGCTGGGCAGTTGCTGGCTATTCCCTGGGCCCTCTGGACTGCTCCACTCTTTCTTCAATAAACTACAAGAAAAGAACTCCGTTGTTGTCTCCCAGTCTTTACAAATTAGCGACATGCTTGGGATTGAGCCCCACTGCCTGGCCTTCCCACTGATGAACTTTCCTGCTGCCAATTTTCAAGGAATTCTCACCGCTGTCACTTCGTGTTGCTGGACTTCGCTTTTTCTGGAGGTTTCCCACTCCAGTCCAGGTATTTCATTTATATTGAGGGCCCAGGGGTTATTTTTTTGTGGGAAACTGCCTTTTCCTCAAATTAAAACTTCTCGCGCCCCGCAACTTCTTTCGACTGAGCGTTCCACTGCTCGCGGTGTCCTTGCATCCTCCCAAGCTTCTATTACGCTCGTGGTGCCTCCGGGCTCGCTCCAGCGCCCACTCTGCTCTTGGTGCCTCCGTGCTCGCTCCAGCGCCAACCTGCTGTGTCACAATTTAGTGAACCTACCTGCTTCATTGTGTCAGCCACGACCACCACTCTTCATGCGGCACATCATTTCGGTATCCTGACTTTAAGTACTCCATATTACCAGCAATCACGCTTCATTTTGTGCGTGCGACGCAAGTCATAATATTTGGTTTCCTGACTTCAAGTATTCTGTATTACCGGCAATCACGCTTCGTTTTGCGCGTGCGACGCAAGTTTCAACTCAATCCACCGATCAACAACTCAGTCTCACGTCTGCTTCTTTGCCCGTGTGCAATTTAAACTTTTACTCACCTCCTTCCTTTGCCACGTTCCGTGCTGTCTGGGACACGTTCCGACCCTTTTGTTTCCTGCATCTTACGCAATTGTCAATTGAGTTTCTACAGACTGTCTCCAACTGTTACCATCAAGTTTCTACAGACTGTCTCCTCACTGCTTCCTGCTCAGCAGCACTCCGTGTGGAACTTTTGCTTACTGCAGCTTGTTAAAAAAACTTTATTGTTTACTTATTGGCATACTTCACAAAACATACATATATATTTTGTGCGTTTATCACTGCATTTTTTTTCTCATTTCTCCTCACTACAGCTGTGTAATTTTTTTTTTTTTTTGCTTCTCTTTTTCTCACTGTTTCTTTACTACTGTTACTACTTGTCTCTGCTTTTCTTCATTTGATTATTCCTTTCCGTCCTTTCTTTCATCATTACTAATCCCTTTTGCTTTCAAGGTTCAGTCAGTTGGGACACATTTTAGTTACTTTGTGTCTATTCATTCTTGTACCATTATGCAATCTGTGACTCCTCCGAGCCCTTTTTTACAAGAGCCAGGCAAACCCCCTTTGAAATGGCGGTTATGGTATGGATCTTTCAATGCCTACTTAGGTGCAATTGATGGTCTTAAATTTAAAGCAGACAGAAAAAGTAGTCTGTTATACTATTACTTAGTTGTTGAAGGTTGTTAGAAATGGGATTTCTGGTTGGCTAAGGCTTGCGCCAAAGCCAGGCAGAAACCACCACTCTAGTCAGGGCAAGGGAGTTACACGCTGAAGATAACCCCTGCTCACCCCCTTGGTAGCTTGGCACGAGCAGTCAGGCTTATCCCAGAGGCAATGTGAAAGCGTTTGCGCAACACACACATACAGCAGCAACACACTAGGCACACCACAAAAGAAGCTCCACACAAGGTTATATATAAAAATAGCCTTTGTATTATCCAAAACACATTAGAATAGTAATCACACAATATACACTGTGCCAACTGGCACTAGGCAATATTTACAGGGGATTATGTACACCTGACAGGGCCAATCGGGCCACTGTCAGAACCATTAGAATCACAAGTAGTAAATGTAGAACACAACCAGTAATTACTGGCAAAATACTGTACTCAGCATTATATCCTGCAACATAAATCACACTATGCAATAAGCATCACATTAGGCGTAAAACACATTATGCGCCAACCTCATAAGCATAAACACATTATGCAAAAATATCCTCACCAGCAAAACACATTATGCAATAACAATTAAGTACATACTTTGAAGGTAAAGTTAATTTGGTGGTACATAGACATAAGTTTTTTACACGTGTTCAAGCTCCCAATGAATCTATCGATTCCTATGTAACTGCACTAAAAATGCTGGCTGAGTATTGTGATTTTGAGAGTTTCACGTCTCAGCTTATCAGAGACCAGATTGTTTGCAGATGTCATTCTAAAAAAATCCAACAAAAGTTATTATCATGCAAAAATCCATCTTTAGATGAAGCTATTGACATAGCTAAAAGCATTGAAAGTTCTCAACTTGATGCCAAGCAATTGGAAACCGCTGTACCTGTTACTGGTGTAGCTCTTGTCAATTCGGCCACTAAATCTTCGTCTGTGAGCAGTACCAGTAACAATAATCAAAAAGGGGCAATTTCAGGTGTTAATGTCTTCAGGGGTGGCAAAAACTATGTTACTTCACGCAGTTTTCAAAAGTTACAATGTTTTAGATGTGGTTCATCCACTCATGTCTCTAATTTTAAAAATTGCACTGCAGCTTCACAAGAATGCTATAAATGTAAAAAAGTAGGGCACTTTGGAAAAGTTTGCAGAGGTGGCAAACGTTTTCCTATAAGGAGTGTTCAGGACTGCACAACCTACAGTGAACAATAAATAGTTGAAAAAAAAGGTTGAGGAACTTTTACTATGTGTAGAGTGTGTCGAGGTCAACAATTTCCAAACTAGCAAAGATATTAATGATCCTCTGGTACATATTGAGACTGATGGCCGTGGGATTCCACTTCTTATGGATTCAGTGGCAAGAATTACCATCATTTCTATTAACAAATCTAAAGAGTCTTGGCCTCGCAAGGTATTATTACCTCCTGATGTCATCACTACTGCATTTGAAGGGAGCAGAATTGAATTGAATGGGTTTTTCTGGGCTGATATCAAGTTTGAAAGCAAAACCATTCATGGTAAAGTGTACGTAGCCTTTAAAGGCATCAATGTTTTGGGATGGTGGCATCAAGCTGAGTTTGGCAAGATCTTCAAACCTGGTCAGAAAAATCCCGTTTCATTGGTCAATGCTGTAGATGTTCAAGTACCTTTGAAGAATAAGTTTGAGAATGTTTTTCAAGAAATAATTGGGCAAATCAAAAATGTTTCTCATTTTATCAAAGTCAAAGAAGATGTTGCTCCCGTTAAGCACAAACTGCGCAATGTGCCTCATAGTATCAGAAGTGAGTTGTCTGCTATGCTTACCAAAATGCAAAATAAAGGGATTATTGAAAAGATGGATGCCACCTTGTGGTTGTCTCCCATTGTTCTTGCAAAGAAGAAGTCTGGCGAATTACACCTCTGTGTAGATTTGAGGTCCCTAAGCAACACAATTTGGGTAGAAAGTTTTCCTCTCCCACGCATTGATGATCTAATCACTGCTGTTGGTCAATCCAAATGGTTTTCCAAGTTTAATTTAAGGGCGGCTTATCTTCAGGTGGATTTAGATGAACGGTCCTGTCATCTGACTGCTTTTGTCACACCTTATGGTACCTTCCAATTCTGCTGCATGCCATTTGGGTTGGCCTCCGCGGCCTCGGTTTTCCAGAAGGTAAAGACCAACATGTTTGAGGATGTACCCAATGTGGTTCTTTTTCAAGATTACATTTTGGCTCATACTACTTCACTTAATGAACACAATGTTATTATTGAACAGGTTCTCACTACTTTACAAAGGAATGGTGTCACATTAAGAGATGACAAATGCATCTTTGAAGTCAATGAAATTGAGTATTTGGGTCACATTCTTTCTCATGAGGGTGTCAAACCAAAGCCCAGCATTGTTGACGACATTGTCAAGGCTCCTCACCCTGCTAATAGGGAACAACTCAAATCCTTTATGGGCTTGTGTCAGGAACTCGACTAATGTGTCTACTATTATGCAGCGTCCCAGGGGAGGTAAGCGGGGACCCAGAATTAGAGTGTTTACCAAATGTCCAGTGATAAACCATTGGATAACTATGTAGGGTCTTGGACAGAGTCCACTACAAGATGGCCACAGTATTTACAGACACATTCAAGTTATTGGTGGGAACTCTCGCAAGACATTTAGCGTTAAGGTAGCTGCACGAGCTCCTCTCTTCGCACTTCAATTAGAACCATATGAAGCATCACAATTCTTGTGTACCGCTCCGCATATTTTGTCTCTTGTGGAGTTAGTTTGTTGTTTAGGGTAGACTTACCTTGCTTTTCAGATACCACAGTGTGTGGTGGAAGTCTGGGTAAACTCTTCAGGCTCTTCCAGTCTCCTGTGGCCCGTTTCGTCTGAGAGCGGCATCTCTCATCTGCGCAACTCCCTTTGCAGTACTCTTCTTTAGAGAGCGGCGTCTCTCAGTTGCGTATTTCCCTCAGCAGTATTCTTCTGTCAGAGAGCGGTGTCTCTACTCAATGCAACGCCCTTGGCAGTACTCTTCCGTCGGCGAGCGGCGTCTCTCCTCTATGCAACGCTCTGGGCAGTTCTCTTCAGTTGGAGAGTGGCGTCTCTTCACCGTGCGATTCCCTGGCAGCAATCTTCGATTGGAGAGCGGCGTCTCTTCAATAACAAAACCACCACTTCAGTCAACCGTCCTCCAGAGAGAGTCGATTCTCCTCAGAACTCCTCCAGCTACATTACAGGTTTCTTTATACCCCTCTGGAACGCCTATTGCAAGACAGTAAGAGCGTTTGCTAGCTGGGATTCGCCCTTGCGTACCCTCCGCCTGGTAATTCCTGTCGGGGCACTTTTCCTTTCCTTTCCTTCCCTGTCTTTCCTTCCCAGCTTCCTTTTTTGCGCACTCTAAAACTGGATTGATATATATATGTTATGTTATGTTATTTAAGCTTGTATAGCGCACGGTTACCCTAGGGTGTCCTGGCGCTGGGCAGGCCTGCTGGTCATCTGTGAGCGGACATTACTGTGAGAAAAGCCAGGTTTTCAGCCCCTTTCTGAAGGAGAGGAGATCCGCTGCGTTCCTCAAATGGAAAGGAAGCTCATCCCATGCCTGGGAGGTACTTGTGATGAAGCTTCTGCCCCCCCAGCTAGCTCTTTTGATCCGAGGAACTGGGACTTGTTTTGCTCCAGAGGACCGAAGGTTTCTAGCGGGGCCATACCATTTGAACTTTAGTCTCAAATGGTTGGGGCCAATTCCATTAAGGGCCTTAAAAGCTATGCAAAGGGCCTTAAAGCGTGCCCTTAGCTTCACGGGGAGCCAATGTAGTTATTTTAACTCCTTCTTTACAGAGACAAATTTGGGAGTGCTAGTAAGCAGTCTGGCTGCGGCATTCGGTACAATTTGCAGCCTGTTAACGTGCTGTTTTTGGGCGTTTAAGTATAGACTGTTACAGTAGTCGATTCGAGACATAATAAGGGCCGTGACCACTGTCCTGAGGCTGTTATCAGGGAGGAAAAACTTAATTTTCCTTATGATTCTCAGGATTCGGAAACAGGCCAAAACCACCGAACTTATGTGATCACTGAAAGAGAGCCTATTGTCCATGATCACCCCTAAGTTTTTTGCTTTCAGCGTGGGAGTAGGACAGTGGCCCAACTCAGCTGGCCACCAATCAGGTGTCCACATGTGAGTTTAGTTTTAGGCAGTTGGATGACATCCAGCCTGAGATGGCCCTCATGCAGTCATGAAAGCGAGCCCCCGTTTCCTTCCCTTCCCCTTCTCTAATTGACAGCACTATTTGTGTGTCGTCTGCATAAGAGGTGATTTGAAAACCGAAAGATTTGATTAGGCCCGCCAGAGAGATCACATATACGTTGAATAGGGTCGGGCTCAACGATGATCCCTGTGGCACCCCACACGGGAGTGAAAAAGGTTTTGAACTGTTATTGTCCAATTCCACTGTTTGCGATCTGCCAGAAAGAAAGGACCGGAGGAAGTTCCAAGCTGTCCCTTGCACTCCTACTTCCGACAACCGGTCCATCAGAACTTCATGATGGACCGTGTCGAAGGCTGCTGACAGATCCAACATTATCAAGATTGCCTTCCCTCCTCTGTCCAGTGCTTCCCAAATCTCCTCTGTAGATTTGATTAAGGCCAGCTCAGTGCTATGTTCTGCTCTGAACCCATATTGTGATGTGTCTAGTAGGCTATTAGTTAGCAGAAAAGTGCTGAGCTGAGTGTTCATGGTCTTTTCAATAATCTTGGCAGGGAGCGGGAGTCTTGAAATTGGCCTATAATTGTTTGGGTCACTAGGGTCAAGAGTAGGTTTTTTCAGAAGGGGAAGAATAGAAGCCTTCTTCCAATTGCTAGGAAACTTGCCCGTTGTGATTATATTGTTCAACAATAGTGTAAGGGTTGATCCTATAACTTCTGGAATTTGCTTTAGTACTGATGCAGGGCATGGATCCGACGGGGCACCAGACCGAATGGAATTCAGAAGTTTGATAGTATCTGATTTCTCTAGCAAAGAGAAATTTGCTAATGCTGGTTTGTTTTGTTCCAGAAATGGGGGCAACATCAATATCCCTCCTTGAGCTAGGCTAAATGAGGAGAAAATAGTTTCCACTTTATACTGGAAAAATTTGGCCAGCTTTTCACAGAGCTCTGGACTACTCTGACTCTTGGGGGCCTTAGGGGATGCTAGTTTGGAGATAGTTTTAAAGAGCTCTTTGGTATTGGATTCGGCCAGGGAAATGTGTTCAATGAGGTACTTTCTTTTGGATTCCAGCAGCGTAGCCTTATATTGTCTAAGGCTGAGCTTGTAGCTAGCTTTGTCTACGTTATGGTAGCTTTTTTTCCATATCCTTTCTAAACGCTTACAGCCTTGTTTTAGAATTTTTAGTTCATCTGAGAACCAGGGGGCAGATGGAAGAATCCTTTTGGGGGTCCATACTTTTACAGGAGCTTTTTTATCGCATGCTCCTTCTAGCCACTTCGTAAATGCAGAGGAAGCCTCATCTACCTCTGCAGGGAGAGTAGGCTTGGTTTTATTCAATGCCTCGCCTAGGTCTGTTGAATTTACGTTTTTCCAGGCTCTTTTTCCAATAGCCCCTGAGAGCTCTGAGCTACGTTTGTGGTCCTGCCACTCATTTACCTTGAAAAGGATGGCACAGTGATCGGACCAAACCAGAGGGAGTATTGATAGAACTGTGAGTGAGGGATTATTGGAGAATATCCCATCCAACGTGTGCCCCTTGTCATGTGTGGGCACTCCGATCAGTTGCTTCATATCCCCTGCCTCCATCATTTGCCCCAGGGTGATAGTGTCTAGGTTGGATTGATCCTCCAGATGGAAATTAAAATCCCCTAATAATGTAAAGGAGTCTGCACATAGCCCATCTTCAAGCAGTGCCCCCAGCTGATCTAGAAATCCTGTCCTGGGGCCAGGAGGCCGATAAAGGAGTAGCCCCTTGAAGGTGCTATGTTGTGAAGTACGTAGATTAAATGAAAGGGCCTCACATGTGGCATTTGACGCAGTGTGGAAAGCGGGCTTCAGTGAATCATGATAAATGACTGATATATATATTCTACCGTTACCATCACCACAAGGAGGCAATCTTGCAAGTACTTTTCCTATGAGAATCCTACTCACTAATGGTTCCTGCGTGGCATACTGAACATTAAGAAGTTGTCCAGGGAACTGAAAAGGATTGTTGTTTTCTACTATTTTGGGAGTACGCAGGGTTGCGGGCTAGTCTTTCCCCCCCCCTGAAGGTATTTAGCTCGGGATGGCGCGAGCGCGCCGCTGGCGCGCCTAAGGCAAGCCCGTCTGCGCTCGTCCGCGCTTGGCCCGCGCTTAGCGGCAGTCCCCATGTTCGAATTTGTACAGAGACAGTTAGATCCATAGAATACTCAGGCAGAACACTTCACAGCCTTAACATCAACAATTACACGGACTGCATTCGCATCCAACCGGGCAGCTGTCTTTCTCATCATCCGTTGACATGCCCGGGCTGTGGAAATAATTTACCTAAGTTACTTTCTCAACCTATTAAATCTCTAATAAAAAATCACGAGAATACATTAGGTGTCAGATCTAACCAATGCTGGAAGTGTGTCCTTCTTAACGCTCGATCATTAGTCAAACACAGCGTTGAGTGTGCGTCCATAATTGAGGACGAGAAAATAAGCATTGCCTTCATTACCGAATCTTGGACGGGTGAGGCTTCGGGCCCAGATCTGGTTAAAGCCACACCTCCCGACTATCTTTGCTTTACTTTAAATAGGCCAAATAGGAAAGGAGGTGGCCTCGTGGTCATATACCACAGCTCAATAAAGGCATCTTTTAACCCACTCACTATTACAGACTGTGAAGCATTGGATTTTTGTTTTTATCTTTCACCTCATTCCTCTTTCAGAGGCACTCTTATATATAGATCGCCAGGCCCTAGGAGCAACTTCCTAACTCAAGCCGATATCCTGCTTGAAAATGCACGAAGTATCAACTCTTACACTATACTCGGCGATTTTAATTTCCATCTGGAATTACTCTCTGACTCAGATACTACTAACCTGTTGGACCTGATGAGCAATACAGAGCTTACACAACGAGTGACTGGCACCACTCACCAAGCGGGCCATACTCTTGACGGCATTTTCTCAAATGATAAACAACTGCTCTTCACGGGCACTCTCCCGGTGGGGTGGTCAGACCACTTGGCAATCCTATTTGAGATTGCCGCCCCTGACCGACTCACTCTGAAACCAGCCAAAAAATATACGGTGAGTAGAGCCTGGAACAAGGTAAAACCCAATGAATTTCAGTAGCTGTTAAAAGTGACAGCTCCTTCTTTTTCAACAGTTCTTGAGGAGGCCACTCTATCGTATAATAATTGGATAGAGGCAGCTGGCAATAAGCTTGCTCCTAAAAAACTCCTTCACTCCAATAGGGTTCGCCCTTCCTCCCCCTGGTACTCCCAAGATTTGAGAGACCAAAAATTGGTGTGCAAGCACCTCGAAAGAAGTTGGAGGAAGGAATACAGTGATAGGGATAAGAATGAATATAAACTCAGCCTAGTCCACTACAAACAGTTGCTTCAAAAAACCAAAGAAGAGTTCTTTGCTAAACAAATTAATCTTGCAAAAAACTCAACTAAAGAACTCTTTAAAACAGTTACATCCTTGGCTCACCCAGTCTCGCCACCTATAACGGCCAGTCAGGAACTATGCGACAAAATTGCTAAATGTTTTCTAGACAAGGTGGAATCAATCTTTTCCGTTTTCACGAATGGAAGAACTAATCCTTTTGCGACTCAGACCGATGTCTGCAACTTAGAAGAGGTCTCTAAGTTTCAGTTTGAGAAATTTGCCCCAATAATATTTCTAGAAACCTGAAATCTCATTATGACAGCCAAATCAGGCTCCCCTCATGACCCATGTCCAGTGTCCATTTTGAAACTAGCTGTGGAGCCTGTTGCTCTAGCACTGACCACTATTATCAATACCATGTTTACGGAAGGGTACTTTCCTAAAGTTTGGAAAAGTGCCTCAATTCTACCTCTGCTCAAGAAGTCTACTTTGGATCCTAAAGATCCGAATAATTTTAGACCGATTTCTAGGCTCCCGCTCCCGGCAAAAATCGCAGAGAAAATTATGAACACTCAACTCAGTTCATTCCTGCTTGAAGCACAAGCGCTGGACCCTTCCCAGTATGGCTTTAGAGGAGGGCATAGTACAGAATCTGCCCTCATTAAATCCACAGAAGAAATCAGATCAGTACTCAATAGAGGGGGAAAAGCCGCAATGATCATGTTGGATCTCTCTGCGGCTTTTGATACGGTCCATCATGGTTTGCTGATGGACCGTCTGCGGGAGATAGGCATCCAGGGTACAGCCTGGAAATTACTGGATTCCTTTCTTTCTAATAGAATTCAAACTGTAGTACTTAGCGATTTCTCTGCTAAACCGTTTTCCCTGCCCTGTGGAGTTCCCCAGGGCTCTTCTCTGAGCCCGACACTTTTTAATGTATATGTTGCACCGCTGGCTCCCCTGATAGAATCGTTTGGCTTCAGTCTGACTTCCTACGCAGACGATACCCAAATTGTGGTGTCACTAATGCCTGGATTGGGATTAGACACAGCATCAAGGTTTCATGACTGTATGTCTGCTGTAGGAAATTGGATGGCTCAAAATTGCATTAAACTTAATTCAGGAAAAACTGAAGTAGTGTTGTTTGGCAATAATCCCAGCTTCTGGACTCCGGCCTGGTGGCCCGACTCACTGGGTCCGCTGCCCACCCCTAATAAGAAGGCAAAAAATTTAGGGGTGTGGATAGATCACAAACTCTGTTTTAAAGATCAAGTGAATGTGGTTGTTTCTTCTACCTCCTACATCCTTAGATCCTGTAAAAAAATCATGCCTTTCTTGCCCAAAGAAAGCATGCAAATAGTTATTACTGCTCTAGTCATGTCCAGACTATATTATTGTAATGGTTTTTATTTTAACCTGCAAGAAGGACTTCTGAATAAACTGCAACTCTTACAGAATGCAGCAGCTAGACTGCTCACCGGTTTACCAAAATACACCTCTATTTCGGCCGAGATTAGAAAACTCCACTGGCTACCGATAAGGAAACGGATTCGTTTTAAGGCCATGTGTATGGTCCATAAAGCCCTTCAAGGAGTTGGCCCCGAATTTCACAAACGACAATTTCAGTGGTATGTACCAAAAAGAGCATTACGCTCAGCAGAGGCAAAATTGGTATCGGTACCCAGGGTACGTAAAGCCTGCTGGGGAGGCAGAAGCTTTACTGCCGGCGCTGCGAAGGCCTGGAATAGCCTTCCGTTGCATCTCAGAGCCATGTCGGATCTGCTTACTTTTAGGAAGGCCCTAAAAACATGGCTTTTCGTTGCTTAAACCCGCAAAGACTTTTATTTTCTATCGGTCGCTTCAGGATTTCAGAGAGCGCCAGGACACCTTCGGGTAACAGTTGCGCTTTACAAATAGAAATAACATAACATAACATTATATCTAGCATAGTACAGAAGAGGGGCTAAAACCTCTAAAGCTTGTGGTAGGCAAATTACTGTTTGATTAGTTAGTGTTAGTAGTTAGGATGCTAATTGTTCTTTCCCTTTATCTCTCAGTGCATTAGGTACTCCTTTTCTCCAAAAGAAGAAATTCGGAAGTAGTGGGAGACCACCCAAGAGTTACAGCAGTAGGAGTAGTCTCTTCTCTTCCCATTCCCCTTGCTGGTAGATTGCACTTTACCTAGTGGGTGCTGCCGGCAGTAGGGCATTGGGAGATTTCGTCTCTTCTGCTATTGTGGAGAATTCAGGTACTTGACAGATTGACGTGCCCACGGAAATTATCCACCTGAGCAGAATAGCAGAAGCGTGTAGTTTAAAATCTTTGAGTGAAATGCTAGAGACCATTCAGAGAGAATTAGTGGTGATTTGAAAGGAAAACAAAACTTTGAGGCAGGAAGTAGTGACCTCTCGCCAGGAAGCCCATACTTTAGCTCATAAGGTAAATGTTTTAGTGGCCAGTACTGCTCCATTAACTCCATCTGAGACTTCTACATCCGCACCAGAACTGCCGCCTAGAGCGGTTACTCAAGTCATTCATAATGTATCACCCCTCATTCCACTTGCCCCCTCGGAAAGGTTCAGTGGGGATCCGCAAAAGGCCCAAATCTTTCTCACTCAATGTACCTTACACTTCATATGTCGCCCTACGTTATTCCCAGATGCCCAATCAAGAGTGGCCTTTGTTCTGTCCTATTTAAGTGGGGATGCAGCTAATTGGTCCATGCCTTTAGTTGCCAGAAATGACCAGTTTATCTATGATTTTGAGTGTTTTCAAACTGAATTCTGAGGATATTTGATAGGAGAAAAATTTCTCAGGCCACGAATAACAAACAATTCGAATTTTGGCAAGGAAACCGAGATTTAGTAGCTTATCTGGCCCACTTTAATAAGTTGCTTGTGGATACGGATTGGCCTGAAGAAAAAAGAGCAACCCTTTTTTTACAGAGGGCTGCGGGATGAAATTAAAGACACCTTGGCACAAATTCCCAATCGACCCACTGAGTTGTCTGCTTTGGTGGACCTAGTGCTCGAAATAGATTTTAGATGGTTCGAACGTAAAGGAGAAACAGAAAAAGAGTTTAGACCAAATCCTCCACGTTTTGATCGAGCAAAACTTGAAATTATTAGAAGTCCTGAAGCCATCTCTGGAGTCGAGCCTATGCAAATTGGGACAGTTTGGGGTCCCTTAACCAAAGACGAAAAGAATAAACGAAGGTTAAAAAATCTATGCTTGTATCGCGGAGGCTCGGGACATTTTGTTAAAGAATACCCCAAGAAACCGAAAGGTCAATCGAAGGGAAATGACAGGAGCCACCAGTTGATGGAGTTGCTCTGGTGGTGAAGGAAGACAAAACGACTCCACCCGCTCATCATATTATGAATTCTCTGCAGACAGTGACACCTCATTTGATTCTGCACATGACAATTAAATTTCGAGAATTAGAGATATCTGGGGTGGCCATTATGATAGACTTGGGGGCTACCGGCAATGTTTGTGATATTAAATATGCCAAGAAGATGGGTATTCAAGCAATACTAAAAGATAAAAGTAAGCAAGTAAGAGCTGTCGATGGAACTAATTTTTTTTCCGGGCCCAGCACCAGTCACACCGAGCCTATGGAATTAATTCAATCTAATGGGCATCGAGAAATCATTCAATTTAACCTCATAGATGCCCCGCAGTTCCAGATAATTTTGGGGTTGCCGTGGCTCTCCGAGCATAATCCTGTCATCGACTGGGAGAACCGAACAGTGGAAATGAAATCCCGCTATTGTTTGGAACATTGCTTTCAAAGTCTGAAAGTGAGTCCTGGCCCCTCTCAGGCCTCGTTGCTATCTTTTGGGGGGGAATCCCTTTGTGTCATTGATTCTACTACAATACCCAAGGAGTATGAAGATCTTCATGAAGCCTAAAGTGAGCAAGAAGCAGAGAAGCTTCCCCCACATCGTCCCTATGATTGCACCACAGATCTGGAACCGGGAGCGTTCCTTCCTTGCAGTCACATTTGTTCATTGACAGAAGCTTAAAACCAGTATTTGAAAGAATATCTAGACAAATACCTCGCAAATGGTTTTATTAGACCTTCACAGTCGCCAGCATCCTCCCCTCTATTCTTCATTCCGAAGAAGGAAGGGTCCTTGAGAACCTGCATTGATTATCAAGCCCTAAATCGGATTACGATCAAAAATCGTTATCCTTTGCCGCAGATCTCTGTACTTCTCGATCAAGTTTAGGAGGCTCAAATTTACACCAAATTGGATCTTCGGGGAGTATACCACCTTATCCGGGTTAAAGAAGGTCACGAATGGAAGACTGCCTTTAGGACGAAGTATGGCCTGTTTGAATACCAAGTGATGCCCTTCGGCCTTTGCAAGGCTCCCACAGCCTTCCAGCATTTTATCAACAACATTCTTGGAGATCTGATTGATAAAATTGCTACAGTCTTCTTGGACGACATCTTGATCTTTTCCAAAAAACCTCAGGAACACTCTATGCATGTTCGAAGTGTGCTAGAAAGGCTACGTGATCACCAGCTGTATGTCAAACTGGAGAAGTGTGCATTCAGTGTGGAGTCAGTCGATTTCCTAGGTTTTGTTCTATCTCCTGGAGGAGTGTCTATGGCCATCAGAAAGGTGGATTCAGTAACTGGTTGGCCTTCACCTAATAATGTAAAAGAGGTGCAAAGATTTCTTGGTTTCGCCAATTTTTATAGACGCTTCATTCAAGGTTTTTCACAAAAAATCATACCAATCACTTAGCTGCTTAAAAAAGGAGTGAAATTTCTATGGTCAGAGGAAGCGGAACAGGCCTTCTGTTACCTGAAAGAGAGTTTCATATCTGCTCCCATTTTACTTCATGCAGATCCTGCAGATCCTTTTTTCGTAGAAGCAGACGCTTCGGATCAGGCTATTGGAGGAGTTCTCGCTCAACGTCATAAGACCACTGGGCAATTACATCCAGTCGCCTATAGATCTAGAAAACTAAGTCCAGCCGAAATTAACTACACCATTACGGAAAAGGAGCTGCTAGCTGTCAAAGATGCGTTTGAAGAATGGCGCCACTACTTGTTAGGAGCGAAGCATGTAGTAACTGTCTTCACAGATCACAAGAACTTACAATTCCTTAAGACAGTAAAGACTTTGACACCTCGACAACTAAGGTGGTCACTCTATTTTGCAGATTTTGATTTCATTACCTATCATCCTGGAAACAAGAATGGCAAAGCTGATGCTCTGTCTCGACTACAAACAGAGGCGTAAGAACATTCGGTAAATGAGCAACCCATCATTCAAGAAGCAAAGATTATCGGAGCCATCTCCTTGGTGAGTTTTGAAGAAGAAAAGTTTAAATCAAGAAGAAATGACAGTCTGGTCAGAACAAGAGCTGGGCAGAGAAGTGCGTAACAAATTACCCTACCATCAGGGAGCATTGTTCTTACCCACCAAAGAAATTCAGGAAAAGGCGCTACTAAGATGTCACGATCAACCCTTTGCAGGTCATAAGGGAATACTTAAGACCCTAGATTTAGTTAAACGATATTTTTGGTGGCCAGAGATGAATAACCATGTCAAACAATTTGTATCCACCTGTGAACTTTGTGCTAGAGGGAAATCCAAGCGGCAAGCTCCTCAAGGGTACTTACAGCCCCTTCCAACTCCACCCCACCCTTGGCACACAGTGACTATGGATCTCGTAGTAGATTTACCAGTTAGTCTAGGTTACAATACCATATTGGTTTTGGTAGATGCATTCACTAAGATGAGTCATTTCATTCCCTTAAAAGGAGTCCCCGCAGCCAAAGAATTAGCCAAACCCTTTAGTGAACACATAGTCAAGATTCATGGGGTCCCAAAGGTGGTAATTTCTGACAGGGGTCTCAATTTGTGTCCCATTTCTGGGTAAATCTAGTGTTAGTAGTTAGGATGTTAATTGTTCTTTTCCTTTATCTCTCTGTGCATTAGGTACTCCTTTTCTCCAACAGAAGAAATTCGGAGGTAGTGGGAGACCACCCAAGAGTTACAGCAGTAGGAGTAGTCTCTTCTCTTCTCTTCCCATTACCCTTTCCTCCTTGCTGGTAGATCGCACTATACCTAGTGGGTGCTGCCGGCAGGAGGGCATTGGAAGATTTCGTCTCTTCTGCTCCTGTGGAGAATTCAGGTACTTGACAGCTTGTGTGAGTTCTACGCAAAATGTATAAGAAACTATGCAGGTTTAACAGAATGTTTCAGAGGTCTTCTTAAGAAAAGTGCTGACTTTATTTGGACCTCTACCTGTCAAGAGTATTTTCAATCTATTAAGGAAAGCATTCTGTCTGCTCCAGCTCTTCAAGCATATGTTGAAGGTCGTGACACCTATGTCACTGTTGACGCCAGCTCCTATGGTTTGGGGCAGTTTTATCTCAAATGGTGGGTTGCAAAGAAGTGACTGTCAGTTTTGCCTCTAGAAGAATGAAAGATGTTGAACTTAGATATTCCGTTATTGAAAAAGAGATGCTTGCCTGCATGTGGGGAATTGAGAAGTTCAAGTCTTATGTATAGGGAAGAAAGTTTTTTCTGAGAACTGATCATAAGCCTTTGGTGGACATTTTGTCAGGTAACAAAATCAAAAATTCCACGGCTAGATGGTCTCGCCTGTCCACCAAACTGCTTGAGTTCAATTTCTCTGTACTTCACATTGCAGGTGGCAAGAACATTAAGGCAGATTTTTTGTCTAGACTTCCTGTAGAGGACTACAACGAACAATCAAAAGTATTTGAGGAGGTGGAAGAGTGCATTATTGCCAGTGTTGAAGACACTGTAATTTGTCCCAACATGAGTGTTTGACTGGATGTGTTAAAATCGGATGTCGTTCTCAAACAAGTTATGAATCTTGTTGTTACTGGTTGGCCTAAAGAAAAATCCATTGATATTGATTTACAACCTTACTGTAAGGTTGCTGACGAGCTGTCAATTGAGAACAATTTACTTGTCAGGGGTGGGAGGTTAATTCCTCCAAAATGTTTTAGACTCAAAATTCTTGAAACTGCTCATTCGGGTCATTTGGGTATGACTGCCACCAAACTCAAAGTTTGCAATGATTTTTGGTGGCCCAGTATTGATCGAGTTGTTGATTGAGAGATTGTGTACAGTGTGCCTATAGTGATAAACATCTCACTACTTCTTCTCCTGCACCAAGACCTGTTCCGTGTCTAGACAGAGTGTGGCAGAGGGTAGCTGTAGATTTTTTAGGACCTTTTCATGTGTTACCTAACAACATGAAATATTTCATTGTTCTATTGGACCATCTATCCAGATGGGTGGAAGTGAGGGGTGTCTCTGAGCCTAACACCAAATCTGTCATTCGGTTCTTGCAAGATGTTTTCAGTAGGGAGGGTACTCCTGAAGAACTACTATCTGATAATGGTGTATAATTCACTTCGGCTAGCATGCAAGAATTCTTAACCAAAACGGGTGTGAAACATTTGCGCACTCCGCTTTATCATCCTCAAGCCAACGGAAAAGTTGAAAGATTCAACAGAGTTCTAGTTGAATGCATTCAGAGTGCTGTCAAGTCTAGGGTGGATTGTGAGACCGCTGTTAGAGAGGTAGTTTGGGCGTATAGGACCACACCTCATTCAATTTCTGGTTCTGTACCATTTGAGTTAATGAGAGGTAGGAAGGTAAGCTCGGCATTGAATCCGTTTTGGAAAATCAAGGCCTTGAATGGCGGCTGCAATATTTCAGAGGAGTCTAGTAAGGCGAAATCCACCAGTGATACTTTCAGTCGCAAAAGATGTGAGAAAACGACAGATCAGTGCAAGAAAAGAGTTGTGAACTTTTCTGTTGGCGAATGGGTTTGTGTCAAAGACCCCTTACTGTTGCAAAAAGGGTTCTCAAAATTTAGGGATCCGGCTGGTATTGAGGAAATAAAAGGCCATGCCGTCAAACTGAGCAATGGTCAGTGGTGGAACATGTCTCGTTTGGCCAAATCTATAAGACACGATTCTGCTAATACTGAAAACGTTCACAATGTCAGTCCACCAAAGTGTTACCTAAAAAATTCAATGATTTTGTTACTAATTATTATTATTTTTTTCTCGTATGAAGGGGAGGTGTGTTGTGTATATTTCTGCTCATTATTATTATGCCTTATATTATATGTTTTGTTAGTATTTCTACTGTACCTTTTATTATATGACAGTGGCTGGAACCTTGTATTGTCATGGTTCTTCCACCTATGTCATCCTGTTCTGAGAGTGTTTGTATTTGTCCTGCTGGGCAGTTGCTGGCTATTCCCTGGGCCCTCTGGACTGCTCCACTCTTTCTCCAATAAACTACAAGAAAAGACCTCCATTGTCATCTTGCAGTCATTACAAGCTCGTAAGGAGCAACTTTTGGCACTTAAAATTAAACTGCCAGAAAAGATAGGGAATGCTTCCGGGAGAATTATTTAAACATAAGCACAGGGTAGTATCTCTTGGATGGCCGTGGACAAGGATGATAGCTAGTAAGCAGAGGGTTAAGGATTTGGAGCCTGAATTCCGATCACAATGCACTGATTTTTCATCAATCTTCTTTATTCAGAAAATGATGGCAATAGAAGTTGTAGCAAAAATGGAAGATCCTCAATCTATGCACCCAGTGGATCAGGACCCAATTTTACAGCCCTTTAAAGAGCGAATGTCCTGTTCATGCACCCTCCTGAAATGTATGCTATCTCCGCCAAAGGAGGTGTCTGTTAGCCACCCCCTCTAGAGTGGAAACCCTGTCTTCCCATTACCTCTGTGAAAGAACACAGTGAATAGATGAATACATGACTCATTGGTATGTTGTGAAACCAGTCCCACTGTTTTGTCTTTCCTCGGCTGTTCTTCTGTCGCTTCTGAGTACAGGCCCTATAATCGCTATTTTCAAGCAACACAACCTGTCCTCACATATAATGAAATGCAATATTGTCCATAAAGAACAACACAACAGACATTCAGTGGCGGCTCCTCTGCTAAGGCGAGCTGTGTCACCCCACTGCTCTCGGAGCAGTGTAAAAGTAAAAATAAAATGATAATAACATAACATATCATATTATTTTTAGTATCTTACAGCCAGGTTAGGGTGGAGCGGCACTGGGCTCCTGTGACGTTGAGGGAGGAGGAGTGGTTGCTGCACCTTAAGAGCGCATGACAGTTTGGCTGGCCGTCTTGGGCCGGCCAAACAGTCATGTGCACTTTGCATGTTCTCCACCGGGCTGTCTTCCTGGCAGAGTATCCACAGGTCCAGAAGTGTACTGAAGAGTTGGTGTGTGAGGACCAATATTTATACTTAGTCGTGCCTTTGAAGTCGGGAGAAGCTTCTGGAGGCATACCTTTGAAGTGCACAGGTGCCCTGCCTTGCTGGCCCTGGCTCCAGACTAACTACAGGAGGTATGCATCCCTTTGTGTGGAGGCAGGACACCGCTTAATTAAGTGTAAGTGGGTCTGTGCCGAACTCCTCCCTACCATCCTGTGAATGATGGCCCTTCCAGGCACACCTAAACTCCCTTTTGTGTTTGGCTGTCAAGGAGGAATACACAAAGCCCAACTGCCACCTACACCCAGTCATGCGACCCAGAGGCAGGCTGCAAGCACCAAATGATTAAGGCAGGAAATTGTCAACTTTCCAAAAGTTGCATTTTCAAAATTATAATTTAAAATCTAACTTCTTAATAAGTTAGGGTTTTTCATTACATTTCCAAAGACACAAAACATGAACTCGTTACCTGTTTCCATTTGAAAATTACAGTGTATTAAATGTAATAATGTAACACCAATTTTACCTTATTGGAGTGACATGCCATTGTAGTAGTGGAAATTGAAATTAAGAGTTTTTCACTACCAGTACATGTAACACATATAAGTACATGTCCAACTTTTTAAATACACTGCACCGTGCCCTCTGGGTTGTCTGGGGCCTACTATGAGATTGACCTTTTTTGTATTGATAAGGAAGGTTTGGGCCTTGTAAATTGGTTATTTTGCCAGTTCAAAATGGCAGTTAAGATCTACACACACAGGCTGTAATGGAGGCATGAGTTATGTTTAAAGAGCTACTTAAGTGGGTGGCACAATATGTACTACAGGCCAACTTGCAGCATTTAATTTACAGGCTCTAGGTACATGTAATACCACTTTCCTAAGGTCTTATAAGTAAATTAAATATGCCATTGGGGATAAGCCAATGTTACCATGTTTTAAGGAGTGAATACATGCACTTTAGCACTGGCTAGCAGTAGTAAAGAGTGCAGATTCCCAGGCCAACAAAAAAGAGCTCAGCAAAAATGTAGGATGAAGGCAAAAAGTTTGGGGGAAGACCACTCTAAGGCTGACAGATCAAACAGATGACCTTGGGGAGCTGCACACTAATTGCACACGCTACAGAGGGCATCCCCTGTCACAATCAGATGTAACTGATGAATGTATGATTAAACAACTACCACTTTAATAACGAGTGCCTAAACCACGAAGGCTAAACAACGACCAAAGCCAAACCACTATGTTTTTAACCACGACTTACTGAACCACGAATATTTTTCTATTGACATATATTCCGAATCTACCACTTCTTTCAATACAATGCATGTTTGAAACACGAACAAAAAAAGTAATTAAATTAAACAACACTTCTAATTAAAACTATTTTTTTTAATGATTCTTTAAATTAGCCATCAAATGATCGTTTTAAAAAAAAAATACCGATGAACTTACAGAGAGACAGGTATGGACGGTATAAAACAATGAAATAAAAGTCCATCATCTTTTTTTATAATATTTACACATTAGAATGCTAACTATAAAGCCGGCATAACAAATGGAAAATTAACACAAATTGCACTATTTAAAGCGATTATATAAAATACACGTTCTCACAGAAAATAATGTTTTTTTAAAATGAATCCCAGAACATATTTTCATTTTTAAATACAATAGTCTCGATTAAAACATTTAAATAAAAAATGGCCAACCAACATTTTGTGTCCATTTGAAGTGTGAAAACCACACCGAACAGTCGCATCGAGCACAGGTCAGTATGCATCAGTGAAAAACAAGCATACAGTGCCATCTACTGGCCTCACAAGGTAAAATTTAACTAAGTCTAATCTAACGACTGCATCATTATAATAGGTAAATGTACAGATCAAATCAAAACAATATTTTAACATTTTTTTTTAATTGAAATCAGACTGAGTTACTTTTTCGGACAGGCTTAGTAAGCCAGGTACAGTAGTGGTTAAGGAGGTCGTGGTTCAGGAACAGGTCGTTGTTTATGATTCGTGATTAAGCCCACTCGTTGTTAGAAATTCGTTATTAAGGCTGTTTCCCGTACTGATACCTAGGCCTGCCCCTCTTATTGTCCAAGTAGCCAGAGTGACACCAAACCCAGTGGAAGAGACACATGTTCCAGAACTGGTTAGCATGGGGAATTCCTCCTTCCCTAGCCATACCTCAGAGGTGTGCCCAGGGCTCTGAGGAGGAAAGAATGATTCAGCCATGTTGTATTTTTTGGGGAGCAGGGCACTGTGGGACTGTTTGGGGCTAAACCCTAGGCAATTATGTCAAAGTGGGTAGGTTTGCCATGTGAAACTTCTACTTATTGGTCAGGGAGTTTCCCCAACTCAAAAGCTTGTGCCAGGCATCAAACTGGCACCCCTGGACATCTACTTCAGAACACTCCTGGACCTCAGGAAGACAGAAGAAGGACTGCACCTGCTGAACCCTTTGGACTGCACCTACTGTGATATGTAGAGAAAAACTTAAGGGATGGCCATCCTCCCACTTGAACCCAGGATAGAAGATCAGATTCCAAGGGCTGCATGGCTAACTTTCTGTTAATCTACATGGACAAACAATTCTGCAAGAAGCCCACCTCCCTGAAGAGCCCATCTGAACAGTTCTAACTGAACTTGCCCTGGACCCTGCTGGTCTCTTCCCTTGAAGTGAGTCCTGGCCCACAAGTGGTGACCCTAAGGCCTGGGAGCCCTTTGATATATGTCAGAGTGTACTCCTCCTGCCTAACTTTAAAAGCTGATACTTATTAATGTTTTCAAATATTTTTGCCAAAAGAGGCAGCTGGCACAAAGTTGCAGCCCATAACCTCACACTGCTGGTCAGATTCATCTTGCTGGCTTGCTCCTCTGAAAAGATACTGATTTCCCAAAACAATTTTAAGTCCAAAGGTAGAGATCTTCACCATGCGAAGGCACCAGAAGTATAGGTCCGATTAGGAAGCTTCCTTGGGTCCAGTTTTTTAATTTCTCCTGTTTGGAGCTTTCCTGTCAAAAGTCAACTGCCTCACTGGGACTTTGTCCGATGGCTCTCCGACCTCAAGGAACCCATCTAGGCTCTGTATTGTTTGCTGAGGATTTTTGACTTCCATTCCAGAGATTAACTCAGAAGGTAAAACTTTTCATCAGACTTAACCTGCTCCTTGTATCCAACCTGCCCTTCACCGCAGTTGGCCTTAAATTTTGACTTTGGCCCAGTCTAGCACAACCACATACCTGCAGTTGGTGCGTTGCACTTTTTGGCATGAGAAACATCTAAGATTTTGAAAAATCATAGCTCTGGCTCCCTACATTAATTTTTTGTTGTTTTGGTGTCTATTTGCTCATTAAAATTCTCTCTATATTTATAAATTGTAATGAGAGTTCATTATTGTGTTATGTTTTCTACTGTTCAATTGTTTTGGTACTTGTAAATGCTTTACACATTTCTCCTAAATTAAGCCTGTCTGCTCTGTTTTGTAGCTATTAAATGTTGACCCTTGGTTTAAAATATTGACACCTAACTGGACCTAGTAAGAAATGCAAGTACCCTTATTACTTGAAGATGACTACCATCGACTATAACTAATAATCCACTTCTTCACAGACATCAAATAGAAAGGGAATTCTGCATGCTTACTGAGAAAGTTAGCATGGAGATCAACTAGAATCTAGTATCAAACACTACCATTTGGTACCAGAGGCCATGGCCTGTAATCAAGTACGCAGGAAAGCAAGACACACAAGTGCCCTGCAGGTTGCCAATAGGCCACAGGACCTTGGGGAGAGTAAGCAGGTAGTCTGGTCTTCCTTGAGAGCTGTGAGTTGCCGCTGCTGGACCTAAGCTAGTCTATTGAGGAGCAGTGAAGAGAAGTGCAGGTCCCTGAGCTCTTCACAATCATGAGAGAGAGAGCCTGTTTAAAACAAACTCCAGAAGCTTCAGGAACATGTAGAGGCCAGGAAGACTGACATTGTTTTCCCTAGTGGCTGAATATTCAAAATCATATTTAGCTTGGCTCAACGGTGCAGGACAAATATGCTTTGTTCTATGTCACTCATGTTTATCACTCATAGAGGGTTCTAACAATGCCCCCAGGCTGGGGGCACCACCACCCTTCATCTGGCCCCCAGCAGTAACTTAAATTCCCCTCCACTGCAACCTGGAGGCCTAGTGCCCATGGAGGGAACCAGCCCTTCTAAGAGCACCATCATGCTCAACAATTGCCTCAGTGACCTCCTACATGGTATTGGAAGAGAATAAACCTCGCTTCTCATTTCTACAAGTGTGCCTAAGAAAGAGTTGGCTCCCACACTGGTGGGAAGGAAATGTCCAGCATGGAACAGAGTCTGACTAGCCATGCAGGTTTATGCTCTTGTGCAGCATTATACAAAATACACAGGGGCCATACATGTTGGAACCAGGTTAACTACTCCCAAAAAAAAGTATCACCCTGAACAAGTGCTTTAAAAGTTAAAATAACAAATACCTTCCCTGCCTGAATCAAAAGGCCAGAAAACGATCACTAGATGGCAATTGAGAGTTCCATAAGTAACCAGAAAATAGCAGAGCACTTTCAAAGTGTATATGATATTGAGCGTATTAGTCTATGTGCAATTAGTTTTGACTGTTTAAACAGTGCAGACAACTAAAATATATGTAGTACAATGCAGTTGGATAGTAACAAAATTAATCAACAACTACTGAATACTGTAGTAAACAGGATTTTTACTTACACTTGGTGTCATAAGAAAATGCAAACACTATTCCATCTATGGTTATAATTTTTCATCAAAAGTTGAACGTATGTTGATAGTGATGCTTGATGGATGGGTTCAGCCAACACCTTGTTTCATCCCTATATTGGGACTTTTTAAAGGCTGATAAAATGATACATGAACGAACATAAACATTAAAATCAATTGTTTATTTAGAACTATTAAATATAGACTTGTGCACACCACTTTAGAATTCAAATTATTATGGAACTTCTTGGACATAGGTAATCACCTACATTCTTTTTTCCTTTTCATCATGAAAGTTATACCGGCACCATTCAATTTTTAGCACCAGGGCAACCACTGGGTTGACTGACAGCTTTGCTCCTTTTGGCAGGACCTACGTATAGATAATTTCTCAGCTGTTTAATACTTCCTATCTCTGTCTTCAGGTATCACTATTCGTTATTTTCTTCACAATTTCAATGGCTTATTTGCAGTCAAATATTTGGTCTAGGTGGTGGTTTATATATTTTGCACATGGATAGAGAGTCAAGCTGAAGAGCAGGAGAGAGAGCCTGGGGTGTGGGGGCTGACCAGAGTGAGATGAGAGAAATCTCGTTCACAGTGGGAGATGTTCCATGGGCTGGCCACAGAGGTGGACTGGAACAAGACGGTACTGCCGGCAGATCTATGGAATGCAGGCGGCAGTGGATGTTCCAGCCGGTGGTAGGGTCATTATTGGACTCGACAAGGCGTTCATATGCACAAGCATGGAAGGAGTTCTCATGCAATGGTGCACGGAGGATACCAGTGGGTTGGAGCTGGTAAGAGGATGTGGTGCAGTTTATGTTGCCACTGATTGAGAAGAGTTTGTCAAGAGTGACAATAACCGGGAAATTGGCAGGAATTGCCTTCATGGGCATGCTGTTTCGGGGGTATGCCCCATTGGCAGGGGAACTGGGGAAAAGGATGCTCTAGGGTTGGGCTTGCGAGTAGGGACAAGGGGAAGCGAGGCAAAAACTGCTGAAACAGTAATTCTTCAGTAAAGTCTTAGAGGCTTTGCCAGTGGTTTGCGATGGGAGGAAGTACCTATTTTGTTCTCCACATTGATGTTGTGGATGTTCTTCGGAGCCTTCCGGGAGTCATAGTTGTTGGGGTAGAGGTGTTAAAGGGTTAACTTGGGACGATGTCACAAGGATGAGAGGTGGACTGGAGCTGTTTCTACTCAAGTCAGTGGTCTGTGTTGCTCCCTTCTCAGCTGACCTAGGGAGGTGTGTCCCCAGGGGTGATTCGGTGAGTGGTGCAGTCCAGGCAACTGCTGGGCTATTTGTGGGCTATATTCCCGAAAAGGGTAGCCCAAGATATCTAACTAGCCATTTTAGGTCAACCTGCACCATTTTGGGAGTGGTGACATGGTGGCTGGTATTGTAGGCAGAATATTTTCCCACCTTCCCTTTCCTAATATGTGGGTGGGATCCCATGGTTTTCTAATTTTCATTTTTTTTGGCTGCCTTTCTTTGGATACAGGTGCACAGGGGTGGGATATATTCTTTCGTTGTCGCTTGAAGCAGGTGAAGGGCGATTGGCCAATAAGTTGGCATAATTTTTGATAACTTTATTATTGTTGCCATTAGCGAATCAGGATAAATGGGAGGTTGTCAATAATGTCAGACCTGGATCAGGCAGGAAATTTAAAGGCTACGCTGCAGAAAGATAGTTAGATGTTAATAGATGCAGGTTAAGCGGTAGGGAAAGTAAAAGGTCACAGTTTCAAAAGTGCACCAGGGTAGGAGTTACACAGTTACAGGATAACTATGTGTGGGGGCAGCATTTTAGGGGTGGAGGGTCAGTGACCGCAGGTTTCAGTTTGTATAGTGAGGTTTTAGTTTTGTAAGGTGAAAGGCCTAGGGATTTCATGTGATTTGTGCCTATTTCAATAAAGCGGACTTTTTCATAAAAAAATGCATCAGTGGTCTGTGCTGCTTCCCTCTCACCCAAATGTGGGTACACAGGTACACGAAGCTTATGTACCAAAACAATTAAAAGTGGAGAATGCAAATAGAATAATCTGATCAGCAAACAGAGGGTATCCGCAAAATAGAATATATCCAACACGTTGCGTGTGCCATTCTGTGCCCTTGTAAATTAATCTATATTGGCAAAATTCATTAAAAAATGTAAATGAGAAAGATCTAATCCAACGTAAAATCCAAATGCAATGCAAAATTCTAAATGGTCTGTTGGTGGACAATCACTGAGAACGAGACTTAAAATGAACTATTTTGAGAGAGATCAAACCCAGGGCAAGGCGACGAAATGCTGAAATTTTTTTTTGAGAGCAGAGGTCCTAGTGATTCTGACCTTTTACTCACATCTAAATGGCCTCAATACTGCTGATGAACTCCAAAATATAACATAGCCGTCTCCTGTTCCATAAAAGTGCTAGTAACCTGCCCATTATAAGACAACCAACTTGAATTGGAGACCCAATATGGCCCATGGCACAGAGTAATTGTGTTCCTATTATCAGATTACAATCTTCCCATTCATATAAAAAAAAACAGAATTGCGTAATTAATGTGATTTACAATCAGCTCAATCCACTACGTGTGTGCCAGGCAACAGCATGAGACCAATCTCAAGTAAAACTCCCAGTAACTTCCAGGTATGCCATGGCATCGCAATGACAACAAGCAATGTCCGATGATTAAGAAGCGGCCCCAGGAATGAAAATCCTGCCAAGAAGTTTAGCGACAACTATTGACCGCAGCCTTTGCAGTAGAAGACAAATATGTGGTGTCATTAATAGAGTTCCCCTCTTCCCCCCAAAAAATAATATCATGATTACACTCATGTGGGATATTGTGGGGCATATTTACAAGGGAAGTGGCGGAGTGAGGCGTTAGCCTTCCTGGCTTAACGCCTCACTCCGCCACTTCAGACACTCGGGCTGCACCATATTTACAAGAATATGGTGCAGCCCTGCATTTCCCCCTGCGCTGGCGCTACACTTATTAGCCTAGTGCCAATGCAGGCACCCTTGCACCATAGTGCAAGAGTGTCTGAGTGCAGGGGAAGATTGTTTATGTGCAGGAAGGTCTCCCTTTCTGCACATAAACAATCTTTACCAAATGCAAATGAAAATGAGATTATATGCGGACATTTACAAAGATTACCACATAAACAATCTTTAAATGCTGTTTTGTAACTTCTATGTGTGCTGCTTAATGCAGCACACACAGAAGTTGCAAAACAGCATTTTTTAAATATGATTGTTTATGTGCAGGAAGGGGGAACCTCCTGTACATAAACAATCATTGGCCTTTTGCTGTCTTCATGTGTGCTGCACAAGGCAGCACACATGGAAACAGCAAAAACGAGGAGAAATGAAATATTTCTCCTCGTTGCGCCAGGCTAAGGCCAGGTTTTCCCTGGTATTAATTCTGGCACTGCCTCCTATTTACGCATCCCTTGTAAATATTGGGCTGCGTCAGAACGCCCACTGCAACACCCATAGCCCTTCCCTTTGACGCTAAGCATAGCGTGAAAGGGCACCTTATTTACAAGGCAGCGTTAAGCCACGTTAAGTGGCTTAATGCTGTCTTGTAAATATAGGCGAAGCCCCTATCACCACATCGTAAACAGTGACATTCCTGTGGCGATAGGGGCTTGTAAATATGCCCCTCTGTATTCTCTTGAAGCACATACCGCCTTACTCAAGTACCACTGCCCTTCTCTAACACACGACAAGTTACCCCAACCAACATGGACTGTAGTTGTATCCCCCTGGCTAACAAATCCACAGAAATTACCATTAACTTTATGCTGCTCTCCTATATATGACAATGTCTATCACTAGAACCTAGCTTTGTCCTGATGAATACCAGAGAAAGCAGTCCTTCAGAGCTGAAATGTACCACATTGACCAGAGAAGCAGGGGAACCAAAATAATTTAGGAGATGTTTGAAGAGTAGTCAGTCACAACAAATGAAAACCCGAGAACATTTGAAAAGTACTCCCCATGACCTCTTGCAAGCATTTATCCATAACAGACTTGCCCCACTGGATTTTAATAGACTGCTAATTAACCTATACCTTCCAGAATTAGTTCTCCCCCCCCACCCTAGTTTGTGATAAATAGAGCACAATTGTGCTAAAAAAAGTATGTGAAGGTTTGTGGCATTTATGTAGATGCTTTCTGTTTTTGTTTCCACTTACAAATATTAATGAGTGATGCTGTCGTACGCTGGCTAAAACCTATTGAGGGATGTAAAGAAAAAAGTTTGAAATGCACAACTTTCCTATTTGAGCTTTCATGCAAAATTAAAAAATAAATATGTGAAGGCTATTCCAACCGCATCTGTACCGATCTTTAAAAAATGTTCAATGTTATTTTCAATTTCTCTCCTTGAAGACCTGAAAGGCCATTATGGTCTTGAAGCCCAAAGATAATGGTGGCAGAAATTTTATTAGGAAGAAGGAGACATCTTTTGACCCTAATATCCCCAAATGGATTGTCCCCGAGTTTAGTGATGGTGATTACATTGATAAGTGGTTTGCAGCCTTTGAGAGGGCCTGCAAAACGAGGAGGATAGATCACCAGCTCTGGGGCTCTCTGCTGTATGAGTTGTTCTCAGGGAGGGGCAGAGATAGACTTCTGACCCTTAAGGAGGATGTGACTGAGTCCTATCGGCATATGAAGGAGACCTTGGAAGAAGAATTTGGACTGACAACAGAGGAATATAGATTTAAGTTTAGGGACACCCATAATAGTCAAAATCAGACATGGGTGGACTTTGTGGACTCTTCAGTGAAAGCACTAGAAGGGTGTTCAAAAGGTATTGAGGTGGGCACTTAGGTTGGGTTGTATAATTTAATTATGAAGGAGCACATTTTAACTGTACCACAGAAAAATTGCATCAGCATTTGATGGATTCCAAGTTGCTTTCTCCCAGAGAGTTGGGGAGGATAGCTGACAAATAGGTCAGACCCATGGTGGGAGTGACCACAAGAAGGGTGCTTAAACTTCCCAGCAAGGGAAGGAGGTGAGCAACAAACAGGATGAAAGAAAGTTCTCTAAAGGCCCCCAACGTTCTTCTCCAGAGGGCGGGCTCAAGACTTCTCAGAGAGCAAAGACTAAGGATATCAGGGTACAAACTAGGATCCAGCAAAGGCTTCTGGGTAGTGTCATGACTGTCATCAGGTAGTTCATAAGCAAGGAGATGCATCATGCTCCTAAAAGTCCCCCAGTGGTGGAACATCCAAGGAAACGGCTAGCATAGGAGTGTACTTTGGAGAGGCCAGATGATACACAGAGGCTATTTTAGTTTCTCTGGGTGTTGTGGATATTGGGTGGGCAAGAAGGCTGCTAAGGCAGCTTCTAAGAGGTAATAGGACCAGGTGGAGAGTTCTCTTGAGGGAGATGCCCTGGTGCCTGAGTAGAGAGCTTCAGCTGATGGAGTCTGGCCTAACCTATCATAGCTCATAAGTGCATGGGACCCTCCAGAGGGGATCTTTGCCAAGGGTAAAAGCAGTGCCCTACCCTTGCAGGCCTTAGGCAGCAAGCTGCAAGGCAAGGAGAGGGTGATGTCAGTGGTACCCATAGGGTCTACTGGGAAGATGGGCATTCATACTTTGAAGACAAGGACTCTAAACCAGAGGCAGCCAGGAGAATAGTTGTCTCCAAAATTTCCTGAGAGATCACTCTGACCTTGCCCCATGACATCCCCTTATCTGGACATCTGGGACAAACTAAAACCTGGGACAGGTTGGTTGCCCTTTTTCATTGGCCCCAGATGTCTGAAAAAGCGAAGGTGTTTTGTTGCTCCTGTGTGACTTGTCAAGCTAATGGCAAGACAGACACACAACCTAAGGCTCCCTTAATTCCACTTCCAGTAGTTGGTTCTCCTTTTGAGAGGGTAGGATTGACATTATTTGTCCGCTTGACCCTCACATTGCATCTGGGAACAGGTTTAATCTAGTAGTAGTAGACTATGCCACTAGGTACCCAGAGGTAATTTCCCTCAGGACTGTCACTACACCTGTAGTGGCAAAGGCCATTCTTGGCATCTTCACAAGGGCTGGGTTTCCTAAAGAGGTGATCTCTATTAGAGGGACTAATTTCATGTCTGTATATCTGGAGGTTCTATTTGATGAGCAGTTTAGCTTCTCAGATCAGATCAATCACATCAGATCATCTTATTTTTATCTGATTAAGATGTTACAAAAGATCTTTTTTTATCCCCTTTGAGTTGCTGAAAATGGTGGTAGTAGCACTTATCTTATCTCAGTTGGATTATTGTAATGCCCTATACTTAAGCATTAACAAACACCTTCATTCTAAGCTCAAATCCTTGAAAAACGTGGCTGCTCATGTCCTTCTGAAGGTCCATAAGTTTAGCTCCATCACCAAGAAGATTTGCAACCTTCACTGGCTCCCTGTGTCAGAACTGGTAAAATGGAACGCTCTCTCTATTGTACATAAAGCCCTGCATGGCAATGGCCCTATCTGTTTTAAAAAGATCTTCAAGTAGTGTCATCCACGTCGTGAGTTATGATCTTCCTCAGCCAAATCGGTGGCTACCCCAAAAATCAAGAGGACTAGAAGGGGAGGTTGATGTTTTTTGTTTTTGGCATGTACACTTTGGAACTCTGTACCTCTGTCCATTAGATCCAGAATCATAGCTTCTCCCTTTCAGGAACCGACTAAAGACATGGGTTTTTGGCTCTTCTTTATAGTAGGCCTTCTAAGTTCAATTAGCTCTGGAGGCTTCCCTAGCGCCAAGACACTTTGGTAATCAGGCGCTAGAAAACCGTCACTTACTTACTTACTTAAAGCTATTGGGGATGAATGTGGAGTGCTACAAGTTCACCACCCTCAATCACCCTCAGACAAATGATTTTGTTGAAAGGTTCAACAAAACCATAAAAGGCATTATAATGGGCCTCCCTGAAAAACTCAGAAGGACATGGGATGTCCTGTTACCTTGCCTGCTGTTTGCCTACAGAGAGGTGCCACAAAAGGGGGTTGGATTCAGCCCTTTTTAACTTTTGTTTGGCTATTCTGTAAGGGGTACTTTGATTCTAGTGAGGGTAGGAAGGGAGAAACCTCTCAAAAAGCAAGACATAGTGGACTATGTTCTAGGCCTTAGTTCACGTATGGCTGAGTACATGAAAAGGGCAAATAAACATCTCGAAGCCAGCCAGGAGCTTATCAAGCACTGGCATGACCTGAGGTCAGCACTGCTGAAGTACCAACCAGGTCATCCGGTGTGGGTGTTGGAGCCTGTGGCTCCCAGGGTCCTCTAGGACAGATAGACTGGGCCCTATCCAATCTTGGAGAAGAAAGGGGAGGTCACCTACTTGGCAGACTTAGGCACCCCCTATGAGTCCTCATAGAGTTATCCATGTCAATCGCCTAAAACCCTACCAGGACAAAGCTGACATGACCATGCTCATGGTCACTGAAGGAGGCCAGGAGGAGGAAAGTGAACCACTCCCTGACTTGCTGTCAAGTAACCCACTGGGTGAGTCAGTTGAGGGTGTTGTTTTGTCTGACACTCTCACTGCACAACAGCAATCTGACTGCAAGCAAGTCATGGGTCAGTTTGTTGGGCTCTTCTATTTGATCTGTATCAGGCAGGCCTAACAATCAAGGCATTTGAGTGCCAGATACTGCGGAGTTCTTTTGTGTACTTGGACCACCTTGTAGGTGGAGGCCATGTAGAACCTCTCCAACCTAAGATTCAGAATATTCTGGAGTGGGAAGCTCCAAAACCCTGACTCAAGTCAGGGCCTTCCTTGGCTTGGCACTACAGGAGGTTTGTGAAGGGTTATGGGCCCATTGTCGCCCCTCTCACAGAACCTACCTCCAAGTATAAGCCTAAGAAGGCCTTTGACACCCTGAAGGAGGGTTTCTGCTGAGCACCTGTCCTGAAGGCACCTCACTATGGAAAGGATTCATTGTCCTAATAGAGGTTTCTGAACATAGGATTGAGGCAGTGTTGCCACAAACAAATGATGAGGGCCAGGATTAACCAGTTGCCTATATTAGCAGGAGAATCCTCCTTAGAAAGCAGCGTTGGAGTGCCATTGAGAGGGAAGACTTTGGTGTGGTTTGGTCCCCAAAAAAACTGAGGCCCTACCTGTTTGGGACATTCACTTCAAGGTTAAAACTAACCCCAGGCCTCTTAGATGGCAAATGCAGATGAGAAGGGAAAACCCCAAACTGTTGACGTAGTCCATTTTCCTTTAGGTAATGGACTTTGCAGTGGAACACAGACATGGGACTGACCATGCCAATGCAGATGGCCTTTCCAGGGGATAGGTTAGTTGCTCATCACCATTCATCTGGGGGGTTCATTCAGGAAAGTACCCTTTTTGTATGGTCACCCCCTACTTTTTGCTCCAATGCTGCCACTGAAAGTGCACTGGAGCTTGCTGCCCAGGCCACTGTATCAATGCTCTCTCCTTAAAAATGTTATGGGTAAATTTGCAACCCCCAGTTGACAAGGACTTTAACCCCCCCCCCCTTAAAAGTCACTAGCCTATGGTACCATAGGTATCCAGGGAAGGAGTGGTAAAGGGGACCCCAGGGCTTACAGCACTGTTTGTGCCACCATGAGCAACCCAAGTAAATTTCTGACAGCAGGCCTGCCAGTGCAGACTGCAGGGACAGTGTAAACTGCTCAAACTTGAATTTGCCCTCACCATGTGGGCAAAGTCAAAGCACTATTTTTAATATATGCCAGTCACCCCTTGTTAGAATTTGGGCTTCTTTTTGGCTAGGGTAAGTACCTAAGCCAGGCAGAACCCACCCCTCTAGTCAGGTTAAGGGAGTTACACACCCTTGATAACCCCTGCTCAGCCCCTAGGTAACTTGGCCATAGCAGTCAGGCTTATCCCAGAGGCAATATGTAAAGTGTTTGCACAACACACACACACCAGTGACACAATAAATACACCGCAAAAGAGACTCTACAAAGTATTATATAAAAATGTGTTTCTGTATTGCATATAAACATGGACCAAAACCACATAAACCAATAATAACTTTGCAAACTAGGCAATTGTCAAAACATCACAACTAGTGCAATAAGATAAAGATTTATATGTTGCACACGTCACTAAAACATCATGAAAGACAACATTACTGTGTATATTATACCACCACATTATGTGTTACTCGTTCTCTTGACTATGCAAGGCATAAAACGACATAGCCCTGTGAACTTGAAATGCAGCATGTAATGAAACATGAATCATCCCTACAGTGAAAAACCAAATATGATGTTTGTCACTACCAAGACATGCCACCCTTTTACCTACAGAGCACCCTGCCCATAGGGGTACCTAGAGCTTACCTTAGGGGTGACCTATATGTAGTAAAAGGGGAGTTTCAGGCTTGGCAAATAACTTTAAATGCCTAGCCACTGTGGCAGTAAACTGCGCAGGTCGGCCCTGCAGTGGCAGACACCTCAGACAGCTTTGAAAGGCTACATCTGTGGGTGGCGCATACAGCGCTGCCGGCCCTCTAGTAGCAATTAATTTACAGGCCCTGGGTAAAGAGGATAACACTGTCCAAGGGTGTCGCGGGGTAAAGGAATGTACGAGGCAGGATGGTGTAATGCAAGGGAGTTTATTTGGTCAACAGAGTTTTCGGGGTGAATAACAATGTCCAAGTCAACACCGTCCACGCTCTCGTCAACGGGGGAACTAGCTCTTCGGAGATCACGTTGTCGTCACGGACTTCCCATGTAGTGGTATGCAAGAAAAACAAAAGAGAGCAAGCCTTAATATCAGACTGTTTTGAAGCGATGAGGGAAGGGGTTAGTGAGGGAGCACCAGTATGCCGGGGACATGAAGGGATAGGGGGGAAACCAATCACCGAGACACGGGGGACTACCCGGTACACAAGGCTATGGATACCACCCACGCTCAACTGCCACCCGGGAAGGAAGTAACCGCCCGTCTCCCAGACCCCCGGAGTCGGTCACGAACCTGTTGGAGCCACGAACCTCCAGGTCCGTGGCTGGGCGCTTGGCGGGGAATGCCTCCTGGCTCCTTGTAGGTCTGTCCGGCGTCGAGGCGAGGTTCCTCAGTAGTCGCGCTGCGTCCTCTGGGTTCCGCTGGTCTTGGGAGTTTTGACCCGTCTTCTCCACCGTTCTGCTCACCCCCTTCCTGATGGGTGGTCCAGCCTTTAGGTGTCGACGAATCCCGATCCGCGATGTCATCGGGGGCGGGCCCTGGCTGCAGGTTGGCTCCGGAGTTAAAGGGCCAGAAACCCGGGATATCCGGAGTCCCAGGGTTGCCGATAGCAACCTCAGCGTCCGGAAGCTGAAAACAAGAAAAGGGATCCGCCAAAGGTGAGTCCAGAGGTCGCCCCATGGGAGCGGGAGGGAACGAATCCTGACACACCACTCCCCAAGAGTAGTCCCGGTCGGGGACACATGGCATTCGGGAGAGAAAGTCCGCATTAGAGTTGGCCGTACCCTTCCTATGGCGGACTTCAAAAGCAAAGGGTTGGAAGGAAAGGAACCAGCACATAACGCGTGGGTTGTTAGATTTATTCCGGCTCATCCATACTAACGGGGCATGGTCCGTATATAGCAAGAAACGGTTGCCTTCCAGATAATACCGCAGCTTTTCTATGGCCCACTTCACTGCCAGGCATTCCTTCTCGATAACCGGGTATCTTTGCTCTCGGGGGAATAGTTTCCGGCTAACGAAAAGGACGGGTCTCTCGCTACCATCAGGAGTTATTTGGGATAGAACAGCTCCAATGCCGAGTTCAGAGGCGTCTGTTTGAAGGATGAATGGCTGACTGAAGTCTGGAGATACCAACACAGGCCCACTAGTCATCGCCGTTTTCAGTCTCTTTATGGCTTCTAACACCTGAGGGGATGGATGTAGGACAGCGTCCCTGGGGGCGGATTTCTTTGGGAGATCCGTCAAGGGTGCCGCTATCTCGGAGTACTGTGGGATAAAACGTCTGTAGTACCCAAGGAGGCCTAGAAAAGCCCGGACGTCCTTCTTAGAAGTGGGAATCGGTGTTTCGGTAATGGCCTTGATTTTTTCTTTCTGTGGTTCAATACAACCGTTCCCCAGCAGGTACCCAAGGTATTTCACACGGTGAAAACCCACACAAGACTTCCGGGCGTTGATGTGTAGGCCTGCGGCCTGCAACTCCTGCACTACCAGACGACAGTGTTCGAGGTGTTTTTCCCAAGTGGGAGTGAAGATCACTATATCGTCTAGGTAGGCAGAGGAGTATGCCTGATGGGAACACAAAACCTTATTCATCAAGCGCTGGAAGGTCGCTGGGGCACCGTGTAAACCAAAAGGCAAAACAGTGAACTTGAACAGACCGTCCGGGGTAGAAAAGGCGGTCTTTTCCTGATCCCTGCTTCGCAGGGGTACCTGCCAGTATCCTTTAGTCAACTCCAGAGTGGTGATATACCGGGCGTTCCCTAGTTTTTCTGTTAACTCGTCTACTCTGGGCAAGGGATATGCGTCCAGCTTAGAGATGGCATTGACTTTCCTAAAGTCGATACAGAAATGGATAGAACCGTCCGGCTTGGGTACGAGGACTATGGGGGAAGTCCACTCGCTTTGTGATGGCCTAATTACACCCATTTGTAGCATTTTACATACTTCGTCCGAAACGGCTGCCCGACGGGCCGCCGGTAGTCTATAGGGCTTTTGTTTTACTACTTCGCCTGGTTTTGTCTCTATGTGGTGTTCCACCAGGCTGGTTTTTCCGGGACTGTCCGAGAAGAGGTTTTTGTGGGGGACAAAAAGGTCTAACAGTTCTGCGAGCCTGTCGCTAGGAAGGTCTTCATTAACCACTAGATGTTCAAGGGTACAGGGATAGGCTTCCTCGGGGAGGGATATCTCAATGTTCTGTGGAGGGGCCCCTATCCATTTTTTTAGCAGATTAATGTGGTATGACTGGGTCTTTTGGGGACTCATCTAAAGACCATAGGTGGTTCTTCCTACGGTCCCTACCACTTTGTAGGGGCCCTTCCATTCGCTCTTTACCTTGGACAGAGAGGAAGGTAACAGAACCAAGGCCCAATCGTCTACCTGTAAGAAACGCCATCTTTTTCCCTTATCATAATGGTGTCTCTGCTTCTCCTGACTCTTTTCTAAGTTCTTATGGGCAAGGTCTCATAGCTTACCGATCCTAGACTTCAAATGTAGGGAGTAATCTAGGAGGCCCTGGGTGTTGTTTTCTTCCTTTTCCCAGGTCTCTCTTGTCATCTCTAGCAGAGTTCGTGGTTGGCGACCATAGAGGAGCTCAAATGAAGAACATCCCAAGCTGCTCTGGGTCTGCCCTCGGATGACAAAGAGAGCCAGGGGAAGGAGACGGTCCCAGTTCTTCCCTTCACTCACCAACATTTTCTTTAGGGTTAGTTTTAAGGAGCCGTTGTATCTCTCGACTAAGCTGTCTGTCTGTGGATGATAAACAGAAGTCTTAATGTGTTTAACATCCAATAACTTACACACTTGGGACATTAGTTTGGAGACAAACGGCGTCCCTTGGTCGGTTAGTATTTGTTGGGGAAAACCCACCCGGGAGAAGTACTCCAGTAGCTTGTCCGCAATAATTGCGGTAGTAGGGGCCCTGAGGGGAAAAGCCTCGGGGAAGCGAGTACAATAATCAACCAATACCAAGATGTGTTGGTACCCCTTTGAGGATCGGGGTAGGGGGCCTATGAGATCCATGCCTACGCGTTCGAAGGGTTGGCCTACGATGGGCATTGGCTGTAGGGGAACAGGTGGGGGATGGTAGGGGTTTTTCAACTGACAGACGGAACACTCCTGGCAGTACTTCTTTATCTGCGCATATATACCGGGCCAGTAGAAGAACCGCAGGATGTTCTCTGTTGTTTTCTGGGCGCCTTCGTGACCGGCTAACAGGTGTGAATGGGCAAAGAATAGGATCTGTTCCCTAAAGTCCTTGGGTACTAGGAGTTGGGGAGGCACGGTAGGACCAGCGGCCCTGTAGAGGAGGCCATTCTGTATCAGGAAAGTGGGATACGACGGGTTCTGGCCTCGAAGGATGTTCTGGCCTCTTGCCAGGCATGGGAAAGGTTGGTATCGTTTGATTGAGCCCAGCTAAAGTTTTTGTCGATCTTCCAGGGTTCCTGAGTCAACAGGGCAGGGACACTGTCTTCATTGGCTGTCTTACGTATGGTGTCCAGGAAGAGGGAAAGAAAGTCAGGGTTGTCGGTACCCAATATTATGTCCTCAGGGAGACTAGACATGAGCCCTACGATGACAGTCGATGGACCCCTTTTCCCTTGGCAGTGAATGGGTACCCTAGCTGTGGGATAGACACGCACGTCTCCATGGACGCACCGTATTGCTACCTGTCCCCCGGGGATCCTCTGTTCTGGCCTAATTAAGTGCTGTCTAATCATTGACTGCCGACAACCTGAGTCTAAGAGAGCAATGACAGGATGAGCGTTGACAGTGACACTTACGTAAAAGCACCCCCCCATTTCAGCCGTGTACATAAGGTTGCGTGGCACGTAACTAATGTCCATGGATTCATCCACTTTTCTTCTGGGACAGAACCTGGCGATGTGGCCCCATTCACCACATTCAAAACACTGGGGCTGTCGAGGAATAAGGGGCTCTGGTTTCAATGCTTTGACCCTCTCTGGTTCCTTGATGGGTCTGAGCGGTTTCCTTGGTAGGGTGTTAGTTTTTATTCCTTTTTCCGGTTCCCAGGACATGGTGCGGGGCTGTGCCCTGACAAAGGAGGTGGCCATCTCGACTGCTTTCTCCACGGTCAGCCCTGCATGCTGTCTCAGCCACCTTTGTGTGGCTTACGGGAGGGCTTCCAGAAATTGTTCTAGGATGATTGAATTCATGATGTCCTCTTTTGTCTGATCAGTGGGTTTCAACCATTTTTCAGCGGCCAACTTAAGTTTAAAATACAGGGTTTTTGGGCTATCACCGGGGGCTCCCTTTTCGCGACGGAACCTAAGGCGATAGGCCTCCGCATCCATACCTAGATGATCAAGTATCACGGCTTTTACTTCATCATAGGGGGTCACCCCACCCGCATTGGCCACCTGGTAGGCGGCTTGGGCCTCTCCTGTCAAGAGGGGAGCCAGGAAGAAAGGCCATTTCGACACAGGCCAGCCGGAGGCTCGTGCTGCTCGCTCGAAGTTCAACAGGAATGCATCCGGGTCTTCGCCAGGGAGATACTTTTGTAGGGACACCGCGGGTGCAGCCACTTAGGTTTTCGTATGTTTATGCGTAGCCTCGGTCGTGGGAGACTCCTCCGCGACACGTAGGAGCGTATCCAACTGGGCCTTCATTTGGTCCCTAAAGGTATCCCTGTCCGCTTGGGCACTATTGAGCTGGCGCTCTATGGCCCACTCCAGCTTCTTCTGCCCTTCCACCAAATGCTGAATCAGCGCCTCCATTTGCGTTCCTCAATGGAGTCTAATCACTGCCCGCATTCTCCACCATATGTCGCAGGGTAAAGGAATGTACGAGGCAGGATGGTGTAATGCAAGGGAGTTTATTTGGTCAACAGAGTTTTCGGGGTGAATAACAATGTCCAAGTCAACACCGTCCACGCTCTCGTCAACGGGGGAACTAGCTCTTCGGAGATCACGTTGTCGTCATGGACTTCCCATGTAGTGGTATGCAAGAAAAACAAAAGAGAGCAAGCCTTAATATCAGGCGGTTTTGCAACGATGAGGGAAGGGGTTAGTGAGGGAGCACCAGTATGCCGGGGACGTGAAGGGATAGGGGGAAAACCAATCACCGAGACACGGGGGACTACCCGGTACACAAGGCTATGGATACCACACACGCTCAACTGCCACCCGGGAAGGAGGTAACCGCCCGTCTCCCAGACCCCTGGAGTCGGTCACGAACCTGTTGGAGCCACGAACCTCCAGGTCCGTGGCTGGGCGCTTGGCGGGGAATGCCTCCTGGCTCCTCGTCGGTCTGTCCGGCGTCGAGGCGAGGTTCCTCAGTAGTCGCGCTGCGTCCTCTGGGTTCCGCTGGTCTTGGGAGTTTTGACCCGTCTTCTCCACCGTTCTGCTCACCCCCTTCCTGACGGGTGGTCCAGCATTTATGTGTCGACGAATCCCGATCCGCGATGTCATCGGGGGCGGGCCCTGGCTGCAGGTTGGCTCCGGAGTTAAAGGGCCAGAAACACGGGATATCCGGAGTCCCATGGTCGCCGATGGCAACCTCAGCATCCGGAAGCTGAAAACAAGAAAAGGGATCCACCAAAGGTGAGTCCCGAGGTCGCCCCATGGGAGCGGGAGGGAACGAATCCTGACAAAGGGACTTACAGGTAAATTAAAAATGTCAAACAGGTGTAAGCAAATCATACCAAATTTAAAGGAGAGATCACATGCCCAGAGTCCTAAAGCCAACAAAACAGGTCAAAAAAATTCAGGAGGAAGGCAAAATGTTTGGGGATAGTCCTGCAAAAAGGGGCAGGTTCACCACCCCTAAGGAAGGCCACCTAAAACCCAGGAGGCAGGGTGCATTATATCAAAGACGTGGACATGTAAGTGCAAGCTTGTATGTCCCTATCGTGGACTTTACCTGTAAGGGACACTATAAGTGACAGACGGCCCATAGGATAACATGGGTTGGCACATGAGCACACCCGAGGTTGGCAGCTCCATTATGGTACCGCCTAAATCGGTCATGTTTGGTATGAAACAACGTGCTTCATCACCCCTGACACAAATCTCATGTCAAGGATGATGTGGCATGTATTCAGTTGGCTACCTTAGAGGTTGCCCACCTCAAGAACTATCGGCCCATCTCGCTCCTCCCCTTCGCAGCCAAAGTTGCAGAGAAAACAGTCAACAGGAAACTGACACGATTCATTGAAGAGAACGCCGTCCTCGACCCGTCCCAATCCGGATTCCGAAACAGCCACAGCACAGAGACCGCCCTACTCGCCGCCACAGACGACATCCGCACCCTCCTGGACCAAACCCACTCCGCAGCCCTCATCCTACTCGACCTATCAGCGGCCTTCGACACAGTCTCCCATCGCACACTAGTCGTCAGACTACACGACGCAGGCATACAAGGAACAGCCCTGGACTGGATCCGATCATTCCTCACCGGAAGAAGCCAAAGGATCAGACTCCCACCCTTCCTCTCCGACCCCACGAAAATCACCTGCGGAGTCCCACAGGGTTCATCACTGAGCCCCTCCCTCTTCAATATTTACATGGCCCCCTCACAGCCATCGTCCGACAACACGGCCTCAACATCGTATCCTACGCCGACGACACCCAGCTCATCCTCTCCCTCACCAAAGACCCCACCACTGCCAAACTCAACTTCCAGAAAGGAATGCAAGACGTCGCAGTCTGGATGACCAACAGCTGCCTGAAGCTCAACGCCGAGAAGACAGAAGTCCTCGTCCTCGGTACCACCCCTTCTGCATGGGACAGCACCTGGTGGCCGACCACCCTCGGAAGCCCACCTACCCCCTCAGACCACGCCAAGAACCTCGGCATCGTACTCGACTCATCACTCTCCATGAACCGACAGGTCAACGCCGTCACCTCCAGCTGCTTCAACACCCTCCGCATCCTCCGCAAGACCTTCAAGTGGATCCCCCTGAGTCAAGGAAGACAGTCACCCACGCACTCATCATCAGCAGACTGGACTATGGAAACGCACTCTACGCCGGCATCAACAAATCCCTACTCCGCAAACTCCAGACAGTACAAAACACCGCCGCCAGACTCGTCCTCGGCATCCCCCGACACGAACACATCAGCCAACACCTATGAAGTCTCCACTGGCTCCCGGTGGAGAAAAGAGTCACTTTCAAAATCCTCACTCACGCCTACAAATGCCTACACAACAACGGACCCAAATACCTCAATGACAGAATCAACTTCCACGTACCCAAAAGAAACCTCTGATCTACCTACCTCGCACTGGCCGAAACCCCGCGCATCCACAGAGCCAGAGCAGGCGGAAGATCCTTCTCTCACATTGCAGCCAAGACCTGGAACGAGCTACCGGCAGACTTCAGACGCGCCCCCTCCCTGAACACCTTCAGGAAGACCCTCAAGACCTGGCTCTTCGGCTAAACAGATCTGCGGACCCCCCCCCTCAGCACCTTGAGACCCTCAAGGGTGAGTAGCGCGCTTACAATTCCCTGATTGATTGATTGGTTGCCTCAGCCGTCTCTGTGCTCTGGCAGACAGCCTGTGCTTTCTGCTCTCAATACCAGATTCTGACCTCCTGCTAGGCAGTGTGAACACTCCCAGGAGACAGGAACCAAGTCCTGAGCAAATAGGAGGTAACACCTCTGCCCTCTCAGGGTGGATAGTGAAGTGGCACATCAAGGCGGTGAGCTTCAAAGGCTACACCACCTCTGATATCCATCAGGGCTACCTCACAAAGGTGGAAACAGCCCCCACTACCCCAGGCACATTTCTCCCGGACAGGTGGGAAATTAGGTATGCAGCAGGTGTACACCTCCAGATGGCTAGCCACACCTCTAGGGTGGGCTGCCTGGTCTGTACAGCTACAGAAGACTTCTGCCATTTTTAAAAGTGGTAGAAATGTTGGATGATAGGTAGAAAAGGTGACCTTCACCCCCAGATGTGCTCACCTCAGGGTCGGATTAGCCGTTGGGGCAAGTAGCCCATTCACCACTTGCACCCACACCACTAGCACCCATAAATCTAGGATTTAAGGGCTACCCCTGAGACCAAAACCTCAGTTCTGAATCAATTTTCATCAAAGTGGACAAAGAGGAGACCCGTGTCTGCCACAACAGGACTTGCCCAAACCAAAAGAGGGATACTCTGCACCTGTGCCAATGTTCCTGGAATTGCCCGATCGAAACTCATCCTAGGCTAAACCTAATTTCTAGCAGAGAGGGAGACTCCTGTGAGAGCCTGAAGCATCCTCAGACTCCCCTGGACTAGCGGCACTAGTCCCCTGCGAACTGCAGGTAAAACAACTCTCTGGATCCAAAGAATTGCTGGCCTACGGGCCCTCCGAGGGATCGCTCAAATCCAGAAAGTCTGGTGCCTTGTGGGAACTGTAGTCTTGCCTTCCACGAAGTTTCAGGCAACTACTGTGTTCGCTGGGAACTGCCAGACATCGAAGAAACCATCGTACTTACTGTTGCCCATGCTTGTTGGTTGCCAGTCTAGCAACTAACCCCTTCACTCGACGCTTCTTCTATGACTTGCCTTGACACATGTTTTTTTCCAAAGGGACTAACATCTGGTAGCCCTAACATGCCCAAACAGTTAAGATGTCACAGGAAAAACAACATACTTCCTATTTAGAATGGAGCATGTGAACCAGCAAAGGAGAATTCTCATTCTGCAACATTAAACAAAAAGAAAAAATTAGAGCATAAATCAATGCAGTGCTAAGGAGGAGTCATTTAATAATTTAAGTATAATGAAACTTCAAGTCATGAAAAGAGGTTATTATCAGTAGAATCAACAGGAAGATGGTTGATTCTCCGTGCGGCACAGAGTATAGAAGAAAAAGTGCATGCTGCCTACCCTTGTCCTATTATTTTTACAAGTTATTCTCTGCACTATGATGTTCAATGTCCCTTTCGGTTCTAGATGAGGGGAATGATGTCTACAAATTAGCAATTAATAATAATATCGATTGCATCCACTACTATTCACACTCCAAACTAAGCAACATTGGGGAAAGTGTAGGACTCTGTAAGGGAGGGGGTTGAGATTTGGTTTGGGAGTAACTTGTGTAATTTGCTGTAGGGTGATTTCAAAAACCTACAGCAAAATACAGCATAGTGTACCCTCATGTCCAAAATGGACCATAAGATGCATTTGTGTGCTAAAAATTAGAACTAAATGCAACAGAACCTGACCGCCAGCAGCACTTCACGCTAGCTATGTGTGTTGTTCCTGTGCTCCTTCGGTAGGATTGCTGGGCCAAATTACTTGTAATTATGCAAACAGGCATAATCATGTAATTTTCAGTATTTTCTAGTCAAAAGACTAACATAACATTACAGAAATTACTCTGATTACTCCTGCATGATTAGAATGTCACCAAGGCACCGTTGAGATTTACTATTCCAACTCCCAAGTAAGCAACATTGTGGAAAGTGTTGGAAGCTGAGGGATTGCTCTTCCCACTCCAAACTAAGTAGCACTGGGGAAATGGAGGTTTGCCCAAATCTGCCTTCCCCAGGGGGACAGAAAGCCCACTCGAAATCAGGGATCAACAGAGCAAAAAATAAAACAAAGGGTGTGGACTGCTCAGCATGCACAGGGCCATGCCCCACACCAAAAAAGGCCATTAGTCTTTTTGTCCCTCTGAGGGAGCAGATTAGGTGTTATGCCCCAATATTACCCCCTGGGGGGCAGAAAGCCTACTAGACACCAGGAGATAAGAAATAAAATAAAACTAAGGTGTGGGTTTGCCCACCAGGGCCATTGTGATGCCCCCACAACAGAAAAGGGTATTTCTGTACCCACCCAGGGGGTCAGATTGGAGGCTTCCCCCAATCTGCCTCCCCCATGTGTCAGAAATTCCACTATACACCAGCAAAAAAAAAAAAAGGGATGGAACTCCCATTAACCTTAGTTTGATCCATTCCTGTTATGGGCACTAGGCCCAGCCAAGCAAGTGAGTCAGGCTTTTTATCAGGACAAGTGAAAGAACATTGGGTGGTAGGAATTTTGTGGATTTCTGTGCATTCTGGAAGTTTAGGTCGCCGAAATACATGGAAAATGCATGATTTTAGACAAAGTTTCAGGTTTGCTTGGCATTGTGGGTAAGAAACCTTCATGGGATCCACATAAAGCACAACACCCTGGAATATCCAGGATGTCTAGTTTTTTAAAAATGTCTGTGATTGATAAGGTTTGCGTGGGTGGAGACAGAGCCCGGCACCATATGCTTCTCCATGTAGTGTTTTAGGTCCATTTGTGTCGCGGTCTATAGGGCCACCCGTTGTTATCAGGATATGTGTATGTACCCTTGGTGGTAGGAAATTTGTGAATACACACAGATTCCAGAACTTTCCAACTCAGAAATATGGGAAAAGTAGGTATTTTTAGTCAAAGTTTGAGATTGGCATTGTAGATAAGAAAACTGAGTGGGAACACAGGGTAGCATGCCGATGGAGCAGAGAGAGAGCCCCCAAATTCAAAGACTGGATGCATGATTTAATGCAGTGCAGGAAACAACTGACTACATATGCAGAGCTCCTGCCGTTGATTACCCGACCGCAGGATATTTGGGCCCCCCTGCTGAATTATCTAAGAGAAGAGGCAGGCTGATACCTTATGCGACTAACAACGAAAGCCTGAGGAAGTGAAGTATATCCTGGGTAGAATGTGGCGTAGTGTAGAGAGGATGATAGCCCAACTCCGGTGACGAGAGACGTATTAATAGACACTTTGTCCTTCCCCCTGCATTACACTCCCACATTGCCGTGTACTGCATTCTCAAACTCCGCAGCACACACCAGAGGTCCGGAGAAGGGCCTCAGAGGGAACTAAGGCTATGCATTAAATCACTTACTCATGAGGGGTCATTGAAAACTATACAATTTGTGTTAATGGCTCAATTGTTATGCATGGTGAACCAATGTACTATGTAGAAAAAGATGTATGCACCTCTGCACTTGATGGTTAAAACTTAATACAGATATAAAAAAAAAGAATACTGCGTGGGATCCGCACGAGGCACACCATCATGGACTCCCTCAGGTGTCAAGTTTTCAGAAATGTATGTGTTTGGTAGGTTGCCCTAGGTACCAGCTAAGATAGGGACCAAATTCCACAGCTACCCAAATTGAAAAAAATGGGTCAGATTTCAGTGGTAAATGTAATATGTCCATGTTGTGTTTTAGACCCTTTCCTGCTTGGGTGTGAGGCCCACTAACACAAGTGAGGGACCATTTTTATCAGAAGAGATATGAAATGCTGGGTGGTAGGAAATCTATGGCTCCCCACAGATTGAAAAACTTTCCCCAACATAAATGTGAGAATAGTTTATATATTTAGCCAAAGTTTGACGTTTGCAAGGCCTTCTAAGTAAGAAATCAAAGAGGAACCGCACAGGTCACACAACCCTGAGCTCCAAAGCTGTCTAATTGTCAGAAAAGTGCTGGTTTGGTAAGTTTCACCAGGTGCCAGCTGAGCTAGGGCTAAAACTCCACAGCTACTCAAATTGAAAAAAAGAGTTGGTTTTAGTGGAAAAAATTGATATGTTCATGTTGTGTTTTGTGTCCTTTCCTGTTGCATTGTTAGACCCACCCCCACAAGTGACGTGGGAGAATGCTAGGTAGTAGGAAATGTGTGGCTTCCAGCAGATTCCCTCACAGAAATGTAAGGAAAACTTGTGTGTTTAGCCAAAGTTAGAGATTTGCAAAGGCTTCTGGGTACAGAAACCTGGTGAGAGCCACACATGTAATGCTACCCTGAACTCACCAGGGTATGTAGTTTTCAGAAATGTGAAGGCTTGGTAGGCTTCCATAGATGCTGGGCTAAGCTAGGGCCCAAAATCCACAGCTAGCCAAATTGCAAAAAAGGGGCTAGTTTTGAGTGGGAAAATGTGATGTGTCCATGTTGAGTTTTGGGCCGTTTTCTGTTGCAGACACTAGGCCTACCCACACAAGTCAGATACCATTTTTATCAGGCGATGTCGGTGGTAGGATATTTGAGGCTCCCTGCAGATTACAGAGGTTTCCCATACAGAAATGTGAGGAAAATATGTGTTTTTAGCCAAGGTTTGAGGTGTGCAGGGCATTGTGGGTAATAGCACGGCATGGGATCCACAGCTACACAGATTGAAGCAAAAGGGTCGGTTTTCAGTCGAAAAATTAGATGCCTCCATGTCGAGATTTGGGTCCTTTCCTGTCATGGCCACTAAACCCACCCACACAAGTGTGGCACCATTTTTACTGGAAGACATGGTGAAACGCTGGGTGGTAGGAAATGTGTGGCTCCCCACAACTTCCAGAAGTTTCCTTCACAGAAATGTGAGGAAAAGGTTTAGCTTTTTGCCAAACTTTTTGATTTGAAGGGGCTTCTGGATAAGAAAACCCGGTGAGAGCTACAAATGTCATGCCGCCCTAGACTCCCCCCTCTCCCGCCGGGTATCTACTTTTCAGAAATGTGCAGATTTGGTTGGTTTCCCTAGGTGCTGCCAGAGCTAGGGCCCAAAAAGTTACAAAAAAAGTATGGATTCTGCTGGGTGAAATAGGATGACTCCAGGTCACGTTTTGGGGAGTTTTGTGTCGCAGGAACTACACAACTGGTGTACAGCTTTTATCAGGAGATGAGTGGGAACAAAGAATAGTTGAACATTTGTTATTACCAATTGGATTTCTCAGCATTTATGGTTTCCAAATGTGAGACAGTGTGCAAGAATGAAGACATTTTTCAAAATAGCCTTTGAATCACATGATAATATGGGTAACACCAAATTGAGAGGTGTAAAAATAGCCACTGTTCCCAAACTAACCATTGTGTACATTTCAGAAATACATACTCATCTTCAATATTTTTTTTATTTCAACAGTTAGTTTCTGTGTGAAAATATTAAGGGATCTACACAAATGACCCTTTGCTGAAATCAGAAATTTTTTTAACTTTCAGAAATGGATAGCTTTTCAGGATCACCCATGGGTTTCACGTCTGTCTCCACCACAAACTGGAAGTAGGTTGATAGCACAAACAATTGGAATAATGAGCTACCTAAAATATGGAAAAACTGTGACAATTTTTTTTTTTTATTATTCAGCTCTGCTCGTTCTTGACAGCAGGGGAGATTGTGATTTTAGCACAGCAAACCTTTTGTTAATACCATTTTAAGAAACAAAAATGACATTTGTTATTCAGCTCTGTTCGTTCCTGACAGCAGGGGAGATTATGATTTTAGCACAATAAACCTTTTGTTGATACCATTTTTAGAAACAAAAATGAAATTTTTTGTGCAGCATTTTTTTCCCATTTTCCCCAAACCCTCAAAATAACTATATTTTGGCTCTTTTCTAGGTCTCCTCCAGGGGAAACCACAAACCCTAGATACCTTTAGAATCCCCATGACATTGGGGAAAAAAGACATATTTGGCATCAAAATCTTTTGTGGAAAAAAAGTTATGGGGTCCAAGCCCGAATTACCTCAAAGAGAAAAGAAAGAGCTCAGCACTGGGGGAGGAAAGCCTTAGCAGTTAAGGGGTTAACAATGATATTCTGTTCCTAATGTAGCAGATGCAGGTGTAACCTTAGTGGGTGTGTTTTAGCACTTGCATGTACCTCCTTGAACACCTTCCTACATTTCCATTAACCACACCTGTTTTGTAGTAGATAGTACCCATTTTCCAACCTCTCCTTCTTATCCTCCCACACTAAATACATATACATCTGCATTCGGAGATCTCCACACTTGTGGCGAAGGATTCTGCACTCAAGAGATAGGGAAGGCCTAGGCAGATATCTACGACCTTAAGTTACTGAACGGCATTTGTAATTTCATATATGAGTACTACTGGAGCATTAATTTACATACTCAAAAATGCTTTCGTGAATAGGCCCCTTTATTTTATCGGTGTATGGGGATACACACACATACATACATTCATGAACACGCCTTTTCCAGTATTACGAAAGTGTGCTACAAATGTACTGTCTTTCAGAAATTTCATAACTTAAATATTACTTTTCATGTGAAATGGGAGACAAAGAATGGTTAACACGCACAATTCTTTCCCCACATTTTTGATATTTGAAGAGCACTGCACAAATCACCCATGGCTTATTTTGAGAGAACATGAAAAATAAAAAATTGTTTGTAAAATAATTTGAGAGTTCAAAGAAAGGACAGAGTTATCTCAAATGGTTTAATCAGCATGGATGGCGCTGGCAGATTCATTCCCAGAGTCTCATTCGCAATCATAATTATCATTTCTCATGCATCCCACAGAAAATTATTCTCAAAGTGCACAAAACAAAACATATTGGTTCATTATGTTGATGTCTGTTATTTTGTAGGTGGTTCGATTGTCAAAAAGTGTCTTATGTGAAAAGTTGCCTTAATCAGTTCCCATGGGTGAAAATTAACTTTCAGAGTGGAGCACCAGAGAAATTTGTGTTTCAAATAACATAGATTATGCCTACATGCAGAGATAGAAATAGTGAGACTAGAAGGTGGAATCAGAACAGGATAAACACAAGAATACGACTTAGGAGCAGTAAAAGGGGCAGTATAAATTAGGGGGCATATTTATGTAGGAGTTGCATCACCAGTGTGCCACACAACGGACGCAAAAGCGATGCAACTCCTAAGTTTGGTTTATCAAGCAACTCAAGGCCACCTTGCGTGGCCTTGCATGGCTTAGTAAATCCAGAATAACGTAGCCCAAATAGCTGCATTGTGTTACTCTGCCCCAGAGAGGCGTTCCATGGGTTCCCACACATCCACCCATGGAATTTGGCGCATTCCCAGATTTACCATCAGTGGTGAACCTGAGAATCCGTCAAAATGCTACACCTCCTCAGGTGAGGTGTAACAAGGACAAATATCTTTATTTCGTCTTGCTACTTCCTCTTTCAATTGGGGCTGCAGAATGCAGCACACAAAGAAAGAGAAAAATGCCTCAGGGGATTGATTTTGTGCAGGAAGGTGCCCCTTCCTGTACAAAAACAATCCTGCTTACAAAGCAGACACCCTTGCACAATAGTTCAAGGGTGCCTGCGTTCAAGCTAGGCAGCCAAAAGGGCGCCAGCGCTAGAAATGTACAGGAATGTGTTGTATTATTTTAAGTGCGGCACATTCCTGCCCTTTCACACAGCACAGCGCACAAAGGTGGCTTGCTGCGTGAAAGCTACATAAATTTGCCCCTAAAATCAGGAATTGAGAAACCATCCACAAGCCAATGACAGAGAAAGAGGCAGAGAAACAAGCATAAATAGAATCTGTGAATACTAGAAACGAAAATAAATATGTGTATCATCTGCATAAAAATATGCCTGAAAAAGCACTGTGGTATTGTACGGAAATTAAAGAGTTAAGTACCAAAGTGAACCGACATATAGATTTTTATGTGGAGCATAAGAATGCAATAATGGAAAACCCCAAAAACATCAAGTTAGAGAATAGTATATGATAGGAGTGAAGAATCATGTTGGACACAGCAAGTAAAGTAGGCTTCGGTAGAGTAACAAGGACGAAATCCAGAGTGCCAAGTAGGTACTAAATTATGAGATAAGAAGTTAGCAATGTAGCTGCATGGGAAAATATACTCTGGAGTCTTAGCTAGGTCTGGCATCAGAAAGATAAGGTGATATTGAGATGGAATGAAGGAGTGAGAGAAAGATTTTCCCACATGGGAATAACAGATAGATTTAAAAGAAGAAGGAAAGATTCTTAGAACAGGGAAAGATTAAAAAGGGCCTTATGAAAACTCTGTCAAAACATGGAAAATATTCTGTACATAGTATTACAAGTGCCATAGACTATAATGCACATCGAATACAGCAATGGCGGATGAGAAATCTGCCATGGTTGTAAGTCTGCCCAACTCTAAATTGGGCCCAAAGTAAAGGATATGTTATTAGTAATAGATAGCAGTAGGGAAACTAGCTGGTTAAAGGATCTATAGAAGAAGCTGATGCAGTAGAGCTAGCACAAGAAATAATCACCATGCACTAGTGGAGCAGCAATCAAAGTTCAGGATAGACACATGATGGCAACACAGGTCCACTTCAAACTGCAATAACACCAGTAAAAATGTCAATGTCCACCCGTGAAACTCAAATTGGCCTATGTTACCAATGCAGTGCTGTTACTGACTACAGCTACAGTTGGAGTCTTTTACTTGCTGCATTCCTTTGAGAATACCCCCCAAATATGTGTATCTTAGCAATGAAACGTTTTTGAAGATGTTAATGAATATGATGCTGTTGAAAATCGAAGCAAGACCTGACAACCTTGGTTGGTTCATCATTGTATGGTTGCTGGGGAACTTCCGCCAGTCTTATGTGATGCACCATGGATAAAATGAATGAAAACATATGACACGTGTATTTGCTCCTATGTTGGCATCTGCACATTTATATTTTATATCTGTGATTAGATGCCATCATGGTGTAATTGGTCATGTGTATGCGAAATATGCTGTACGGTGTATGGGTGTGTATTTTTATTCTTTTAATGGACATTGTTGTATGTGTGTGTTCAATTAATGCAGATGTGCTTTCATTTTTTATTTGGTATTTGTTGAATTTCAACTTTGAATTTTACAGATGATTTTAAACTCATGGCTTTGGTCATTCGGATATATAAACTTTTTCTAGACTCTTCTTATGTGTTTTTATCATTTGTATTGTTCTGAGAAATGCATGTTTTCTTCCATATAGGCAATCTCTAAGTTTTTGATTTTTATTCTTGGTGATGTGATTTTGTGTATCACCTTCATACATTTTAAAATGTAGGTACCAAGTGCATTAATATATGCTAGCATAAACAAGAAGGAAAAATGCCACTGAGCCAGATGATCTTTGTGATACGCCTTATGTCTCCTTCTGTGTCAATTAACCTATGGATCCAAACTGTACGCTTTGACTATGGTCTGAGAGGAAGGATTGTACCCATGTCATTTACATTTGCCCTCCCTTTGAAACTTTTCAGTGGAATAGTGTCTTGTACAAAAGTATATGATGCTGAAAGATTTAGAGATTTGAGAGTTCAAAGAAAGGACAGAGTTATCTCAAATGGTTTAATCAGCATGGATGGCGCTGGCAGATTCATTCCCAGAGTCTCATTCGCAATCATAATTATCATTTCTCATGCATCCCACAGAAAATTATTCTCAAAGTGCACAAAACAAAACATATTGGTTCATTATGTTGATGTCTGTTATTTTGTAGGTGGTTCGATTGTCAAAAAGTGTCTTATGTGAAAAGTTGCCTTAATCAGTTCCCATGGGTGAAAATTAACTTTCAGAGTGGAGCACCAGAGAAATTTGTGTTTCAAATAACATAGATTATGCCTACATGCAGAGATAGAAATAGTGAGACTAGAAGTTGGAATCAGAACAGGATAAACACAAGAATACGACTTAGGAGCAGTAAAAGGGGCAGTATAAATTAGGGGGCATATTTATGTAGGAGTTTTTCACTTATGTGGCCAAGAGCTTTTCAGCTCTTTCATTTAAACACATATTGTTGGTTGTAAAGGGAGATGTTTTCTTTAAGGTGTTCCTAAATTTGCTCAAGGGAAGGTTAGCATTTCAGCTACTGATCGTGGTCTGGCTTTGGAAATTACGAAAAAGGTATCAATTACACGAGAACAGGAATCTATTTGCATGTTAGCACACAATCTAAACCCCCTAACTGGGTTTGATCAATATTTATAAAATGTTTGCACAGTGTCAAGCTCTATATAGGTATTCTGTTACATATCTTTAGCAGAGCAATTATTTCCTCAGAAGGATGAGGCTTTCAAGTATCCAAGAAGGGGCAAGGGAAAATGATGATGTGACCATGTATTATCTCCAATACCATGTCATAATACAATATTGCAAGACACCTTGGGGTTATGTCTCTTTGTAAGTGAACTAAGGCTTTGATGATGTTCCTCTTTTATCATGTAACTACTCAGTGACTTGTATGGAAGGAGTATGGTAGAGGTGACTGCCATATGGGATGGTATGGTAGGCGTGTCTAAAAGCAGTCCTTCCTTATCATCCTACCATCTATTCAGCTGTTCCCTTCAATGGCCCCATATCACGTTGTTCAGGGCATACACCTTGACTGCTGCCATATAATCAGAGCCTTATGTACAAGAACTGGTGCATCATTGCATTGTGTCAGCGATTCGTCAAAATGAGTTACGGATCACTACGTCACTTTTAAACTCCATGGATGTGCCATATTTACAGTATGGTGCACCATGGCATAACGATCAGGCAGCGTAAAGAAGAAAAAAAAAGAGGCTGCCACTGGCGTGTTGTCACAGTGGAAACTGATGCATCTGGAGGAAAACTGACGTTTGGCTGATTAGCGTCAACCAAAGCGCAGCTAACCACCCTAGCGTAACTGATCACTGTGTCAAGCGTTAAAAAACATTGTCACGCTTCACACAGAAGGCAGCCATGGAGCAGGGAGAACAGAGCAGCAGCTAGGACTAAAATCCCAACAACCCAAGAAGCAGCCGGATGTCAAGACAGACTTCTAGGGGAACAAGAAGAGAAAGTGCAACTTCAGTGAGGAGGAGAATGACATCTTGATCATTGAGGTGACAGATCACCAACATCAACTCTTTGTCACCTCAAAATTGCCATTAGGAAAGAGGCCATTTGGCAATTCATAGTGGCCAAGATCAACAGTGTGGGACAAGCAAAGAGGACAGTCACCAACTGCAAGAAACACTGGCACGACTATAAGCGCAGAATGTCTGTGTTTAAATCAGGTTGTGTTTTGTGCACGAAGGAATTCCCAGGTTTACAGCATGTTGTAAATCTTCGAATGCGTCAAATGCCATGGGTGTTACATGGGAAAACCCACCGTAACACCCACGCACGCCTCCCGATCACAGTGTGAGGCAATGCAGCAACTTGCACTACGTTGCCTCACAGCATATCTACGAGGCCATTAAAAGCCACCCAGGGTGGCTTTATGTGGCCTTGTAGTTATGATTCTGTAGTGTGTGCCGCCAGAACGTCATTAAAAGTGATGTTTGGGCAGCCTCACATACAAGAGGGCTGCACCATCGGAGCATCAATTTTCATACCTTCTTGCAAATAGATAATGGATCTGCGTATTGAAACTAACAGCCAACTATATTAAAAATGCTCAATCTTGAACACAAAGAAACTTTGGGGCATATATGCAAGCCCCTAGCACCACCAGACCACCACTTTTTTTGACTTAGCACCGCTTTATAAATATGCTACCCTTTCATGCAGGTATCTGGGTGAAAGGGGCATGCAATGGGTGTTGCTGTGGGTGCTCCACCTCATTGATTTTTGACACTGCCTCACATTTAAAAGGAAGTGTAAATCTGAAGCAGCACCAAAAACTAATGACATACAAGAGCAGGGGTTAAAATGGCGCCACAAGGAGAAATACTTTTATTTCTCCTCATTTTTGCTTTTTCTATGTGGGCTTCATTCTGTAACACACATAGAAAGCGCAAAATGCCATTAATTATTGTTAATGTGCAGAAAGGTGTCCCTTCCTGCATATAAACAATCATTAAATAATGACGATGTGCTACTTCAATGTGTGCTAAGTAACAAATCACCATTATGGATTGTTTATGTGCAGGAAGGGACACCATCCTGCACATAAACAATAACTCCCTGCAACACACTATGGTGCAAGGGTGTCTGTGCGGGTGCTAGGCAGCTATTTTTAGCGCCAGCTCTAGGGAAAACACAGCGGTGCACCGTATTGTTATAAATACGCACATCCCTGCATTTTGGAAATGTCAGAGCGTGGTACTGCCAATTTTGGTGCAGCTCCGTTCCCCGACATTTCTTTGTACATATGCCCCTCTTCTCGTATCTTACCAGTGGGTAACATTTCTCTATCATGTTTCAATTTTTGACAGCTAAATTTAGTAGGGCCTATACAAAACCATTGCAAAAAGCACGGCTCTTGGACATGCTCTTCCATATTAATGCTTCGTTTTATCCTCACATAAATGCAATAACCAAATGTGCGTTTCATAATCTGCGCCAAATTCATGGACTTCATCGCTCTTATAAAACTCCCCATGAAATCGCTTTGGTGCTCCCTATAATTAAATCTAGACAGCACTATCATAATGCAAAACACACACCACCCAATCTCATATTTAATTCAACGATGTAAGATAAAATTGCATATGCCTCCAGGGCTTGGCCCTGGCTTTCAGTTTACCTGTCATCTAAATAGAACATTTATAAGTACTCCATAACCACACCTTTGACTCTTTATGAATGCCTTACAGACACAAGCCAGGGGTTGACCAACCAGAACTGTTAGGCCATCCACCCTGCCAGACGCAGAAGGATCAGTGGAAGGGGACTGCGTCTGCATGCTTCCATCCTCTGAAACACCATTCAACACACCTTAGAAGGGAGAAAGTTACTGATATGTTGAAAAGGTTTGAAGACACACCTTTTCAGTATTACTAATAACAAGAAGATATTCCTATCAATCTCCCGAGACGCACCTGACTTTGACACCTGCTTTACAATGAACATTCAAGGATTGACACCTGACCTATTGTAACCCCTGCTAAAAGACGGTATCTAAGTATGGTTGTGGATTTCTATTTCCTCCAGCATCTGAGCTTGCTCTGCAAGAACCTCAGCCAATAGATTCAAGAAGCTTTCCGACTGCTTTTATTTGTGACTAGCCGCATAGAGGCATTGCATGACCTGCCATTAATGTGGTTTCTCGATTTATAGTTGTTTTTAAAAATGTATGTCGCACAATACAAATCTTAAATTGAATTGAGCCACTGCACAAACACAGCAATAAATATTTAGTCAAGAAATATTCCGTGGTCAAACCCAGTGGTGCTGGTTCAACAGTTTAATGTTTGTATGTTTTTATTGTTTCCAAAGGTCACTGTAGCACGTGTTTCTTTTTAGAAATTACTTCATGTTATCTCTGTAACATGGTTGTATAAACAGTATTTTCTTTGTAGGAGCGAGGCAACAATTAGGACTATACACTCAGCCATGTTAGGCATTCAAAATAGTATTGCTTCTGTGGAAGTGGATTTTGAAAGTCTGTAGAACACTAGGTGCGATGTACTAAGCATTTTAACGGTCACAATTGCTCTGGTTCTGCTTTTGCGACCATTAAACACTTTTTCTTATTTCTAATCCCACTTTGGAAGTCAGAAAGGTTTTTCCAACTCCTACAATAGGATTCCGAATGGATAGTGATTCGGTATCTAATTGGGGTGTGCTGTAGGCTTCCCTTCAAAATTCAGAATAGGTTTCCTTTAAGGAAAATGGGCTGCTTTTAAAACTAAAAATGCAATCACAGACATGGTAGTCTACTGACCGCAACAGGCCACAATTCCTGTGATGGCCTCCAATCGTAGTGAGTCGGAATTTGTGACCTACCTCAAATGAGGTAGGTCAGATTCCAACCCACTATGATTTTCAGAATCCACCTATTAGTACAGAGGTCTGTTCTTAAGATTCTTTACTGGTCACAAAAAGCGGCTAGTATTTTGTGACCAGTCAGTACATGTGATCCAATAATCTGTTTGCATCATGATACATAGGACAATTTCAAATTAGGTGTTTAGTTATTTCCATTTCTCATATGTACATAAACAATTGTGATAAGGACATGAAGTCATGTACTCAGTGCTCCATTTTCAGCTCTTCTCTCATTATTTCTCCCAATTTCCAAGCACTGGAGCTTCGGGAAATGTTTGGTGCTCTCCCTAGGGAATCACTTGCTATCTTCCTGTGACGTTGAAAGTCGCTGATTTGTTTCTATTACCCAGAGTCAGACTGGAACAGAAAATAGACCTAGCCACCAGAATAAAAGTGGCCTCATTTACTATCAAATAGCTGAAAGAACGGGGGCGTGGCTTGCCGAGCCGCGAAATGGCCGCTGTGTAGGTGAGCTCCGCCGGCCGAGATCAATAATCCTGCATTTATATATATGACTGTTGAGCACACACAAGAGCGACCCGGCGCACTGGGGAGAGCGTGGTGTGAGGATTCCAGCGACCCCGCACTGGACGACCTCTGTAACCGGGGGACGAAGTGGTGAGCCCTGAACCGCAACAGCGCTGGGTGATCGGAGGACGGAGCACACGCGAGGCGGACTGTCGCAGAGCTCGAGACCGCGGCGTGGAGGCCGCGGAAGGCAGCGTCGATTCTGCAGAGAAATTTGGCGGACTCGAGCGGAAAGCGGTGGGTCCCTGAAAGCGGGGGACGATAACAGCTGCAGTGCGCAATAGAGGTGGGGACCGAAGAAGCCCTGAATTGGAGGCAGCGAATACATGACAGCTCGGCCCTGAGGAGAGATATGTAAAACAGGACTATACACTCACCCCGGCTGTTGAATTGAAGCACAGAGGCGAGATCTGGGCTCTGGGGATTGGCGGCATGCAATACTTGCGGACAGAAAGCCTACATTCCGTAATGCCCGGCGCATGAGGGCGGAACAGTGGGGACTTGACTTGCAGACATAGTCGCTGACATCGGGAGAGTAGAAGAAGGCGTGCGCACGAGGCGGACTGCGGCCGTACTCGAGACCGCGGCGCGGAGGCAGTGCTGATCCTAGGTGAGCACCGGTGTGAAGCCGGAGGCCCGCATGGGGGTTGCTCGGCTGAAATGGGCCGCTGACTGGCTGCGGAGCTGGTAGGCTGCGGGGGGGTGTGCGACTGGCCTGCGCGGTCCCACACAGCTAGCACAGATAAGTGCTGACCCTGTGGGGTTGGGTAACCTCAACAGCAAGGAGAACAAGCGTCGAACAAATACCCTGAGGGAGCGGGCGGGCGCTTCTGCCCCGCTGCAGCGGAGAGGCCTATACACCAAGTGGAGAGTGTGGAGCAAGTGGGCAAATCACCGGGTGGCCAGGACTGCGGCGCGCACCCCCCGCGGAAGTGGATGCTGCAGAGCCATACTGGGGAAAAGTCCAGCTGCCGGCCCAGATCTGTGGAGAAATAAAACAGGCAAGTCTGTATGAATCCCTGATAGATTGGTTGACGCCAGGAGGTGCTGTGCATGTCTTGGGAGCGTACCGCCAGGCCACACCTGAGGACTACAAGTACTAACCCCGAACAGCCTCAGAGAGAGGGATGACCTGCGGGGGCTGGGCTCAGGGTCACAGTCACTGGTGAAAAAGGTAGCCACCAAAGTCGACAACTATACCTACTGCTGAGGAGCCTAACGGGCAGCGTGTGTTTCCGGAAGGCCGCAGGTCACGCTGCGACGGACGGACAGGAGTCCACACAGCTCAAACATGGGCAAACAAGACGCCAAACAGCCGAAGATATCATTCGACCAAAGGAGGACCACGAGGAATATGGAACAGGACCCAGAAGCGGGGACGGAGCGACCACTGGACCACCAGTCGGAAGATCAGGGGGAAGACCTGCGCACCCTTATGCTAGAAATGAGATCAAGTCTCCGTAATATAGACACCAAGCTAGACACGCTGACCTCGCAGTTGGACGCTGTAAAGACACAGGTGGGGACACATGAAACACGGCTAGATGTGCTAGAGAACCGCGCCACTGAATTTCATGAATTTCAAATGGAGACAAAGGAGCAGCTCCTTCATATGGACAAGGTGCTTGGGATAATAAGAGCAAAGAACGAGGATTTGGAGGCCCGGTCCCGCCGAAACAACCTCCGAATCACAGGCGTACCGGAGACAACAGCCATCGTTAAGATGGAAACGTACGTAGCGGATATGCTCCACGAATTGTTTGACCCTTATCTCTCCACGGTCTTCACGGTGGAAAGGGCGCATCGGGCGTTGGGCCCCAGACCTCCAGTGGGAGCCCCTCCCAGACCGATATTGGCAAAAATCCTGAATTATGAAGACCGAGACGCGGTCCTGCGGCTGGCCCGTAGCAAAGGCACCATCACATTTGGGGGTAACACGCTTTCATTCTACCCTGACTTCACCCCTGCGGTGCAGGCCGCGAGGTGGGAGTTCCTACAGGCGAAACGGCTGCTCCTGCAAGCGCAGATCCCATATGCCCTCCTGTACCCAGCGAAACTTAAGGTCAGCTATGACGGGACTGTCCATTTTTTCACAGATGCAAAATCGGCTCTCAAGTTCGCCAAGCATGTCGGCGGGAAGGCAGCTTAGAAAAAGCCAGTGGAGGCAGCTACAGAACATACGAGACTAAGCGACGACGACTGAACAATCCCCAGGATTGTGGTGCCCCTGTTGCAAGATTGCACAACCTCCAAGTGGAGGGATTGCAAGTATTCAAATTGGTCGCTGGGTGGAAGGAAAGGTACTATAGGTGCCGTTGTAGTAAATGCGGGAGGTTTGCTGTTGGGAGGCGCGACCCTCATGGGGTGAAATATACAGGGTAGCTGTACGGTCTGTGGTAGCGGTAAGCTGTTCCTAATTTTACAACCTTGCGCGCGGTTGGGCGGGACCGCTCGCTGGCTGCATGCCCTGGTGGGCTGGGCACCTAACCTCTCAGATCACGAGACTGCAATGTGAGTCACCGTTCATAGTTGTTCTCGGCCACCCTGAGAAATCGGGGGAGTGTGCCGGCATAATCGCGCCCCCATGGGAGATTTCCCACTAGTTATTGGAAATGTTGGTTTGTTTGGGATGGGTACTCTACAACCTGATTGGGGGGTTGGAGTGGGTGGTGGGTGGGGGGGGAAATGTTTTCATGTTTACCAGACAAGTGCCTTTACTGATGCATGTGACGAAAGCCGTACAGTTGCTTGTATTCCTGTGCCTCGCTTCCCCAACCCCGTTAAGCTGTGGAAATAGGTATTCCCTATGACCACTCTCAATTTTCTCACCTGGAATATCCGAGGGATAAATGATGGTAGAAAAGCTAGGTTAATCCATACTTATCTAATTAGGCATCATGTAGATGTATGTATGCTACAGGAGACACATCTGAGGCTACACCCATCCCCTAGATTACGTTATGGTAGATGGGCGACGACCTACTCGTCAGTCTATTCCAATTATGCAAGAGGGGTGGCGGTTTTGATAAGACGGGGGCTAGATTGGAAAGAAATTTTGGTACAACTAGATCCCGAAGGGAGGTATGCCATAATACACGGGTGTCTGGGCGGGAACGAAGTGGTTCTGGTGGCTATATATGGTCCAAACTCTGATTCCCCTGAGTTTTTTCAAAATGTCTGGGCTAAAGTGAAAGCTGCATATTGCGATACTGTCATTTGGGGGGGAGACTTCAACGCAATCCTGGATGACGAATTGGATAGGAAAGGGGCGTCTAGGTCATTGCACCCACTGGCAAGTGAGGCGCTGGGGGCTATCTTAGCGGACGGAGATTTGGTGGACATTTGGAGGCACCTTCACCCCGGGGTCAGGGAGGGCACATGCATTACAGAATATCATAAAGCTTGGTCCCGGTTGGATTACTGGATAGTGTCCAGAGATGTAGCCACTTGGACGAGGGAGGCGGTGCACTGCCCTAGATCATTGTCGGATCATGCGCCATGCCTTCTACGGCTAGATTGGCCTAACTCCATGCAGCGAGTACACACCTGGCGGCTGCCGCAGAACGCACTCCTGGATGAAGCTTTTAAAGAAGAAATTAGAAAAGATATAGTAGATTATTTTACCTTAAATACAGGCTCGGTGAATTCAGAGGCCACCTTGTGGGAGGCCTTTAAAACTGTGGTGAGAGGGAATTGCATAGCAAGGCAGGCAGGAGTGCTTAAAGCCATAAGGGGGGCACTAGCACAGATCGAAAAGCAATTAAAAGAGCTTGAGGTGCAGTTTTATGCCACTGGGGATCCGACCGCCTTGGCGACAATAAAAGAAAAATTGTTGGACTTTGAAGAGGAGGCGTGTAGAGAGGTAACGTTTCTGGGGAAGCATGCTCAGGCAAGGAGGTATGGAGAAGGAGATAGACCTGGGAGAACGCTGGCGGCTATGCTCCGCCCCCGCGCAACCCCGCATTCGTCACAACCCTCAAAACCGCAGATGGTCCACAAGTTGGAGGACAGAGGGCTATTCTGGAGAAATTCTCTGGATTTTACCACGGGCTATATGCTAGTTCACAAACTTCCGCACCTGAGGGGTTGCTGCCATTCTTAGACTCCCTGGAATTGTTATGGTTGAGTAAGGGGCACAGAGACTACTTGGACTCCCCCTTTACAGTGGAAGATATAGCTAGGGTTATAAAAAGCCTGCCATTAAACAAGGCCCCGGGCTCGGATGGGCTAACTACGGCCTTTTACAAAACATATGTCGACGAGCTGGCGCCTAGACTATTCGAGGTATATGTGGAGGCTCTAGAGTCGGGGGTTTTACCACCATCCATGCGAGAGGCGATAATAGCCACTCTTTTAAAACCAGGGAAGCCTGAGGATGAGCTGGACTCATACCGTCCGCTATCCCTCATAAATGTAGACGTGAAGATACTGGCGAAATTGATTGCCAATAGGCTACATCCTCTCCTCCCGCTGGTGGCTCGGCCGGACCAGTCGGGTTTTATCCCAGGTAGGTCCACGTCGCAAAACCTAAGAACCTTGTTTTCGGTATTACATTATCTCCACCCTGACGTACAGGCGGCAGCAGTTTTTTTGGATGCCACAAAGGCGTTCGATACGCTGGAATGGCATTATCTTTTCACAATCTTGGGCCGCATGGGGTTCAGCCCACTATTCATAAATCTGGTGAAGCTGCTGTATACGCAACCTATGGCACGCGTGCGGGTGAACGGACTCCTCTCGGAGCCTTTTAGAATATCGCGTGGGACGAGATAGGGATGCCCTCTGTCGCCGTTGCTCTTTGCAGTAGCGATGGAGCCCCTGGCGGCTCGGATAAGACAGCATCACACCGCCAAGGGGATCGGCTTTAGTGCACGAAGTCTCTTGATATCCCTATATGCGGACGACGTCACGCTTATATCACCGACCCGGCGCGTAATCTGGATCCCATATTGAGAGAATTTATCAAGTTTGGGGGCCTTTCGGGTATCTCGATAAATTGGGCAAAATCTGTTGTATTTCCGTTGACGGATACCACAGTGCAGGTGGCATCGGAGTTCCCACTTAAATGGGCGACAGAGCCCGTGAAATATCTGGGTATCTGGATCAGTAGGGATATGCAAGAGTTGTGGAGACTAAACTACGGGTGTGCAATGACATGGCTTGAAGGGAAGGTTACTGCTTGGGCAGGGCTTCCGCTCTCACTGGCTGGAAGGATAGCCCTGATTAAAATGGTGGTGTTGCCGAAATTTTTATACCTATTTGTCAACGTACCAATTATACTCACACAAGCCTTTTTCAGGACCCTGCGATCGCTACTGATCTCATTGACCTGGGCAGGGGGACAGGCCAGAGTCTCCTGGGAGTTGCTAACGCTTCCTCTGCGTCAAGGGGGTTTGGGAGCACCGGACATGCAGCTATACGCATGGAGCGCGCAAGCCCAATTTTTACATTATTGGATGCACCCAACTCCATTTCAGCCACATGTGGCCATGGAGGCGGAGGTGGCTAAGCCTCTTCCCTTGCGTGTCGCATTATATGGGACATACAAGCGCCCGAGGGAGGGTGTGGACACAGTGGAAACTATGCGCTGGGCCTGGCATAAATTACGGATGAGAGCGGGCAAATCCATGCTAAATGCCCCGTCTATTTCCCTGGCCAGCAACCCGATGCTATGGAACAGATCTGGTGCGCAAAATGAAGTTGGCGTCATTTGAAGATTTATACCCCGAAGGGTTGTTCCGATCAGCCCCAGAGGCTGTGGAGGACCGCCCGGTGGCCTTTGCCGAAGTATTTGCATACCATAAACTCAAATTGGCATGCCGGTCACTGCACGAAACATTCCCGAGTGCCCCGCCGACACTGGCAGCTCTTGAAAATGTACTTGCAGTTGCTTCCCCACGCAAGCTTATCACTAGAATCTACAACCAAATGCAGACGTCGATTCCGGTATTGCAGCCCTATGCGCTGGTGGCGTGGAACGAAGAGCTTCAGGTCCCGATGTCGGAGGAACAATGGCTGTACTGCTGCAGCCAGCTTTTAGCGCTGTCCCCCAATTACAGACTCCGGCTTGTCCACTTTAAATTCCTACATAGATTCTACAGAACGCCCACTCGGTTACATCATATAGGTCTCAAAGAAGACGAAAACTGCTGGCGATGCGGCATGGCACCTGCTGGGTTCATGCATGTCGCATGGAGCTGCCCACGACTGGGGACATATTGGAATGCTGTCTTTACCATTATAAAACACATCACTGGAATAGAAGTGGATCCAGATCCTAAGCTGGGGCTGCTGGGTTATGTTAAGAATACTCCGGTGAAATATAGGAAAGTACACGCCATGCTCTTACTCTACGCTAAACGGCGAGTAGCCATTCATTGGGGTAGTAGGAGGGTCCCATCGAAAGACGACTGGCTGAAGGATGTCACGTTCGGGCACTCACAACTGACTACGTACTGGGAGCTGATGCCTTCTGCATCGCGACCAAGGGACATTTGGGAGCCGTTTGTGATATGGGCCAGAGAACGTCAAGAACGAGCAGCGACTACCCCATAGCGGAGGTGACGGGGAGCAACACTTAGTGGGATGATGTTGGACAATATTCAGAAAGGGTCGCTTAAGGAGAGGGAGGAGTATACTGGGCACAGGAGTAGAGACGAAACTGGGGTGGTACAATGTGTTGTAGGATGCTTTAAATGACTCTCCATCCAAGATTATGGTAGGGAATACTGATGCTGAGAGCTGGGAATAGTTGGGGGGAGGGGGAGGGAGACTACGGGCACATGTCATAAGCTAAAATAACGTCATCATGCCATGTAAATGATGTATTACAAATGGAATGTTGGGCGCACTGTCTGGCCCTGTTGAATATAGTTTTGTTTGTTGTGAAATGCCAATAAACAAATTAAAAAAAAAAAATAGCTGAAAGAACAGACCATATTTGCAAATCGGCGCTCTTTTTAACTTGAAAAGACATGCCCCATGGGTGTTTTGAAGTTATAGGAGACTGCATGCATTTGTGCTTGCTACAGGCAATGATTGTAGCAAAATCAGGGAATTCAACTGTAAATAACGATCCACCTATCCATAAAAACTAACCCTGGGCATAATACTTTGCTACGCTCACGGAGCATGCAAAGTTTGTGTTACTACGCACTACGCAAATTGCATGTAGCAGAGTAAAAACTGTGCTAATCAACGTAGCAGCAGTATATTAAACACATACAAATGCTTTGTTAAAGCAATTTTCTATGCTAAAAAGCATATAACAAAATCACAAAAATGAACTTTGACAAAGAAAATATCAAGCAATGAGAGAGGTGATGATTTTGGGGTCCACCCTAACCTAGGGGGAGGACCAAGCAGATGCCTTGAACACAAAAAGCATATCATGTGAACGATTCAGTGGTGGTCCCTTCCTCCTAGGACCACCCCAAGCACAGTTATGGGCAAAAATACAATCCCAACCAAAGGCCCTGCAAAGCATTATGGGACGAGATTAGCAGTGGGCAGTGAATATTATAGTGTCCAATATCAAAATAATTCTACAAAGAGCTGCAGTTCAACTAGTCGTTACTAGATGTCCCTCACGAGTCAAATGCAAAAGCATTGAAATTATTAATACATCAAGCTGCAGTTCCACTAGTCGTTACTAGATGTCCCTCACGAGTCAAATGCAAAAGCATTGAAACCCTTTCATGAAGCTTTTGCATTTGACTCGTGAGGACATCTAGTAATGACTAGTGGAACTGCAGCTCTTTGTAGAATTATTTTGATATTGGATACTATAATATTCACTGCCCACTGCTAATCTCGTCCCATAATGCTTTGCAGGGCCTTTGGTTGGGATTGTATTTTTGCCAATAACTGTGCTTGGGGTGGGTCTAAGAGGATGGGACCACCACTGAATCGTTCAAAAGATGTGCTTTTTGTTTTCAAGCCATCAGCTTGGTTCTCTCCCTAGGTTAGGGAGGATACCAAAATCATCACCTCTCTCACTGCTTGTTAATTTATTGATTTCATTTTTGTGAAATGCTATATGCATTTTAGCATATAAAGACAGAGATACTTATTTTATCTTAACTTGCACTGTGTAAGATGCCTTTGGCAATTATTGTACAGTGCAGTCAAGCACACAGCTACGCAATTTGTATAGCTATGTGTAGTTCAAAATGTACTTCACGTAGCTACGTGAAGTGCTACTATGCCAACTACGCCCAGGGTTAATAAAAACAGTCCCACAAACAGTCAAAAACCAGACCAGCCCTTCTGGCACTGCCATATTGCCCTATAGGCCAGTCTTGACCCTGCCCTTCCCTGGGAGATTGATTGTATTGGTACACCCCTGATATAACATGATAATCAATCTGTCTCAGAAATATATACCACAGAGCTCTTTCAAGTGGCAACTTTGGGCAGCCTATCATTGCAGTCTAGCTACTAAGCAAAACAAACGGGCGCTATTGAAAGGACGAGATCTGCCCTTCTTCTCTGCTTTTCCTGAAATTATTCCTTGTCAAGGATTGGGCAGGGTCGCAATCCTTTCTCTTGGTCACGAAAGAGTTGACTGCCTGGCCTAACTCCTACAAATACTGTAGTTCTTGATAGTGGAAACACACAATTTAAGCTCCACCCCTATACATTACCAAAGAGCAATGCTTATGTGCATTAGTACAAGATATTTACTGTGTGTCTTAACCCTATTAATGTAAAGTGCAGCACCAACCATACTGCTAGAGTGTATTCACTGTAGAAAGTAGTCTCTCATATAGGAGTGTGCTCTAATATTTTCATTATAACGTTACAAATTGTAGCTCTCGTTCACATTTACACTTGTGCATTTCAAGTTATATCGCTTACTGAAATTATATTCTAATGTACTTATGTATTAATTTATTATTGTCCTGCATTTATTCTAATCGCAGGTGCATCTATATTCATGTATGCCAAGATGGCCGCAGGGAAGGAGCTGCAGGACTGAGCTCCAGGCTCCGGGATCACTAGTAGTGTAAATCCCGACCGGCTCAGGCTCCTCCAGCCCCCCTGAAGAGATGTACGACTGACCTGCTCACCCGGCCAACGTCAAACGAGGGAGCTCGGGTCCACGACGCAGCTCCAGGGGCGAGAGGGATCCACGCTTCAAACGAGAGGGACCCACGCTTCAAATCTCCAACATCGGAGCTCCTACGCCAGCGAAACGACCCTCGGCGACATCCGTTCCTAACCCGCTGAGTCCTAAAGGCCAGACGGAGAGGTATGCTAGAGCCGGAACGACGAGACATTCTTCAGGCTAGAGTCGAAGCTCTGACGCACAGCCGCCGCAAGCAACTACGCCTGACTGGGTAATGGCCGCCAGGCGCAGAGACACTAGTGGAATCATTCAGCAATAAGGCCATACGAGGACCCCTTGAAGCCTAGATCCTCCTGACCACAGTAAGGCGGGTCAGTTTCGACCCTCGACGGTAACTAGGCTGCCCCGAGGCAGGAGCGGAGCCCAAGGCCTAAACACTTTATGAGCTCACGCTGCCTGACCCCGTAATGGCCGCCATGAACTTATATTACTAAGGCCTCACGAAGACCCCACGAGGCCCTGATTCACCCTACCACAGTAAGGCTGGACATGCTTGACCCCCGACAGTAAATAGGCAGTCCCGAAGCGGGAGCTGAGCCCCGAGTCTCAACACAGCATGATCTCACTGTGCCTGACCCCGTAATGGCCGCCATTCTCAAGACCATTCGAAAAAAATAATTCTTCAATCAGCAAGGACAGAATTACTCCACAGACCGTACTCAGTCTCCGCAAGTTAATTGCTCCCGCTCCCCAGGGCACACGAGCACAGGACTGAAGCGACCCTGCGAGGGCTACCCTGAGTGCATTAAATTGCATGACACTAAGATGGCCGCCCCAGGTTGAATTCACTGATCTTTCCTGATTACTTCTGGGGAGCCAGGAGATCTCGCCAAATCTAAACTAAACAAAGACCGGCCGCAAGAGGGTCTCGATCCAATGCCCCTCCAACACTCTGGACATCGTAACAAGGACTCTCAGGTCAGTGTAGGCAGCCTCCAGGTGCCTGTCCCCAAAATGGCCACCAGGGACTAAACAAGGTCCGGCCACAAGAGGGTATCGATCCAACGCCCCTCCAACGCTCCCAAGAACTCACAGGTTAGTGTAGGCAGCCTCTAGATGCCCGTCCCCTAAAAGCCCACCCGGGACCCAATCTCTGAACCACCGTCGCATCTCTGCAGAGGTGTCCCTGCCACCTATAGAGAGTACCCTTAATGATACAGGCCCCCTTCCCAAGATACCAGTCCAGCACAGACTCTCAAACCTGGTCCTAGAGAAGCCCTAAGCCGTCCGCCCTCTCACCACTGGACCCTCCCTCCCGGGAGGTCAATTTCTCAAGCTCCCCAACCCCCCCACACAACTAGAAAGCACTCTCTGACAACACTTCTATTACACCCCTGAGGGATCCCGCCTCCCTCCGAACCCAGACACAATGCCCCCGGCCACACTAATGGTTGCCACCCCACGGACACCGAATTACCTGAAACCCCACAGGCCGAACTCCTTCACGATTACTTTCCCCTCCAACCTCACAAGTAAAGCGAAGAGACACTTCAAACATAGACTGATCAGACAGCACCCCGAAACACTATTCGTGGACACCTTCCACTGCTCCTCCAAAGGGCAGATAAAAATGGATCTCATCTTCCATACTGAAAGACCCGACAATTGGATCACCATCCTCAACACACATCTCCACATCTCCAAAACTACCTTCACATCCCATAGCCGCAAACTGACGACCTCTCTCCCGAACCACCAGACGCTGAGCGGCAACATCTCCATAACCATCTACTCGAATGGCACAGTCCTGATACAGGCTAATAACGATAACCTCAAGGTTTTCGACTCCCTCTTCCTCTCGCTAAAAAAGGCACCCTTGCACACTACTCGACCCGGCCTGACCCCTCTCTTCCCCCCAGTGAGCCCTCCACGTTAGGTGAGGTGCCAGACCCCTCTCGCGTCCTCTTCGAAAACCTCTCCCCACCCCCTCGAGTCACCTCCCGCAACTCTGCTCCTCCTAATAATGATCCCATCCCCCCTGGCGGACGACCCTCCCACCCTTGCCTCCTCTCTCATCCCAACCAGCCAACCAGGAACGAGCATTACTCCCAAGCTCAGTCTCCCTACAGCTCCACCCCGCCCTCAGGCCACACAAGGCCCAATCCTCGTTATGAGCCAACACTCCTCCTGCCCATGATCCCTCCCAAAGACAAACCAGGCAACTCCTCCCCCAACAGCCACCATGACTGGGACCCACCCCCTCCGGCAATGCTGCCCCAGGCACCCCCCCTCCCACCTTGGATAACACGACGCATCGCCTCAACCTCCTAGAAACTCAGCTTGAAATCCTGATCCTAGGCCTGAACGAAACTTTATCCAACCTGGTCACGATCCGAAAGCCCACTCAGCCCCCCACCTCACTGCCAAATCTCACCCAACCCGGGTGTGCCACGGTACCGCCCCCCAGCGGGCCCCCTGTCCCCCCCAGGTCTTGGCCATCGAACAACAGAATGGGTACTGAGAATCGCTCTGAGAGACCCAGAAGATCAAAAGCCGCACTTTCCTCCCGGGAAGCGGCATACCTAGCCTCAACCTATGACTCTCCCTCTAATCCCTCCCCTAAATCCATGATCCAAGTAATTACGGGAGTCGGAAGAGAACACCTTCCACCGAGAGACCCTAGACCCCCAGCTCACCTAACTTCTCTACCTAGGGCCCCATCTACTAAGAATCCAAGCAACAAAGGGTCCCCCATTAACTGCATGCTCCTAAACTGCAGATTGGTCTCTAAACATACATCCGAACTAGCAGAAGCCATCCTCTCCCATGATATAGACATAGCATTCATTACGGAGACCTGGCTCAACAATCTCTCTTACCCCAGCATGGACATGCTGGTGCCTCCTGGATTCACAATGATCAACAAAGATAGGAAAGTGCAAAGAGAAGGGGGCATAGCAATCATTCACAAGAATAGCATTTCCATCACGGAAACTGCCTCCTGCCTGTATAGCTCCTTTGAATGTTTCTCAGTCAACATCAAGACAAGCGACAACAGCCCATCTCTCTGCCACCTCCTGTATCACCCCCCAGGCAACTCCTCCAAATTCGGGGAACACCTCTCTGACTTGATTGCCCATTGCTTATTCGGAAACTCAAATAACATAATTCTTGGCGACCTTAATCTAAGATGGAATGAAACAAAAAACCCACTTATTCAAACCCTAAACAACCTCCTACTAGAAAACAACCTGACCCAACACTGCTCAGAAGAAACACACCACAGAGGAGCAACCCTCGACGCAATTATTGCCGAAAGCAATGCAATCACCATCGACCACATCCTTCCCATAGACTGGTCCGACCATCACATCATCCTTTTTCACATCAACCAAGCGGTCCTAACTCAACACCCCATGCAGGACCCCCCCAAATGGATTAGGAACACAACTCAGATCCCTCGAGCGGATCTAGAAGAAAGAATAAGCGCGCTCCTCCCCAACATCACTGATCACCTCCCAACTATCGAACTCACCTCTCTCTACAACTCGAATATGACGCTCACCCTGGACCAACTTGCCCCACTAAAACTAAAAAAACCCAGGAGCATTCCATCCAGATCATGGTTCACCACTGACATCAACGAAGAAAGAAGACATCTAAGAGCCTCAGAAAGAAACTGGAGGAACAATCCCACCGCCCTCCATCGCGATCATCTCCAAGCAGCCCGCAGGAACTACAAAAAGTACATTAAGAACAAAAAGACTTCTTTCTTCTGCTCTGTGCTAGACAACGCAAAAAACAGACCCAAAGAGCTCTTCAATATCATCAGGAACCAAACCTCTAAGCCAGTGACATCCTCAACTCAGACATCTAAAGAACAATGCGACAACTTCGCCATCTTTTTCAACGACAAAATCGCCAAGATCGATCTCTCACTTGGCTCCAATCTCATCCCCTCAACCGAGATCCAGGCGTCTGAAACCAACGATAGCGCTTCCTTGAACCCCCCAAAACACTGGGCCTCCTTCATTCCCATTCAGGAAGCAGAGATAGTCAAACTAATCTCCAACGCTAAACCCTCATCCCACGCCCTTGATCAGCTACCCCTCAACTGACCAAGGACTTGAAGCTCGTCCTAGCCCCGCTATGGTGCAAGATCATTAACAGCTCACTGAGATCAGGAGTCGTACCAGACTGCCTCAAAGTTGGTCAAGTCACACCACTGCTGAAAAAGCCCGGACTAGACACTGAGGATCTGAATAACTTTAGACCTGTCTCGAACTTACCGCTTCTGTCCAAAATCCTGGAAAGATGTGTACTCCCTCAACTGACCCAACACTTGGACAATATCAACCTTCTAGATCCCCATCAATCGGGCTTCAGAAAAGGCTGCAGCACTGAAACCACAATCCTCAATGTCATAGACGACCTACACAAGTCACTCGGCTCGGACCAATGCTGCCTTCTCATCCTCCTGGATCTATCGGCTGCATTCGATACAGTCGATCACAAGCTTCTCATCAAGGTTCTACAAGAAAGGGCTGGTCTTGAAGAGACGGTCCTCCAATGGTTCTCTTCCTTTCTCCACAACCGCTCACAAACAATAAAAATTTAAAATTTAGAGTCCGACATCCACCCCATTAACAGGGGTGTTCCACAAGGGTCAGTGCTCTCCCCTCAGCTTTTCAACATTTACATAGAACCCCTTACCACTCTACTCAGGAAATCCAACATCCCTTTCCACTTATATGCAGATGACACGCAGTTATATCTGGAAACCTCCTCCATTGACGACATCCAGAGTCTCAATGCCACGCTTAGAGAGGTTCAACATTGGCTCTCAAGTAACCACCTGAAACTCAATCAAGAGAAAACGGAAATACTCCTCATTTCCAACAAAGACGAAAACCCCCAAATTGCAGAATGGCTCAAAGCTATTGACGCCCTCAAGGGTAACCTCATCCAGGCGTACTCAGTAAAATCTCTAGGTATCACCCTAGACCCGAAACTGGACATGAAAAAACACATTACCCTAGACCCGAAACTGGACATGAAAAAACACATTACAAGATCCGCTAGAAGTTCCTTTCTCAACTTGAAATTACTGTACAAAATAAAACCCTTCCTCCCGCCCAAGGACCTTCAACAAGCCACCTAAGCACTGGTGCTCTCCAGAATCGATTATGGGATTGCAGCCCTGACTGGTACAGCAAAGTCTCACCTCGCCCCCCTGAAAACAACCTTTAATGCAGCAGCCAGAATGGTCACCGGTACTAAGAAATTCGAACACATCTCCCCTGCACTCAGAGAACTTAAATGGCTCCCAATTGAGTTGCGAGCCAGCTTCAGAACAGCCTGCCTCACGCACAAAGCCCTGCACACAGGCAAACCAGAATACCTAGCCGCCAAACTCAAAAGGGCCGGCCAGTCCAGGAACCTCAGGAGCTCCAACACTCTGCTACTCATCCCGCTGAAAACTCGCAAACAAAAAACTGCGGCCAAATCGTTTGCTGGAAACGCCCCCAAAATCTGGAATTCCACCCCCCCCCACATCAGAACGATCCCCTCGTTTCCAAAATTCAAAAACTTGCTCAAAGTCCTCCTCCTTGACCGCTCTCGAGTGAACCGATAGGAGCCAAGGAAGTACCTTAGCCGGCATTCCACCTAACTTCAACTATGTGACCGGTGACACTGACTCAGGTTTGGAACCTTCAGGTCCCAGGTTTGCCCTTGCCTACCAGAGTCCTTCTGGGGGAGGTCCCTACATAAAGGCATGGGGGATCCCTCAGTATGTAGAGGAGTTTTCACCTGGCTAGGGCTACTAGACTGGGTGCCCCTAATCTGCTGATGGGGGGTTCCTCTGGACAGGGGGCCCGGGGGGGTCCACTGACCTCCCTGACCTCTGCAGCCCTGGGCTGGCTGAGGCAGGGTAGAGAGGGGCAGGTTACCTGCTCCAGACTGGGTACCACCTTGGAAGGGTCCTCTGCCATCAGGGCAGTGGCCAGGCCAGGCCTGGCTACCTCTGGGGCAGTTCCTTCACTAGGGGTAGGGTCAGTTCCCTGAGGAGGCTGACCCTTACCTACTGTCTGGAGGGAAGAAGACTTTTCTTCAACCCTTGTGCTCTCTTTTGGGGGAGAGTGGGCCATTCTTTCAGGCTCCATCTCTCCAAATTCTTGGGCTGGGGCTGTGGCCATTACAGCCCCACTAACCTTTACAGGGACGCCCAACATCCTAAGGTGGGTTTGGTGTTCAACTTCAGCCCAGGCTGAAATCTCCAGATCATTGCCCATCAGGCAATCTACAGGTAAGGTGGGGGACACTGCCACTCTCTTTGGGCCTGTGACCCCCTCCCAGTTGAGATTGACTATGGCCATGGGGTGATCTGTTCTGACACCATCAATGTTGGTCACCTGGTATTTAAACTCAGGTAAAAGCTGGTGAGGGGGGACTAGTTTCCCTGCCACCATGGTGACACTAGCCCCTGTGTCCCTAAATGCCACAGCTTTCTGACCATTAATCATTGGCTCCAGTCTGTACCTGCCCATTGCTGTGGGACCCATGGTAAAGGTGGCAAATCCTACACCACCATCAGAGTCAGAGGAGTCTGTTGAGGGGTCCCTGTCTGAACCAGGGCCCACCTCTGTTCCTGTTGCAAAAGCACCTAACTTTTTGGGTGCACTACTCCCAACTGGAGGATTACTACTGGTAGTACCAGGAGGGGGTAGTAGTTGCTGGGGGAACATTTTCGTTATTGCCAATCCAGGGGCAACTGGGATCAGATTTCCAGTGCCCAGGCTTTTTACAGACATGGCAATATGGTTTCTTTTCAGGAGAGGAAGTAGTTTGGGACCCACCCCCAGAAGAGGAATTTTGGGGCCCTGTAGTGGACTTATCCTTAGATTTATCCCCACCTTTCTCTTGGGACTTAGTAGAATCTTTCTTCTGGTCACCACCCTGATTTCTAGTTTTTACTCTGGTTCTGACCCATTTGTCTGCCTTCTTTCCCAATTCTTAGGGAGAGGTCAGATCAGAGTCCACCAGATACTGGTGCAAAAGCTGGTTTTGACAATTATTAAGGATCTGCTCCCTCATAATCAAATTGTACAATCCTAAAAAGTCATGCACTTTGTTGCCATGTATCCAACCTTCCAGAGCCTTTGTAGCACAATCTACAAAATCAACCCAGTCTTGAGTCTGAGCTTTTTGGGTGTCTCTGAACTTCAACCTATACTGTTCAGTGGTTAGGCCAAACCCATCTATCAGAGCACTCTTCAAGACTGTGTAATTGTCAGCATCCTCTTCTCTTACAGTGAGGAGCTTGTCTCTACCTTTGTCTGCAAAGGAGAGCCACAAGATTGCTGCCCACTGCCTCTGGGGGACCTTCTGAACTTTACAGGCCCTCTCCAGTGCAGTTATCCATTTGTGGATGTCATCCCCACTCTGGTAGGGAGGGACAATCTTGTTTGGGTTTCTATGGTCATAAGACCTTTCCCTATCTCTAGGGATATTGCTGCCACCATGGGACTCTAGTCCCAACTTTCTTTTCTCTCTAAAGAGATCTAGGGACTCCCTGTCTAAGGCTACTTGCTTCCTTCTGAGTTCAAGCTGAGCTTCCTCATATTGAATCAGCCTCTTTCTTCTCTCATGAGAGGATTCCCTCTTATGAGATGAGACAGAGCTCCCTATTGAGGTGCCAGAGTGGTTAGACTCCTGAGAAGGAGATCTAGACTTCCTGGGCACACTCATAATCCTTCCTGGGGGGACAAAGAGGGCATCATCCTGATCATCCTCTTCATCTTCCTCAGGAGGGATTTGGTTATCCAGGTCAAGGTCATTGTCACCCTCCTGGCCAGTTTCAGAGGGGGGGCTGGGGGTATTTCTACCCCTGGCCCCTTCCTCTTGTTCTGCCCCACCCTCAGCTCCTACCCCTTCAGTCCCCAAGGGCTTACTAAGGTCATAAGCCACCAACAACTCTTTAAGGTGTTGGGTGGTGGGACTTTGGCCTGTCCTTATTTTTCTCAAGTTACATAATGCTCTCAATTCCAAGAATGGGAGTGTATCATACTTGGAGGGTGGAAGCTCAGTGGCTTCCTGCAAGGATTCTTTAGATCCTACCCTTAAAGACATTACTAGTGTGGTGTGGTGTATGCACTACCTACTCTAGTGTGGCCTACTAAACTCTCTTGAGTTGTAGAAAGGGTGTGCTATCCCTTAACACACAACTCTAAGTTCAGTAGAACTTACTGTATTCTAAGCTTAAATTATATGTACCTTAGGTACCTTTAGTGGTTTTCAGTTGATCAATTCAATTGAGATTATCTGGTAAAACAATAGCAAGCTGGAATCCCACCGCTGCCACCAATGTGAGAAGTTGGCCTGGTATATGCTGTCCACTAATTATAGTGGGCACCTTGCACCAGTCCAAACAACCCCTTATTGGAGATAGGTTAAAGACAACCTTATTGAAAGCTATCCTGTGGTAGCTATGGAGAGCAGCCTTCAGGCTAAGTCTTGAAGGAATGTAAAGCAGCTTGTTTTACCAGTCTATAATCTCTTGAGTGATCAAATGAAAGAGCACCACACCAGGTATATATTCAAAATATATGTATTTATTGCTAAACACACCCCTCTAGTCTCTTTATGAGGCTAGAGTTCGAAGTACATAAGTTAGAAGTTATTTAAACACAGTAATAGCACAAATACACGTTTGGGCCCTAGGGCATACCAAACCATATACCAATAAAGTGGTATAAGAACCACGACTGAACTAGACACTAGGCCTAGAGCCTCTAGAAGTGCTTGGACCACAAGGAACCACCCAAGGTAGTACCACAGGAGACTTCTATGGAGAAAGTCGTGATCGGGAAATTAGAGAAAAGGGACACTTAAAAGAGGACTTGGACCAAACCCTTTGAGATCTAGGACTTTGAAGAGTCTCTACCCACGGGAGCACCGGAGTACTCGTGTTACCTCACCCAGGGAAGCCGGGTGCATAGGTGCCTTTCGGGGTCGGGTTTCGTCGTCGATTTGAATGGCGATCTGCTGCAAAGTGCTGCTGGCGACCAAGAGAAAAGTGTCCGGGTGGATCCAAGAGTGGATCGGAGTTCTGAAGAACCTGAAAGCAGAGGGGACAGAGTCTGGGTCACTAGCCAGTGACCAGGAAGGCGATGGACAGATGCCCACCGATGTCGAGTGCTTCAGGTGCGTTGACAGTCGTCTTGACTCTTCAGCCACGAGGTCCAGGAGGCGTTGTCGGCAACCAGGAGCAGGATTCAGGCTGGTACACGATGTTTGTCGAGTGCTGAGGTGTCGGCGACTGGATTGGACCCAATAAGCTTTGGCAACGGCAAGTCTCGATGCAGAGGAAGATCGTCGATGGTGCAGACCAGCAAGGTCTGGGGAACTCACCCAGCAAGGTTAAGTGAGGGCAAGCCTGGAGCAACCAGGATGCCAAGTTAGGAAAAGATTGGCCTTCGTTAAGGGCTACTAGCCAACGGGCTAGCGACCGCGAAGGAGTGGGGGCCAATGATCTTCGGTGCAGGTGGTGCTGGAGGCCAGGGCTACTCGGAGCCCAAAGCACGACTTCTTGGGAGACCCAGAAGAGGATGCACTTGCAAATGTGCTCGGTGTCCAGGGGTCACGGTCTCAAGTCACCCACGATAGCCATGGGCCTCAGCTTTGCTGGGGACTCAGGGTAGCCTCGGGGAAGTCTGAGAATCCACCTCTGGTGATGCGATGACTTCGGTTTCCGCGGGAGCTTCAGAAATGCGAACCGGACAGTTGCTTCTTTGGTGCCTGCCAAGCAGGGGAGTCACTCCTTGACCCCAAGGGAGATTCTTCTGTCCTCTATTCGTGAGTAGAGCATCGAAGGTCCAGGATTCAGTTTCAGAGTTTCGTCCAGGGATAATCTAAAGTCCTAAGGACTGGGTTCCTATACTTATACTAAGGATAGGGGTTGGACTACTCTGTGGCCCCACCTATGGGTGGGTCAGGGCAGAGGGGTGGCTACACCCTTTCCCTTTGTCCAGTTCGCGCCAAAGCAGGGGCTGCAAGCCCCTGATCCGGTTTGAACTGGGGTATGCACAGGGACACCAAATGTGCCCCCAGTGCAGGACTTCAAAGCACCCGAAAGTGCTCCCGCCCAGCCCCAATACACATTATCCTGTCTGGGGAGGTGGTCACACCTCCCTGGGACAGGAAACCTATTGTCCAGGCCTCCCCTGCCGGAGTTTCGTCCAGCAGCAGGAGGCCAGACTCGTGTCTGTGGCAGCAGCATCCATTTTGTGATGCCAGGGCTTTGGAAAGAAGTTACCGGGCTAGCCAGAGTTAACATGTCTTTCCCTCTAGAAGGGTGGAATGCTACCCCCGCCGCCAGAATTGGCGGGGGGTAGTATTCCAAGATGTTTGACACCAAACACAACATGTTTAGGTGCAGCCATTCCAAAGTTAGCATTTTACCGCAAGGTTATAATGCGCTTAAGAGTATATGGTCAGGCTGCACTACAAACAGCATCAGAGATGGTCTCCGAATGCTGCAGAGGGGCCCTGCTCATGCAGGGGCACCCTCTCACATAGGAACCATGCACTCTGCCTTTAGGATTCATAAGGCCTGCCTTAGGAGTGACTTATAGGTTTATACGTGTGTATGTATTTAGTGATATAGGTAACCTATATCACAGTAAGGGGTGCATGCACCACCTTACCCAGGCTGCAGTAGCAGACCTGTGGTGTCAGTTTGGATGGCCTTCCAGGGGTGGCATAATACATGATGCAGCCCCTGGTAGGCCTCTGAGGTACCTACGCCCTTGGTACATAGTATACCATATACTAGGGACTTATAAGGGCACTCCAGATTCCAATCAGTGATGTGCCTAAGGCACATGGAAACCTTTTTACAGAGAAAGCAGATAGACTGGGGCCCTGAATAGCAGGATCCCAGTCCAACTAAGTCATAAACCAGCAAAACACCATAAAAAAAGTGGGGGCAACCATATAGTCAGATTCCACCTTCCTACATAAACTGACTGTCTTACTAAGCTTAACCAAAAGCTTTAAGAATTGGAGTTATGTTTAACGTCACTCAGCATTTTACTATGTGGTTCCAATTCATGTGATAAACAAATATGTGGCGAACATAAAGGTTGTTTCAAGCTTGTGATCAAGCCAATAGGTTTTGAGGCAAGGCCAATCCAGCCGGATTTTGTTGGAGCACTCCAGGGTATTTTCATCAAGGATTTGATAATTTTTTGTTTAGTTTTTGCCAGTGAATAAAGCCTAGAATTGCCCCAAAGCTCAGAACCATATAATGAAGCATTTACAGCTTGTGCCATATACATTTTGAAAGCAGGTTATTTAGGGTGTGTTGAAGAATGCTTTGCAAATTCAAGAATTGTTGAGTGTAAAAATTCAAGGTTTTGGTTGAGGGGATGAAAGCCCCCCCAGGCAACAACCACAATCCTTGTTAGGGTAACCACAAACATCACTAAATTAACTTGCGCTTAGCCCTCTGGTAGCTTGGCACAAAAACAGTCAGGCTTAACTTAGAGGCAAATTGTAAAGTATTTATGCAGCACACAAACAGTAATAAAGTTAAAACATAACACAAGAAGAATGCGGTGGAGCACAGGCCGGGTATAGTTTAGAGACCCCTCCGAATTGTACCTTATTTCCTTTGTGGGAGGTCCTCACAGCGTTGCTTTGCAACACTTGGCATCGGTTCTGAAAAAGCTTTCAGCTCTTTGGTGAGGTTTTGCAGGGCTTTGCTTTGCTTTGCTCGGTGTTGGTTGCTATGAAGCTTTCAGATTTGTAGCCAGGCTTTGCTGGATTGTGCGTTGCTTGGCGTCTGTTCTGCTGAAGCTTTCAGCTGTGTGGCAAGGCTTTGCGTCGATTTGCGCCAGATTTGATGGAACCTTCAGTTAGACAAAGACCAGTTAGGCAAGGAGGAGTTCGCTCTGATGCCCACAAAGGTTGCAGGATGTTTAGACGCACATCTAGGGGATCAGGGACTCACTCCAGCAGAGGCTCAAAGCGCTCAGACAAGTCCAGTTTCATGCCCAGGCAGGCCCAGGTCAGCTGGGCAGCTGGGCAGTTGCAGGAAGGCCTCTGGAGCTTGTTGTGTCCCTGTAGCTCAGATAGGAGGTTAGTTAACTGACCCTTTGAGCGACTCAGGCAGCCTGAGATGAAGGGATCCGGTACATTCTTCGTTCTTACAGAGCAGGGCAGTTCTCAAGCAGGAAGGTAGCCCTCTGCGGGTAAAGGCAGTCATCAAGCAGCAGGGCAGTCCTCTAGTGGCAGCAAGACAGTCCTCTGGGGAGCAAGGCAGACTTTGAGCAGCAGGACAGTCCTTTTCTAATGTCCACAGGTCCAGGAGTGTACTGAATCTTCACTCAGGAGGTCCAATATTTATACCTGATGCCAACCTTTAAAGTGGGGGCATTTTTCAGACTACCCCCACATCTGGGTCTGAAAAGTTCTTCCCTTCTCCTGCAAAAGGCTGCAAGAAGTCTGGGGTGACAAAAACTGTCAAGTTCATTTTTATGTGCTGAAGCTAAGCCCTTTGAAATGCAGGTGGGGAAGGGAACAACTCTACCGCCAACCATCCTGGTAGTATGGCCCATCCTGCCTACACCCACTCTCACTATCTGACTGGAATACAGAAACCCTAACAGCAGAGACATTCACAGTCATGTGACCCAGGACACTGGCAGCAGGCACCAAATTGGTAGGGCAACTTTCTAAAAATGGCATTTTCAGATTTGTGACTTAGAATCTGTCTTTACCTTTAAAAATATTTTAAGCTACAATTCATTTGAGTCTATGCATAATATTTCTACCTGCTCATAATCAAAAGTTAGCACATATTAAATGTAATAAGATAACCCAATTTAGGAGTTTTTTACTATGAGGACAAACGACCTACTTTTTAACAGCAATGCTCCCAGCCCTATGGACCTGTTACGGATAACTTGTATTTGTTAAAAAGGTAGGTTTTGGCCTGGTAAAAGGTTTATTTTGCCAGGTTGAAATGCTGATTTTAAATCTTCACTAAAATGGCAGACATGAGACATGTTTAAAGAGATACTTATGTGGGTGCCACACTGAGTGCTGTAGACCCACCAGTAGCATTTTTTACAGACCCTGGGTACATGTAGTACTATATACTAGGGACCTATAAGTAAATTAAATAGACAGATCAAGTGTAAGCCAATTGTACCTTGCTTTAGGGCAAGAGTACAAGTACTTTAGCACTGGTTAGTAGTGGTGAAGTGCACAGAGTCTGAGTGCCAACAAAAATGACATTTTAAAAACAGGAGGGGTGAAGGGAAAAAACGTTTGGAGGAAGACTGCACGATGGATGTCAGGTCTAATACCAAGGATCTATGATTAGTGATTTTTGTGGTTACCCTAACAACTCAGGCATGTCTGGTATTCTAATACCTAAGTTGTCAGATTCTGTAGCCCTTTTCAAGGCAATTCCATCCATGTGTATCGCTCCTCTAAAAATATTTGTGGGGATTGAAGGTCATAAGCTTTGTTTTAGATGGATTAATCTCAATGCCATGTGCAGAGCAAAATAATCTGATTCTCATCAATAAACTCTCAAGCCCATAGGTGTCTTGAAAATCAGGATCGTATCACCGGCATATGGCAACGCCAGAGTTTTTTTACCTGGAACTTTTCGTGAATCATTGTCACAGTTCACAAGATAATCAATACACCCATTATTAAAAAGAGAAAGAAGTGAGGTGCCAAAACACAACCCTGTCATACTCCTCTTTTAATAGCTACTTTCTCCAACACATCATGAAGACCCCTTCTTACTTTTGCGTAACAGTAAGAATAAAGATGCATTGTAATATTGAATAGGTTTATATGTTTGACTTCATCATACAACACCTTACATAATTTAGATTGTGGAACCATGCCTGCTGTGTCCTAACTAAGTAGCTTAGTCTATTGTTTCATTGAATATTTAGGATGATATAATTTTCTTTTGTCCACTTTACAGGTTCAGGATTTATCAGAATAGGAGCATTACTATTGTGTTTGGACTTCTTATGAACAGAATACTGTTCTGTACCATCTATGAGTGTGATGCCTGCCTTGTTTGGTCTAGCTAACATGTAGGTCACTAGGTTGGCAGACTACTAGAGTAAGGACTTGTTGAATAAAGAAATTAAAAGTCTTTGTATATTAGGAGGGTGCTCATTGGCAGTGCCAAAACTCTGCTCACCTGCATTTTATAAAGACATTTTTATGTATGAATATTGCAGTATCTGTGTAGTGCAATGGAGAGCTTCACATAAGATTTGAGCGCAATAAATATTTTTGGAACCTTTCAGCAAGTAGGAAGGGATTGGTGTTGATACAGAGAGATTAAACGTGCTGTGTTCATGTTTCTTATCTCCTTGGGCTACTTGGGGGTTTACAAAAAAGCAAAGACTGCAGCATGGGAGCACATGAGAATATCAGCAAGACTTTCTAGCTTGTGCCGAGCCAAGAGGAGAAGGACACTCGGGTTTACAATCTTAAAACAATGCCATCTCAGGGTTTTCATAGTTCTGCCTCAGAGAAGGTGTTTGATAACCTTCGATTTATATTTCCAAAGCTTGGCTTCTGAGCAGCAGCCCATTGCCAATCATTGTATGTTTGTTCCTCTAAGCTCTAGAATTCAAACATTTAGGATCAAAACAAGTGGCAGGTCAGGTCATTATAAGGAGGACCCTTATAAAAGATGTTTTATATGCCCTGGGGATAGATAAATTGCACATTTCACTTTCCCCATTGTAGTAAAGTGCCTCCCAAAATCTACTTTGGTGCTAAGAGCACTGTGGAGTGAGGATCTACACTAATTCTGCATATTGAGGTCCCCTAAAGTCTCCCCTAGTGTCCCAGGAGTGGAGGTCATGTAACTATAAGCAGGGCCCTTATAAAAGATGTTTTATATGCCCCGATGATGGCGAAATTGCACATAGCAGTTTCTCGATTATAGAGGCCTAGAACCATAGGATAACATGGCAATAGTTTATGAATGTATAACTATCGCTAGGAATCAAAGAAAATTTAATTCAAGGACTTAGGAGAAAGGTACTGATAAATCCAACAATATGCTATTGTTGAATTCATCCTAAAGTATACAGAAAATAAGTTTAAAGCCTTTCTTGTCTGTAAGTCAAAATGCAGCCTTCCTGTGGGCTTCCCTGATTTTTCATAGTTAACAGGATTAGCCAGGCTGCTTTGATGAAGTAATAAGTGTCTCACCCTGAGAGAGGCCAACTGTTGGAGAGAGCTGTGCTACACATGAATGCCAGAGCAGGGGGGAGGGGTCGTAAAGCATGAGCTTCAAAGGAGGAATAAGACAGGCAGAGAATGCCAGGTCCATCTACCCCCCAACCCCTCTGACCCTTCCAGATGGCAGGCTTAAGGCAGGAATTTGCAGATGGTAGGGGGGAGACTATGGAAATGAACCATACTGGAGGTCGGTTTAACTAGTTCTTGCTCCTCTGCTGAGATTTCAGCCATACTGAATTTTGGAGAAATAGTGCTTTCTGGGAGAAGATTATGCCACACTTTGGAGGAAGTGGTCATGTTCTGGGGTGCTGCCCTGCACCTCATTTCACAGAATTGCTCTCCTGCCTGACCCCAGGGAACACTGAATAAATATGTAAGAGAAGCACAGACTCTAAATCTGCCGCTTGAAACTAAAAGAAGAAGAAGGCATGCCAAGCTGTAAACTTGATTTGCACCATCAGGCCCTGCATTCTGACTGACTGCACCTGCTGCATTATCTGGAACTACTGCCCTTTGGATGTACCTTGCTTCAATAGGAATAAAGAGTGGACTCTCTGAAGGCTACAGGTTAACAAAGCTCACCTAGACCATCACCACCAAGAATCCTCTTCCTGGAGTGCGTCCAGTGGATTTGTAAGAGTTTTGTCCAGGTGCATTGTGGGAATTGTGGTCCAAACCTTTCAAGGGCCAGACCCTTGAATTAGTTTTCGACACTTTGGACCCTCAAGAGGAATTTCAGGAAGAAATTCCAGACGTTTGGAGAAGTTTGGAGCAATTCTGGAAAAAAGCTTCATAAGGGGACTGACTCAACAGCGAGAGCCAAGCCAGCCACCTTCAACAGCGAGCCAGCCTGCCCTGCCAGTTCATCCTGCTGAAAAGCTTTGGTGGTCAGACTTCCAGAGTTTAAATGGGAGCTCACTTGAAAGCAAACCTGTGAACCCTCACTGAATTCAGACTGGTGAAGAACATCAAGGGACCCTGGCAGAAAAAGCTCCAGAAATGTTTCTAAGTCCGAAGGTAAAAACTTGACTTAGATCTACCGTGAGAGGTATCTGAGCAGGGCTCCATCGTGGTTAGCCTGAAACTTTGACTTGTTCTCAGTCAAGCGCTACCAGATGTCCCAAAGTGGCACTGTAGGTTTCTAGGTGCAATGAAGTGCTAAATCATTAAAAATTCATATCTCCAGTTCCCTACATTGGATTTTTGTTGTGTTAGTCATTTTGAAAGATAGAAATATTTCCTATTTCTATAAATTGGTGTGGGATTTTTATGGTGTGCTGTGTCTTAAATATTCACTGAATTGGTGTTTTTAAATGCTTTGCATACCTGTCTCCTAAATTAAGCCTGCCTGCTCACAGCCAAGCTACCAATGGTTGAGCATGGGAATAATTTATTGAGACCTATACTGAGCGTTAACCGTGTTAGTGGTCTAATTGCCAGTGGTAGATGCATATTTACTACTACTATTAACTCACTTTTCAACAACAAGTAACTCTCCTTAGAGAGAATTCTGGAAAAAAGATGCCTTTCCTTCTTCCTTCAATACATTGTTGTGGTGTCGACATTGCCTATGTGCATCTGTGTGGTGTTAAAACTCAACCAATATATCAGAGAGAACAATCTCTGAACAACAATCAGTCAGCCTTCAGGAGTGAATGCAGCACAGACTCTGATATTCTAAATTTCATATATTAGGCCTGAGGACTATGGAGTCCAGAGAGTCCTGCCATCTTATGCTTCTAGACATCTCTACATCATTCAAGGTTCACTGACAAAATATCGATGTCAAAAATATAGATGTCAAAAATATAGATGAAAAAATATAGAATGCAAAAATATAGACTCCCTATACTTAAACAGGTAAGTCCAAGAATATCGGAAAAAAATATCAATGTTAAAAATATAGTTGTACAAAATATAAATTTTTATATATATATAAAATTAAATAATAAATATTAAATATATTAAATAATAAAATTAATTAAAAAAATAAAGTAGATTTAATATACATAACATATATATATATATATATATTTATATATATATATATATATATCCTGCAGGCAAACGCTCCTTCCGGGCACCAGGAGACCCGTGGGAGGTGGCGCGCTCCCGGAGGAGCCACCGGTAATCAAATCCAAAAGAACAATTGCGTACTCAGCGCGCTCTCAAGGATACAATCCACAAGGTTAGCGGTATCAAAAAAGGAGGATTTATTCCATCATAAATCCACACACAACGTGACGCGTTTCAACCGTCAAAGCGGTCTTGTTCACACAAAGTGCAAAGAGATCGTCATAAGTAAACATACAAAATAATGGTAGGACTACTAGTTCAGTTTCAAATCCAAGAAATGAAAAGTGGACTTGGCTCAGATAGAAAAATGGGTGCCATTTTGTAGTGGTAAATACCATGACTATGCCGAGAATAGTCACACAGTCAATACATTGCTACAATACATGACTGCACAGATAATACTGACTGCATAATCAAAAAAGCAAGCAAAAAAGCAAGGCATTTGAACATACTAATATGTAACTGTGCAAATTAAAGACACAGGTAATAAACATAAGAATAATGATGTTTAAAACGCAAATATCAGTTGTCTCCATATAAAAGAATGACTTTAAAGACTATTCTTTCCCCAAGTGGGATGGTGACAAACTCAGATTGCAAGGCAAACCGATCATAATGTCTTAGCATAATGCGTTGAATTGCTGCTGAGCCAATATTTCATGATATTACCTCTCTAAGTAAATACAAGCCCCATAGTGGGTACATTTCATAACTGAACTTATGACTGATCATAAACCAGTGTGTATATCAAAAACAAAATACAAAAAGGGAAGTGAAGATGAAATCCTTATCTGAGAGACAGTGGGCATCCAAAGAAAGAATCCACCAGAAGAAAAGGTTAGGGAACCCGGGAGGTCCCAAGTTGTATCCAAGGGCCCCTTCCTTTCCTCCTGAAAAAGACAAGACACAGCACGATTGTTAGAGAGAGGACCTCAATACCAAATGATAAAATATATATGTAAATGAGAAATCAATTATGCAAAACAGAATAAGACATAATAAAACACATTCAAACGAAACATAAGCACATGGCTCTGTTCATTGTGATGCATGTACTCAATATGGCATAGGTTGGTGGTCGAAACATGGCATTGCGGTAAGGCTCTGCAAACAATTAGCAAAATCTCTACAGACTATGCAGGTGTATTGCCAATTCCTCATCGTTATTGTGCCCACCTGGCTGTCTCATTCCTAAGTCAATTATGTATCTAGATTCACGTTGTCTGAGAATTAATTCTCTATTGCCCCCTCTGACGCCCAGATTAACTTGTTATACCACAAAGTACTTCAGTTTGGAACTGTCAGAATAGTGATGTTGAGCGAAATGTCTGGCTATGGGGTAGTGGTGATCTTTATTGTTAATAGCCCTCATATGTTCCAAGACTCTCTTTTTGGCTTGGTGTGTGGTACTGCCCACATACCACAAGTTGCACGGACATTCTAAAATGTAAATGACATATGGGGAACTACAAGTTAAGAATTGTTTTATTTGTATAGTTCTGTTGGTGGCAGCATTGCGATATTCTCTTCTCATCAGACTTCCGCTGCATGCCTTACAATGGCCGCAGGGATAGAAGCCTTGTAAATTCATGTTGTTTCTGCCTGTGACGGTGGTAATGTCACTGTGTACTAGTAAATTTCTAAGATTGCGTCCCCTTCTGTACGTAATCCTGGGTCTTTCAGGAATTGCGTTCCCAATAATCGGATCTTTGGTAAGAATTTCCCAATTCTTTGCTAGTATTTTTTGTATATTTTTGGAGTCACCACTGTAAGTCAGTATGATTCTCGTGGTGTCCATCTCCCTTTCATCATTGTCTGTGGCTTCAATGTTGGTTAGAGTGGTCATTCTTTCAACTGTTCTGACTTTCTCAACTGCTTTTTTGAGAACCCAGACAGGGTATCCTCTTTCCCTGAACCTTGCAAGCATGATATCCTGTTCCTTGTTAAAGGTCTCGTCTGAGCTACAATTGTGTCTCACTCTGAGCAGCTCCCCGTATGGAATACTCCACTTGAGAATATCCGGATGGCTGCTCAGAGCGTGGAGCAAAGTATTGCCAGCTGTGGACTTCCTGAATAGTACAGTGTGGACTTCATTGTCGTAAATTTCCACTTTAACATCCAGGAACTCCACAGAAACAGAAACCTCCAGTGAACGAGGCACTGAATCAACGGCTACATCTGTAACCTCAGGCAGTTCGGCATCAGGGAATGAACCAGAGACTCGCCCTAAAACTTTTTTAGACGAGTATCGGCTCCTACGCCGGGGCCGCCAAACAACAAGAGCATCCCCGAAACCCAAAAGCAAGAATCAGAACACACAAGGCCGGGGCAGAGGAAGAGGTCGGAGCACCAACGTAAGAGGAGGAAAAGACTCAAACAAAGATGGGGCAAGAGACAGCAACAGGGAGCACGTGGGAAATTCATCAAGTCGCTCCAGACTGGCTTTATAATGGATGACGAACAGGTAAACCGAACAATCATTAATCTTACAGACAAACCCTTGAACCAACTGGAGAAAATAACACTATGTCTGGGTTTATCCTTCTGTCCCACCCAACCCATTGACTATGTTGGTACCCGTATTGATTTATTTAAATTCTGTCGGAATTTAAATTGAAAAAGTGGCACAGATTAAAATCCTCCAATGCTAGAGAGTCAATGCATTCTGGCAAAACACATACTGATGAAGATCTTAATATATATGATATTGAGACTTTGGTAGTGTTGCATGAGTTGGAAGGTGGGAGTGATGAATGTAATACCAATATACACCAGAGTCTAGATAATTTAGATATTACCTATGACCAAGCAGCTCCTACTACTTTTAAACCTAAATCTACATTTTTCCATCTCATGCCGCACGACAATATTGATACATTCCAGGATGTAGTTTCCAACCAGCTAATACGTTTCAGACAAAAAAACTGGTTCAACACGAAGGTGACTGTGCAGCACAACCTCACTAAACAACAAAAAGAAGCTATCAAGAATCTTGCTGATGACGAGACTATCGTCATCAGACACGCTGACAAAGGGGGTAATATCATCCTGCTTAGTAGGGAAATGTATCTTGCTGAAGCCAGACGCCAGTTAGATGACCAAATGTTTTACATTAAAGCTAGCAAAGAGGACTATACCAATAGTGTCATCAATATTTGGAACATGCTTACGGATTGGAAGGACAGAGGACTTTTGGAGTGGGAAGAATTCTGCTTTCTGAAAAAGGATTTTCCTAAACTCCCTGTCCTTTATCTCCTCCCAAAAATCCATAAAAACAAAACCAACCCTCCGGGCAGACCCATAGTGTCTTCATGTGGTAGTTCACTTGAGAATGTGTCCAGATATGTTGACAACTTTCTCAGAGAGTATGTCATCAGCCTACCTTCGTATGTCAATGACACGAAGGATTTTCTGAATAAAATTCAGAATATCAATTGGCAAACAGGTTTTCTGCTTATAACTATGGATGCAAATTCATTATATACCATTATTGAACACGAGACAGGCATTAAGGCTTGGGCTAAATACCTTAGCAGGCGCCCGATTCACTACATGGAACATACAAACATGATCTTAGAGATGATGCGGTTTTGTCTTCTTAACAACTTTTTTCTCTTTGATGGAAGTATCTAAAGACAAGTCCTTGGTCAGCTATGGGGACTTGTTTTGCCCCCAGTTTTGCCAATCTTTTTCTGGGGGCCTGGGAAGAGGACATTTGCAGAGATACCAACTTCTCTGAGGATTTTGGACACGTCGTCACATGGTTAAGATACATTGACGACTTGTTCATCATCTGGGATGGCACTAAATCCGAAGCTAATGATTTCATTTACAGACTCAACCTTAATAACATCAATCTCAAACTGACTAGTAACATCAGTGAAACTTCTGTGGAGTTACTGGATGTTACTGGATGTTAAAGTGGAAATTTTTGACAATGAAGTCCACACTGTACTATTCAGGAAGTCAACAGCTGGCAATACTTTGATACACGCTCTGAGCAGCCATCCGGATATTCTCAAGTGGAGTATTCCATACGGGGAGCTGCTCAGAGCGAGACGCAATTGTAGCTCAGACGAGACCTTTAGCAAGGAATAGGATATCATGCTTGCAAGGTTCAGGGAAAGAGGGTACCCTGTCTGGGTTCTCAAAAAAGCAGTTGAGAAAGTCAGAACAGTTGAAAGAATGACCACTCTAACCAACATTGAAGCCACAGACAATGACGAAAGGGAGATGGACACCACGAGAATCATACTGACTTACAGTGGTGACTCCAAAAATATACAAAAAATACTAGCAAAGAATTGGGAAATTCTTTCCAAAGATCCGATTATTGGGAACACAATTCCTGAAAGACCCAGGATTACATACAGAAGGGGACGCAATCTTAGAGATTTACTAGTACACAGTGACATTACCACCGTCACAGGCAGAAACAACATGAATTTACAAGGCTTCTATCCCTGCGGCCATTGTAAGACATGCCGCGGAAGTCTGATGAGAAGAGAATATCGCAATGCTACCAGCGACACAACTATACAAATAAAACAATTCTTAACTTGTAGTTCCCCATATGTCATTTACATTTTAGAATGTCCGTGCAACTTGTGGTATGTGGGCAGTACCACACACCAAGCCAAAAAGAGAGTCTTGGAACATATGAGGGCTATTAACAATAAAGATCACCACTACCCCATAGCCAGACATTTCGCTCAACATCACTATTCTGACAGTTCCAAACTGAAGTACTTTGTGGTAGAACAAGTTAATCTGGGCATCAGAGGGGGCAATAGAGAATTAATTCTCAGACAACGTGAATCTAGATACATAATCGACTTAGGAATGAGACAGCCAGGTGGGCACAATAACGATGAGGAATTGGCAATACACCTGCATAGTCTGTAGAGATTTTGCTAATTGTTTGCAGAGCCTTACCGCAAGGCCATGTTTCGACCACCAACCTATGCCATTATTGAGTACCTGCATCACAATGAACAGAGCCATGTGCTTATGTTTCATTGTGTTTTAATGTGTTTTATTATGTCTTATTCTGTTTTGCACAATTGATTTCTCATTTACATATATATTTTATCATTTGGTATTGAGGTCCTCTCTCTAACAATCGTGCTGTGTCTTGTCTTTTTCAGGAGGAAAGGAAGGGGCCCTTGGATACAACTTGGGACCTCCCGGGTTCCCTAACCTTTTCTTCTGGTGGATTCTTTCTTTGGATGCCCACTGTCTCTCAGATAAGGATTTCATCTTCACTTCCCTTTTTGTATTTTGTTTTTGATATACACACTGGTTTATGATCAGTCATAAGTTCAGTTATGAAATGTACCCACTATGGGGCTTGTATTTACTTAGAGAGGTAATATCATGAAATATTGGCTCAGCAGCAATTCAACGCATTATGCTAAGACATTATGATTGGTTTGCCTTGCAATCTGAGTTTGTCACCATCCCACTTGGGGAAAGAATAGTCTTTAAAGTCATTCTTACATATGGAGACAACTGATATTTGCGTTTTAAACATCATTATTTTTATGTTTATTACCTGTGTCTTTAATTTGCACTGTTACATATTAGTATGTTCAAATGCCTTTCTTTTTTGCTTGCTTTTTTGATTATGCAGTCAGTATTATCAGTATTATCTGTGCAGCCATGTATTGTAGCAATGTATTGACTGTGTGACTATTCTCTGCATAGTCATGGTATTTACTACTACAAAATGGCACCCGTTTTTCGATCTGAGCCAAGTCCTCTTTTCATTTCTTGGATTTGAAACTGAACTAGTAGTCCTCCCTTTATTTTGTATGTTTACTTATGACGATCTCTTTGCACTTTGTGTGAGCAAGACCAGCTTTGTCGGTTGAAATGCGTCATGTTGTGTGTGGATTTATGATGGAATAAATCCTCCTTTTTGATACCGCTATCCTTCTGGATTGTATCCTTGAAAGCGCGCTGAGTACGCAATTGTTCTTTTGGATGTTATATATATATATATATATATATATATATATATATATATATATATATATATATATATATATATATATATATATATATATATATATATATATATATATATTTATTATCTACTGGCGGTCGCCAGTAGATAGTTATAGTTACAACCTATTATCCATAGGAAATCCGCAACATTCTATTTGAAATAACTCTCTTGCCGGTTGACGTATCTTCGCAAAATTTTCAAACTTTGTGGGGCGCTCCGGTCCGCTCCTACCCTGAAAGTCTCGGGGGATTCGTCGAGCGGGGGCCGAGAAAAAGGGGGTCCCAAAACGCGTTTTCCCCATGCAATTTTCCATAGGAAACTTTAGACACGGCTACAGCCCGAACTGCTGAACGGAATTACACCAAATTTGGCAAAGAGGTAGTTCTTGGTTCAGAAAGAACCCTTTTGTTAAATGGTGTAAATCCGTTCAGTAGTTGCTGAGAAAATGAAAAGTAAAAAAGATAGATATATCTAGGGCCGCGGATCCTCCCGAGCACGAGCTTTATGTTAATTGGCTGTCAACACTCCAAATCAGGAAGTGTTGGCAGCCATTTTGTCCCTCGGTAGAACCGAGGGACAGAAACAAGTGCGCAAAGCGCACAAAGGGGGCAGGGTAGAAACACCCTGACCCCCTAGGTCTGCTCAGGGGGTCCCACAAGGACCCCCTGGGCAAAAATATATATTTTTTTTTTTTTAAAAATCGGCAGGATGCGGTCAGGGAGCGCGAACCCTGCCGAAAAAAATCGAAGCGCGGTCTCCCCGCTTCGATGTTAATTGGCCCCCGGGTGGGCCAAGTCCCGGGGGCATGCTGGGGGGGTTAATTTTATGTGTGGGGGGCCTCTAAGGGCCCCCAAGCCCCGGGGACCACCACCCCCGGGGCTTTATGTAGAATGGTGCGGGAGGGCTCTGAGCCCTCACGCAGCCCCGGGGACCACCACCTCCCGGGGCTTCTTTTTTTAATTAGAAACCTGTGTGGGGGGCTCCAGCCCCCACACGCCCGGGACCACCACCTCCCCGGGGCACTAAGAAAAATTACAATGGGGGTCCGTTTTGGACCCCCAGAGCCCCGGGGACCACCACCTCCCGGGGCTGTGCACTGAATGGGAGGGGGCCGCGCGGCCCCCTCCTGGAGCCCTTGATGGCCCTGGGGACCACCACCCCCCAGGGCCGGCTCCTGCAGTGTCCCGGGGTGCCTACCCCCGGGACACTGCTGTTTGCAATGACAGGACGGGAGCCTCGCGGCTCCCGTCCTGTCATTGCAAACTGCTTTGGATATTGGAAGAGAGAGCAGGAAACCTGCTCTCTCTTCCAATATCCAAAGCCGATTGCTTTCCACATGGGGAGCAGCATGTTAGCTGCTCCCCATGTGTAAGCAATGCCGGCTCCCGTAGGACACGGGGAGCCGGCGGGACTGTGGGGGATTGGGGACCCCCCACAGTCCCCAACGAGAGGGCCAGCCCCGGGGGATGGGGTCCCCGGGGCAAGTAGTGGCTCGGGAGGGGGGCCACGCGGCCCCCTCCCCCAAAAAAACAAAAAACAAAAAAAAAAACGATCGGGCCCGCAGGCCCCGCCCCTTCCTTCACCACTCTGCAAACGCGCCCCTGGCGCGTTTGCAGAGGGGGAACGAATCCCCTTGAATACTGGGGTCCCTGGGGGCCAACTAGCCCACCAGGAACCTCCAGTATGCGCCAGGGGCTGCCTTGCAGAGAGATGTACAGAGGCCACGCCCCTTTTACACCTCTCTGCAACGCAGCTCTATGGCGCTTTTGGAGGTATATGGTGGGCTAGTTGCACCCCAGGGACCCTCAGGATTCAAGGGAGTTAATCCCCCGACTTAAAACGCGCCACGGGGCGCGTTTGCACAGTGGTGAAGGGAGGGGCGGGGCTTCAGGTGACATGTGTGCAAACAGGCCCCGTGGCGCGTTTTAAGATGGGGAATTAAATCCTCTTCAATCCTGAGGGTCCCTGGGGCCAACTAGCCCAACAGGTACGTCCAGAAAGCGCCACAGAGCTGCGTTGCAGAGAGGTGTAAAAGGGGTGTGGCCTCTGTACATGTCTCTGCAACGCAGCCCCTGGCGCATACTGGAGGTTTCTGGTGGGCTAGTTGGCCCGTAGGGACCCTCATTATTCAAGGGGACTTAATCCCCCAACTTAAAACGCACCACGGGGCGCGTTTGCACAGATGTCACCTCAGGCCCCGCCCCTCCCTTCACCATTGTGCAAATATTCCTCTAAAATCAGCCGAAATCCGAATTCCGATTTACTCACCTGTTATCAGGAGAGACCTCAGTGCTGCATCTTTCAGCCCAGTACTGATCCTCAAAAGTAATTTTAACCGTACTTACCGGTAACTTGAATTTCCTTCATAGGCTAACATTGACTGGTTTCACTTGGAAATTCTTCTAAGTGTGGAGTTTTGGAACTTTAAAATATTCCTCTAAAATCAGCCGAAATACGAATTCCGATTTACTCACCTGTTATCAGGAGAGACCTCAGTGCTGCATCTTTCAGCCCAGTACTGATCCTCAAAAGTAATTTTAACCGTACTTACCGGTAACTTGAATTTCCTTCATAGGCTAACATTGACTGGTTTCACTTGGAAATTCTTCTAAGTGTGGAGTTTTGGAACTTTAAAATATTCCTCTAAAATCAGCCGAAATACGAATTCCGATTTACTCACCTGCTATCAGGAGAGACCTCAGTGCTGCATCTTTCAGCCCAGTACTGGTCCTGAAAAGTAATTTTAACCGTACTTACCGGTAACTTGAATTTCCTTCATAGGCTAACATTGACTGGTTTCACTTGGAAATTCTTCTAAGTGTGGAGTTTTGGAACTTTAAAATATTCCTCTAAAATCAGCCGAAATACGAATTCCGATTTACTCACCTGCTATCAGGAGAGACCTCAGTGCTGCATCTTTCAGCCCAGTACTGATCCTCAAAAGTAATTTTAACCGTACTTACCAGTAACTTGAATTTCCTTCCATAGCATATCATTGACTGCTTTTTGCTGAAAAAGTTTCTAAGTGTTGATTTTTGAAACATACAAATATTCCTCTAAAATCAGCCGAAATCCGAATTCAGATTTACTCACCTGTTATCAGGAGAGACCTCAGTGCTGCATCTTTCAGCCCAGTACTGGTCCTGAAAAGTAATTTTAACCGTACTTACCAGTAACTTGAATTTCCTTACATAGGCTAACATTGACTGGTTTCACTTGGAAATTCTTCTAAGTGTGGAGTTTTGGAACTTTAAAATATTCCTCTAAAATCAGCCGAAATACGAATTCCGATTTACTCACCTGTTATCAGGAGAGACCTCAGTGCTGCATCTTTCAGCCCAGTACTGATCCTCAAAAGTAATTTTAACCGTACTTACCGGTAACTTGAATTTCCTTCATAGGCTAACATTGACTGGTTTCACTTGGAAATTCTTCTAAGTGTGGAGTTTTGGAACTTTAAAATATTCCTCTAAAATCAGCCGAAATACGAATTCCGATTTACTCACCTGCTATCAGGAGAGACCTCAGTGCTGCATCTTTCAGCCCAGTACTGGTCCTGAAAAGTAATTTTAACCGTACTTACCGGTAACTTGAATTTCCTTCATAGGCTAACATTGACTGGTTTCACTTGGAAATTCTTCTAAGTGTGGAGTTTTGGAACTTTAAAATATTCCTCTAAAATCAGCCGAAATACGAATTCCGATTTACTCACCTGCTATCAGGAGAGACCTCAGTGCTGCATCTTTCAGCCCAGTACTGATCCTCAAAAGTAATTTTAACCGTACTTACCAGTAACTTGAATTTCCTTCCATAGGCATATCATTGACTGCTTTTTGCTGAAAAGTTTCTAAGTGTTGATTTTTGAAACATACAAATATTCCTCTAAAATCAGCCGAAATCCGAATTCAGATTTACTCACCTGTTATCAGGAGAGACCTCAGTGCTGCATCTTTCAGCCCAGTACTGGTCCTGAAAAGTAATTTTAACCGTACTTACCAGTAACTTGAATTTCCTTACATAGGCTAACATTGACTGGTTTCACTTGGAAATTCTTCTAAGTGTGGAGTTTTGGAACTTTAAAATATTCCTCTAAAATCAGCCGAAATACGAATTCCGATTTACTCACCTGTTATCAGGAGAGACCTCAGTGCTGCATCTTTCAGCCCAGTACTGATCCTCAAAAGTAATTTTAACCGTACTTACCAGTAACTTGAATTTCCTTCCATAGGATATCATTGCCTGCTTTTTGCTGAAAAAGTTTCTAAGTGTTGATTTTTGAAACATACAAATATTCCTCTAAAATCAGCCGAAATACGAATTCCGATTTACTCACCTGTTATAAGGAGAGACCTCAGTGCTGTATCTTTCAGCCCAGTACTGGTCCTGAAAAGTAATTTTAACCGTACTTACCAGTAACTTATATTTTCTTCCATAGGAATCCATTGTCTGGTTTTCAGCAGAAAAGTTTCAAAGTGTCGATTTTCACAAACTACAAATATTCCTTAAAAATCGCCTGTATGACTTAAACGCATTCTTTCAACTGTTTACAGGAGATGCACCAGTGCTGGATCCAGGATCCAACACTGAGTAAGAAAAAGTAACGATAACAGTTTTTACCTGCTAAGTGAATTTCCTTCCATAGGATAACATTGGTGATTCTATGAGAAAAAGTTTCTAAGTGTCAACTTTTAAAATACAATAATATTCCTTAAAAATCACGACTGTAACCAAAACGCTTTTACTCAACTGTTTACAGGAGATGTACCAGGACTGAATCTAGGATCCAGTCCTGTGGTTAGAAAAGTAATCCATAAAGTAACTAATTGCATTTAACTAGAAATTCACATTGAGCTGAATGTTGCATTGTGTTTGAAAATGTGTTGCCCATTGCAACAACTGTAACTACTGTACTTAAAAGTCTATTGCCTATGTGCAAAGTATTTAAACTAAAGTAATTCATTCTGAGAAAGTATTTTTGTAATGTAATGTATAATGTAATTACAATGTAATTTAAAAAATAAAATATGTAAAAGAAATTGTTTCTAAAAATGTAGTAAATCAGTATGAAAAAAATTAATATAAAAATTAATACATTTAAAAATTGTCATTTAAAAAACCTTTGAAATTCACTGAAAAAACCGTAGGTTTCAGGCACGTTATAGTTACAAATTAGCATTTTAAAAACCTTTGAAATTCACTGAAAAAACCATAGGTTTCAGACACGTTATAGTTAGAAATTAGCATTTAAAAACCTTTGAAATTCACTGAAAAAACCAGAGGTTTTAGGGACAGTTATAGTTAGTTGGACATTGCACTCGTACAAAACCCGTGAAATTCCCCGTTATAGTTAGTTCAGCTAACTATAACTCGCGCCCCGCAATGCACTGCTGATGACGTCACATATTACATCACTCATGACATGGTCAGTGACATCACTGATGACATCACTGATGACATCTCAAATGACATCACTGATGACATCATCCACGTGATAATCTGATGCAGCTCCTCACACCCTAATATAACCTTTGATACACCCAATCTAAATTACAGAGTGCCATTCGCAAAACCATAGACACTCCAACACCAATAACTACATATCCACTCACTGATTCTTAGGTCTACACACACACATCCACTCACTCACCCGTACAGTCACTCATACTTATGGTCACTCAGTACAGGACTATCATATGCACTCTTACTCCTATATAGACACTCAAACACCGCCACTCATCCATAGAGGTACTCACACACCTAGTCAGTCATGCAAATAATTAAACACACTGCCATTTACTCACCTATACAGTTATACACACACCAGCTCACTTAATCATACAAATACTAGCACATTGTTACGCTCTTATACAATCACTGATACAAGCACACACTCATCCATACAGCCACTATCACAATCACTCACTCTCGCTTATAGCTATTTATATACTCCAATACACATATATACTGCCTTTCACATATTTAGTTACTCACACATGTACCACTGGGACATACATTCACTCACTAACACACTCTTACACACACTTACCCACCCATACAGTCTATCACAGATGCACTCTTGAAACCATCCACCCAGTGAATCACCCACTCACACATCTATGCACAGTCGCACACACCCCATCCACACAAACACTCCGGCACCCATACAGATACTCATAGAACCAATAAATAACCCATATAGACACTCATGTAGCTATTCGCAAATCCATGCATCCACTTACACACCAACAGACGGATACAGACATTCACACAGTTTAGTCACTAACCCATGCATTCAGTAAGATACGTTTAATCACTCACTTGTAGAGTCAGTCATGCACGTACTAAATCATCCATTCAGACACTTATACACCCACTCATTCTTCAATACGCCTTTCCCTATATATATTAAACATATTTAAACTTTACAGAAACACACAGTCACTGGATGATGTCATCAGTGATGTCATTTGAGATGTCATCAGTGATGTCATCAGTGATGTCACTGACCATGTCATGAGTGATGTAATATGTGACGTCATCAGCAGTGCATTGCGGGGCGCGAGTTATAGTTAGCTGAACTAACTATAACGGGGGAATTTCACGGGTTTTGTACGAGTGCAATGCCCAACTAACTATAACTGTCCCTAAAACCTCTGGTTTTTTCAGTGAATATATATATATATATATATATATATATATATATATATATATATATATATATATATAAAACCAAAATCCTTCCCCTTCCGAAAAGACGTAAGCACACACAGGTACACTGGTATTCTCGCTTTATTCCAGCAAAACGAACGGCATGACGCGTTTTGGCATAAAAAGCCTTTTTCAAATGCCTTTAGCGCTCTTGGTATCACTGTCCACTTAAATATAGAGTGCCTCACTTCTGGTTGGTGGAGAAACTCTGGCAGGCTACAGAGGGAGGATATCCCAAACTCGGTGCTCCGAGTCCGTATGCTGCAGGCACACAAATGTAAGTACTTGCCCAAGTGGGCGGTGTCTGCAGCTCCACCTTTGAGCCTGGATGTTACTGTTGAGAGGAGGCGGGTTTCCCGGACCTTCATCCAGCAATCAATTCACCCACAGCGCGCCAGAACGACCACCACTTCAGTAAGTATGAGGATTATTATGAAGTCATAATCCAGCAAATACCAGCATGGCACCGCTGCGGGATGCAGCAGTTCGGCGTTTCCCAAAAGTCTTGAGATGAAACACTTTCCTTGCCACTGATATCGCCGAACTCATGAGGATGGGGGCTTAAAGTGCTCGTGGCCACACCAAACACCAAACCAAAATCCTTCCCCTTCCTAAAAGACGTAAGCCCACACAGGTACACTGGGATTCCCGTTTTATTCCAGCAAAACGAACGGCATGACGCGTTTCGGGATAAAATGCCTTTTTCAAATGCCTTTATCGCTCTTGGTATCACTGTCCACTTAAATATAGAGTGCCTCACTTCTGGTTGGTGGTGACACTCTGGCAGGCTACAGAGGGAGGGAGGATATCCCAAACTCGGTGCTCCGAGTCCGTATGCTGCAGGCACACAAACGTAAGTACTTGCCCAAGTGGGCGGTGTCTGCAGCTCCACCTTTGAGCCTGGATGTTACTGTGGAGAGGAGGCGGGTTTCCCGGACCTTCATCCAGCCGTCAATTCACCCACAGCGCGCCAGAATGCCCACCACTTCAGTAAGTATGAGCATTATTATGAAGTCATAATCCAGCAAATACCGGCATGGCACCGCTGCGGGATGCGGCGGTTCGGCGTTTCTCAAAAGTCTTGAGATGAATCACTTTCCTTGCCACTGATATCGCCAAACTCATGAGGATGGGGGCTTAAAGTGCTCGTGGCCGCACCAAACACCAAACCAAAATCCTTTCCCTTCCGAAAAGACGTAAGCCCCCACAGGTACACTGGGATTCTTGCTTTATTCCAGCAAAACGAACTGCATGACGCGTTTCGGCATAAAATGCCTTTTTCAAATGCCTTTATCGCTCTTGGTATCACTGTCCACTTAAATATAGAGTGCCTCACTTCTGGTTGGTGGAGACACTCTGGCAGGCTACAGAGGGAGGATATCCCAAACTCGGTGCTCCGAGTCCATATGCTGGAGGCACACAAACGTAAGTACTTGCCCAAGTGGGCGGTGTCTGCAGCTCCACCCTTGAGCCTGGATGTTACTGTGGAGAGGAGGCGGGTTTCCCGGACCTTCATCCAGCAGTCAATTCACCCACAGCGCGCCAGACGCCCACCACTTCAGTAAGTATGAGCATTATTATAAAGTCATAATCCAGCAAATACCGGCATGGCACCGCTGCGGGATGCGGCGGTTCGGCGTTTCCCAAAAGTCATAAGATGAGCCACTTTCCTTGCCACTGATATCACCGAACTCATGAGGATGGGGGCTTAAAGTGCTCGTGGCCGCACCAAACACCAAATGAAAATCCTTCCCCTTCCAAAAAGACGTAAGCCCACACAGGTACACTGGGATTCTCGCTTTATTCCAGAAAAACGAACGGCATGACGCGTTTCGGCATAAAATGCCTTTTTCAAATGCCTTTATCGCTCTTGGTATCACTGTCCACTTAAATATAGAGTGCCTAACTTCTGTTTGGTGGAGACACTCTGGCAGGCTACAGAGGGAGGATATCCCAAACTTGGTGCTCCGAGTCCGTATGCTGCAGGCACACAAACGTAAGCACTTGCCCAAGTGGGCGGTGTCTGCAGCTCCACCTTTGAGCCTGGATGTTACTGTGGAGAGGAGGCGGGTTTCCCGGACCTTCATCCAGCTGTCAATTCACCCACAGCGCGCCAGAGCACCCACCACTTCCAGTAAGTATGAGCATTATTATGAAGTCATAATCCAGCAAATACTGGCATGGCACCGCTGCGGGATGCGGCGGTTCGGCGTTTACCAAAAGTCTTGAGATGAACCACTTTTCTTGCCACTGATATCGCCGAACTCATGAGGATGGGGGATTAAAGTGCTCGTGGCCGCACCAAACACCAAACCAAAATCCTTCCCCTTCCGAAAAGACGTAAGCCCACATATATATATGTATGTATGTATATATATATTCACTGAAAAAACCATAGGTTTCAGACACGTTATAGTTAGAAATTAGCATTTAAAAACCTTTGAAATTCACTGAAAAACCATAGGTTTTAGGGACAGTTATAGTTAGTTGGACATTTCACTCGTACAAAACCATAGAAATTCCCCCGTTATAGTTAGTTCAGCTAACTATAACTCGCGCCCCGCAATGCACTGCTGATGACGTCACATATTACATCACTCATGACATGGTCAGTGACATCACTGATGACATCACTGATGACATCTCAAATGACATCACTGATGACATCACTGATGACATCATCCACGTGATAATCTGATGCACCTCCTCACACCCTAATATAACCTTTGATACACCCACTCTAAATTACAGACTGCCATTTGCAAAACCATAGACACTCCAACACCAATAACTACATACCCACTCACTGATTCTTAGGTCTACACACACATCCACTCACTCACCCGTACAGTCACTCATACTTACGGTCACTCAGTACAGGACTATCATATGCACTCATACTCCTATATAGACACTCAAACACCACCACTCATCCATAGAGGTACTCACACACCTAGTCAGTCATGCAAATAATTAAACACACTGCCATTTACTCACCTATACAGTTATACACACACCAGCTCACTTACTCATACAAATACTAGCACATTCTTACGCTCTTATACAATCACTAATACAAGCACACACTCATCCATACAGTCACTCTCACAATCACACACTCTCGCTTATAGCTATTTATATACTCCAACACACATATATACTGCCTTTCACATATGTAGTTACTCACACATGTACCACTGGGACATACATTCACTCACTAACACACTCTTACACACTCTTACCCACCCATACAGCCTATCACAGATGCACTCTTGAAACCATCCACCCAGTGAATCACCCAATCACACATCTATGCACAGAGTCGCACACACCCCACCCACACAAACACTCAGGCACCCATACAGATACTCAGACAACCAATCAATAACTCATATAGACACTCATGTAGCTATTCACAAACCCATGCAGCCACTTACACTGCAACAGACAGACGGTTACAGACATTCACCCAGTTTAGTCACTAACCCTTGCATTCAGTAAGATACGTTTAATCACTCACTTATAGAGTCAGTCACGCACATACTAAATCCTTCATCCACACACTTATACACCCACTCATTCTTCAATACACCTTTCCTATATATTAAAAATATTTAAACTTTACAGAAACACAGTCACTGGATGATGTCATCAGTGATGTCATTTGAGATGTCATCATGATGTCATCAGTGATGTCACTGACCATGTCATGAGTGATGTAATATGTGACGTCATCAGCAGTGCATTGTGGGCGCGAGTTATAGTTAGCTGAACTAACTATAACGGGGAATTTCACGGGTTTTGTACGAGTGCAATGTCCAACTAACTATAACTGTCCCTAAAACCTATGGTTTTTCAGTGAATTTCAAAGGTTTTTAAATGCTAATTTCTAACTATAACGTGTCTGAAACCTATAGTTTTTTCAGTGAATTTCAAAGGTTTTTTAAATGCTAATTTCTAACTATAACGTGCCTGAAACATATGGTTTTTTCAGTGAATTTCAAAGGTTTTTTAAATGCTAATTTCTAACTATAACGCCCCTAAAACCTATGGTTTTTTCAGTGAATTTCAAAGGTTTTGTAAATGACAATTTTTAAATGTATTAATTGTTATATTTATTTTTTTGATACTGATGTACTACATTTTTTAAACTATTTATTTTTAGATATTTTATTTTTTAAATTACATTGTAATTACATTATACATTACATTACAAAATATATTTTCTCAGAATGAATTACTTTAGTTTAAATACTTTGCAAATAGGCAATAGACTTTTAAGTACAGTAGTTATAGTTGTTGCAATGGGCAACACAATTTCAAACACAATGCAACATTGAGCTCAATGTGAATTTCTAGTTAAATGCAATTAGTTACTTTATGGATTACTTTTTCTAACCACAGGACTGGATCCTAGATTCAGTCCTGGGACATCTCCTGTAAACAGTTGAGTAAAAGCGTTTTGGTTACAGTAGTGATTTTTAAGGAATATTATTGTATTTTAAAAGTTGACACTAAGAAACTTTTTCACATAGAATCACCAATGTTATCCTATGGGAGGAAATTCACTTAGCAGGTAAGTAGTGTTATCGTTACTTTTCTTACTCAGTGGTGGATCCTGGATCCAGCACTGGTGCATCTCCTGTAAACAGTTGAAAGAATGCGTTTAAGTCATACAGGCGATTTTTAAGGAATATTTGTAGTTTGTGAAAATCGACACTTTGAAACTTTTCTGCTGAAAACCAGACAATGGATTCCAATGGAAGGAAATACAAGTTACTGGTAAGTACGGTTAGAATTACTTTTCAGGGTCAGTGCTGGGCTAAAAGATGCAGCACTGGGTTCTCTCCTGATAACAGGTGAGTAAATCGGAACTCGTAGTTCGGCTGATTTTAGAGGAATATTATAAAGTTCCAAAACTCCACACTTAGAAGAATTTCCAAGTGAAACCAGTCAATGTTAGCCTATGGAAGGAAATTCAAGTTACTGGTAAGTATGGTTAGAATTACTTTTCAGGGTCAGTGCTGGGCTAAAAGATGCAGCACTGGGTTCTCTCCTGATAACAGGTGAGTACATCGGAATTCGTAGTTCGGCTGATTTTAGATGAATATTATAAAGTTCCAAAACTCCACACTTAGAAGATTTTCCAAGTGAAACCAGTCAATGTTAGCCTATGGAAGGAAATTCAAGTTACTGGTAAGTACGGTTAGAATTACTTTTCAGGGTCAGTGCTGGGCTAAAAGATGCAGCACTGGGTTCTCTCCTGATAACAGGTGAGTAAATCGGAATTCGTAGTTCGGCTGATTTTAGAGGAATATTATAAAGTTACAAAACTCCACACACAAGAATTTCCAAGTGAAACTAGTCAATGTTAGCCTATGGAAGGAAATTCAAGTTACTGGTAAGTACGGTTAGAATTACTTTTCAGGGTCAGTGCTGGGCTAAAAGATGCAGCACTGGGTTCTCTCCTGATAACAGGTGAGTAAATCGGAATTCGTAGTTCGGCTGATTTTAGAGGAATATTTGCACAATGGTGAAGGAAGGGGGTGTGGCCTGAGGTGACATGTCTGCAAACACGCCCTGTGGTGCGTTTTAAGTTGGAGAATTCATTCCTCCTCATTCCCGAGGGTCCCTAGGGGCCAACTATCCCACCAGTTACCTCCAGTATGCGCCAGAGAGCTGCGTTGCAGAGAGGTGTTCAGAGGCCACGCCCCTTTTTACAACACTCTGCAACGCAGCTCCGTGGCGCTTACTGGAGGTACCTGGTGGGCTAGTTGGCCCCCAGGGACCCTCAGGATTGAAGAGGAATTAATTCCTGAACTTAAAACACGCCACGGGGCCTGTTTGCACACATGTCACCTGAAGCCCCGCCCCCTCCCTTCACCACTGTGCAAACGCGCCCCGTGGCGCGTTTTATGTTGGGGGATTAAGTCCCCTTGAATCCTGAGGGTCCCTGGAGTCCAACTAGCCCACCAGGTACCTCCAAAAAGCACCACAGAGCTGCGTTGCAGAGAGTTGTAAAAAGGGGCGTGGCCTCTGTACACCTCTCTGCAACACAGCCCCCTGGCGCATACTGGAGGTTCCTGGTGGGCTACTTGGCCCCCAGGGACCCCCAGTATTCAAGGGGAATTACTTCCCCTTCTTAAAACGCGGCAGGGGGCGCGTTTGCAGACTGCTGCAGGGAGGGGGCGGGGCCTCCGGTGGCGATGCCGATCTTTTTATTTTTTTTTGTTTGGGAGGGGGTCTGCGTGGCCCCCCTTCCCTCAGCCACTTTTGGCCCCGGGGACCCCATCCCCCGGGGCCTGAGGATTTTTTTTTTTTTTAAATAAAAAAAAACGGGAAGGGTGCCGCGTGGTCCCCCTTCCCTGGGCCTCTATTGGCCCCGGGGACCCCATCCCCGGGGCATGCCCGCTTTGTTTTTTTATTTAAAAATATTGGAGGGGGCTGCGTGGCCCCCCTCCTTAGGCCACTTATGGCCCCGGGGACCCCATCCCCGGGGCCGGCCTTTACATTTTTTATTTTTATTTGTAGGGGAGGGGGGCCGCGTGGCCCCCCTCCCGGGCCACTAATGGCCCCGGGGACCCCATCCCCCAGGGCCTGGCCTCTGGTTGGGGACTGAGGGGGGGTCCCCAATCCCCCCACAGTCCCGCCGGCTCACCGCGTCCTGCGGGAGCCGGCATTGCTTTTCCATAAGGGGAGCTGCTGACATGCAGGTCCCCTTATGGAAAAGCAAATCTGCTTTGCTTATTGAAGCGAGAGCAGGTTTCCCTGCTCTCGCTTCAATGAAGCAAAGCAGTTTGCAATGGCAGGACGGGAGCCGTGAGGCTCCCGTCCTAGCCATTGCAACGGCAGTGTCCCGGGGGTAGGCACCCGGGACACTGCAGGAGCCGGCCCTGGGGGTGGCGGTCCCCAGGGCCATCAAGGGCTCCAGGAGGGGGCCGCGCGGCCCCCTCCCATCCTGTTCACAGCCCCGGGAGGTGGTGGTCCCCGTGGCTCGGGGTCCTAAACGGACCCCCACATTTTATTATTTAGTGCCCCGGGGAGGTGGCGGTCCCCGGGGCATATGGGGGCTCGAGCCCTCCCCACAGGTTATTTAAAAAAATAAAAAGAAGTCCCGGGGGTGGCGGTCTCGGGCTGCGGGAGGGCCCAGAGCCCTCCCGCAGCATTTTAATTGAAAGCCCCGGGGGTGGCGGTCCTCGGGCTTGGGGGCCTTAGAAGCCCCCCACATACATTTTCATTAACCCCGCATGCCCCCGGGACTTGGCCCACCCGGGGCCAAATCACAAAGAAGCGCGGAGCCTGCTGCTTCTTTTTTTTTTATCGGCAGGATCCACGCACCCAGCGCGTTTTCTGTCGATTTAAAAAAAAATAATAATTTGGGCCCTGAGCAGGCCTAGGGGGTCAGGGTGTTTCTACCCTGCCCCCTTTTTGCGTTTTACGCAGTTGTTTTTCTGCTTTCTTGTTCCTCGGTTCTACCGAGGAACAAGATGGCTGCCAACACTTCCTGGTTTTGAGTGTTGACAGCCAATTAGCATGCAGCTCGTGATCGGGAGGGTGCGCGGATCCAACGCGGCCATCTCCAAAACTGCTGAACGGATTTACACCATTTTTAAAAAGGGTGCTTTCTAAACCAAGCACTACCTTTTTGCCAAATTTGGTGTAATTCCGTTCAGCAGTTTTGGCTGTAGCCTTGCATAAAGTTTCCTATGGGAAATTGATTTTTTCACTCTTATTTTTTGAATTTCTCCGCAACTACTGAACGGATTTACACCATTTAAAAAAAGGTCGCTTTCTGAACCAAGCGCTACCTTTTTGCAAAATTTGGTGTAATTCCGTTCAGCAGTTCGGGCTGTAGCCGTGGCTAAAATTTCCTATGGGAATTAACATGGAGAAAACGCGTTTTGGGACCCCCTTTTCACAGCCGCCGCTTGATGAATCACCCCGAAACTTTCAAGACAGGAGCGGACCGGAGTGCCCCACTCGTTTTGAAAATTTTGCGATGATTCGTCAAACGACGCCAAACTTATTGGGAATAGAATGTTGCGGATTTCCTATGGATAAAGGTCCTAACTATAACTATCTACTGGTGACCGCCAGTAGATAATATGTACATATATATGTATGCATATTTATATTCACTGATCAGTGATGTCACTGACCATGTCATGAGTGATGTAATATGTGACGTCATCAGCAGTGCATTGCGGGGGCGCGAGTTATAGTTAGCTGAACTAACTATAACAGGGGAATTTCACGGGTTTTGTACGAGTGAAATGTCCAACTAACTATAACTGTCCCTAAAACCTATGGTTTTTTCAGTGAATTTCAAAGGTTTTTTAAATGCAAATATCTAACTATAACGTGTCTGAAACCTATGGTTTTTTCAGTGAATTTCAAAGGTTTTTTAAATGCTAATTTCTAAATATAAATATTTGTATGTTTCAAAAATCGACACTTAGAAACTTTTTCAGCAAAAGCAGGCAATGATATCCTATGGAAGGAAATTCAAGTTACTGGTAAGTACGGTTAAAATTACTTTTCAGGATCAGTACTGGGCTGAAAGATGCAGCACTGAGGTCTCTCCTGATAACAGGTGAGTAAATCGGAATTCGTATTTCAGGTTGATTTTAGAGGAATATTATAAAGTTCCAAAACTCCACACTTAGAAGAATTTCCAAGTGAAACCAGTCAATGTTAGCCTGTGGAAGGATATTCAAGTTACTGGTAAGTACGGTTAAAATTACTTTTCAGGATCAGTACTGGGCTGAAAGATGCAGCACTGAGGTCTCTCCTGATAACAGGTGAGTAAATAGGAATTCGTAGTTCAGCTAATTTTAGAGGAATATTTGCACAATGGTGAAGGGAGGGGGCGGGGCCTGAGGTGACATCTGTGCAAACGCGCCCCGTGGCGCGTTTTAAGTTGGGGGATAAAGTCCCCTTGAACCATGAGGGTCCCTGGCGTCCAACTAGCCCACCCTGTACCTCCAGTATGCGCCAGGAAGCTGCGTTGCAGAGAGGTGTTCAGAGGCCACGCCCCTTTTTGCACCTCTCTGCAATGCAGCTCTGTGGCGCTTTCGGGACGTACCTGTTGGGCTAGTTGGCCCCTAGGGACCCTCAGGATTGAAGGGGATTTAATTCCCCATCTTAAAACGCGCCACGGGGCCTGTTTGCACACATGTCACCTGAAGCCCCGCCCCTCCCTTCACCACTGTGCAAACGCACCCCGTGGCGCGTTTTAAGTTGGGGGATTAAGTCCCCTTGAATCCTGAGGGTCCCTGGAGTCCAACTAGCCCACCATGTACTTCTAAAAGCGCCACAGAGCTGCGTTGCAGAGAGGTGTAAAAGGGCGTGGCCTCTGTACACCTCTCTGCAACGCAGCTCCCTGGCGCATACTGGAGGTTCCTGGTGGGCTAGTTGGCCCCCAGGGACCCCCAGTATTCAAGGGGAATTACTTCCCCTTTCTTAAACGCGCCAGGGGGCGCGTTTGCAGAGTACTGCAGGGAGGGGGCAGGGCCTCCGGCACGATGCCAGTCGTTTTTTTGTTTTGTTTTTTTTATGGGAGGGGGCTGTGTGGCCCCCTTCCCTTGGCCACTTTTGGCCCCGGGACCCCATCCCCGGGGCCTGAGCAATTTATCTTTTTTTTTAATTTAAAAAAAAAACGGGAAAGGGGCCGTGTGGCCCCCTTCCCTGGTCCTGTATTGCCCCGGGGACCCCATCCCCGGGGCATGCCCTCGATTTTTTTTTTTATTTGGTGGGGGCTGCGTGGCTCCGCCTCCACAGGCCATTTAAGGCCCGAGGGACCCCATCCCCCGGGGCCGGCCTTGCCCTTTTTTTTTTTATTTGGGGAGGGGGGCTGCGTGGCCCCCCTTCCTGGCCACTTATGGCCCCGGGGACCCCATCCCCCAGGGCCTGGCCTCTGGTTGGGGACTGTGGGGAGGTCCCCAATCCCCCCACAGTCCCGCCGGCTCCCCATGTCCTACGGGAGCCGGCATTGCTTTTCCACATGGGGAACAGCTAACATGCTGCTCCCCATGTGGAAAAGCAATTGTTGAGCTATGACAGGACGGGAGCCGCGAGGCTCCTGTCCTGTCATAGCAAACTACAGTGTCCCGGGGGTAGGCACCCGGGACACTGCAGGAGCCGGCCCTGGGGGTGGCGGTCCCCAGGGCCATCAAGGGCTCCAGGAGGGGGCCGCGCGGCCCCCTCCCATCCAGTGCACAGCCCCGGGGAGGTGGTGGTCCCCGGGGCTTTAACGGACCCCCATATTCAAATCTTTAGTGCCCCGGGGAGGTGGCAGTCCCTGGGGCGTGTGGGGGGGCTGGAGCCCCCCCACACAGGTCAACATTTTTTTTTTAAAAAAAGAAGCCCCGGGGGGTGGCGGTCCCCGGGGCTGCGGGAGGGCCAAGAGCCCTCCAGCACCATTATGTTTTCAAAGCCCTGGGGGGTGGCGGTCCCCGGGGCTTGGGGGGCCTTAGAGGCCCCCACATTAAATTTAAACCCCCCACCATGCCCCCGGGACTTGGCCCACCCGGGGCAAATTAACATCAAAGCGCGGGAGACCGCGCTTCGTTTTTTTTTTTTTCGGCGGGATTCCGCACCCTAAGCGCATCCTGCTGATTTTTTTTTTTTAAAATGCTTGTTTCTGCCCAGGGGGTCCTTGTGGGACCCCCTGAGCAGACCTAGGGGGTCAGGGTGTTTCTACCCTGCCCCCTTTGTGCGTTTTGCGCACTTGTTTCTTTTTTTTTTTCTCAGCGGGATCCGCGCACCCTAAGCGCATCCTGCCGATTTTTCAAAAAAAAAAATTGGGGGGGGGCCCTGGGGGTCCTTGTAGGACCCCCTGAGCAGGCCTAGGGGGTCAGGGTGTTTCTACCCTGCCCCCTTTTTGCGTATTGCGCACTTTTTTTTACTGCTTTCTTGTTCCTCGGTTCTACCGAGGAACAAGATGGCTGCCAACACTTCCTGGTTTGGAGTGTTGACAGCCAATTAGCATGCAGCTCGTGGTCGGGAGGGTGCGTGGATCCTCCGTGCCTCTAAATATCGAAACTTTTATTTTGTATTTTCTCAGCAACTACTGAACGGATTTACACCATTTAAAAAAAAGGTCGCTTTCTGAACCAAGCGCTACCTTTTGCAAAATTTGGTGTAATTCCGTTCAGCAGTTCGGGCTGTAGCCGTGGCTAAAATTTCCTATGGGAATTAACATGGAAAAAACGGAGAAAACGTGTTTTGGGACCCCCCTTTTTTCTCGGCCCCCGCTTGACGAATCAACCCGAGACTTTCAGGGTCAGAGCGGAGCGCCCCAACAAGTTGGAAGCTTTCGCTGCGTTCAGAGGCCACGCCCCTTTTTGCACCTCTCTGCAACGCAGCTCTGTGGCGCTTTCTGGACGTACCTGGTGGGCTAGTTGGCCCCCAGGGACCCTCAGGATTGAAGGGGATTTAATTCCCCATCTTAAAACGCGCAACGGGCCTGTTTGCACACATGTCACCTGAAGCCCCGCCCCTCCCTTCACCACTGTGCAAACGCGCCCCGTGGCGCGTTTTAAGTTGGGGAATTAAGTCCCTTGAATCCTGAGGGTCCCTGGAGTCCAACTAGCCCACCGTGTACCTCCAAAAAGCGCCACAGAGCTGCGTTGCAGAGAGGTGTAAAAAGGGGCGTGGCCTCTGTACACCTCTCTGCAAAGCAGCCCCCTGGTGCATGCTGGAGGTTCCTGGTGGGCTAGTTGGCCCCCAGGGACCCCCAGTATTCAAGGGGAATTCGTTCCCCCTCTGCAAATGCGCCAGGGGGCGCGTTTGCAGAGTGGTAAAGGAAGGGGGCGGGGCCTGCGGCACAATCGTTTTTATTATTATTATTTTTTTTTTATGCTTTTTTTCTGCCCAGGGTGTCCTTGTGGGACCCCCTGAGCAGACCTAGAGGTCAGGGTGTTTCTACCCTGCCCCCTTTGTGCGTTTTGCACACTTGTTTCTTGAGTTTTTTAATCGGCGGGATCCGCGCACCCTAAGCGCATCCCGCCGTTTAAAAAAAAAACATTTTTCTGCCCAGGGGTCCTTGTGGGACCCCCTGAGCAGACCTAGGGGTCAGGTGTTTCTACCCTGCCCCTTTTGTGTGTTTTGCGCACTTGTTTCTGTGCTCGGTTCTACCGAGGCATAAAATGGCTGCCAACACTTCCTGATTTGGAGTGTTGAGAGCCAATTAGCATGCAGCTCGTGATCGGGATGGTGCGCGCAGGGTGCGCTCAGGGTGCGCGAATCCGACGCGGCCATAGATATATATGTGATTTTCCTTTTGATTTTCTCAGGAACTAATGAACGGATTTACACCATTTAACAAAAAGGGTTCTTTCTAAACCAAGAACTACCTCTTTGCCAAATTTGGTGTAATTCCGTTCAGCAGTTCGGGCTGTAGCCATGGCTAAAGTTTCCTATGGGAAAATGAATGGGGAAAACACGTTTTGGGACCCCCCTTTTTTCTTGGCCCCCGCTTGACGAATCTCCCCGAGACTTTCAGGATAGGAGCAGACTGGAGCGGGCCACAAAGTTTGAAAATTTCGCGAAGATTCGTCAACCGACGCAAGAGTTATTTCAAATAGAATGTTGCGGATTTCCTATGGAAAATAGGTCCTAACTATAACTATCTACTGGCGACCACCAGTAGATAATATATATATATATATATATATATATATATATATATATATACACCAATAACATAAAATCTATTAAAATAAACTTTCTGTTATAAATTAAAACATTAAACTATTTAAAAATCTTTAAACTTAAATTTACCACTACAGTCAGTGCAACAGTAGAGAAAGTGTTGGATAGCGGAGGGGTAACAATTACTATTCCCACTCCAGTGAGTGCAACAATAGGGAAAGTGTTGGATAGCAGAGGGGTAAAAATTACTATTCCCACTCCAGTGAGTGTAAAAGTAGGGAAAGTGTTGGATAGCGGACGCGTAAAAATGACTATTCCCACTCCAATGAGTGCAACAGTAGGGTAAGAGTTGGATAGCGGAGGGGTAAAACTTACTATTCCCACTCCAGTGAGTGCAACAGTAGGGAAAGTGTTGGATAGTGGAGGGGTAAAAATTACTATTCCCACTCCAGTGAGTGCAACAGTAGAGAAATTGTTGGACTGCGGAGGGATAAAATGTACTATTCCCCCTCCAAATAATTGTAACAGTAGGGAAAGTGTTGGATAGTGGAGGGGTAAAAATCACTATTCCCACTACAATGAGTGCAACAGTTGGGAAAGTGTTGGATAGCGGAGGGGTAAAAATTACTATTCCAACTCCAGTGAGTGCAACAGTAGGGAAAGTGTTGGATAGTGGTGGGGTAAAATGTACTATCCCCATTCCAATCAGTGCAACAGTAGGCAAAGTGTTGGATTGCAGAGGGGTAACAATTAATGTTCTCACTCCAGTCAGTTCAAAATTAAAAACAAACTAATTATTAACAACAACAAAAATATTTAAAAAACAATATAAATATATATATATATATATATTCACTGAAAAAACCGTAGGTTTCAGGCACGTTATAGTTACAAATTAGCATTTTAAAAACCTTTGAAATTCACTGAAAAAACCATAGGTTTCAGACACGTTATAGTTAGAAATTAGCATTTAAAAAACCTTTGAAATTCACTGAAAAAACCATAGGTTTTAGGGACAGTTATAGTTAGTTGGACATTGCACTCGTACAAAACCCGTGAAATTCCCCGTTATAGTTAGTTCAGCTAACTATAACTCGCGCCCCGCAATGCACTGCTGATGACGTCACATATTACATCACTCATGACATGGTCAGTGACATCACTGATGACATCACTGATGACATCTCAAATGACATCACTGATGACATCATCCAGTGACTGTGTGTTTCTGTAAAGTTTAAATATGTTTAATATATATAGGGAAAGGCGTATTGAAGAATGAGTGGGTGTATAAGTGTCTGAATGGATGATTTAGTACGTGCGTGACTGACTCTACAAGTGAGTGATTAAACGTATCTTACTGAATGCATGGGTTAGTGACTAAACTGTGTGAATGTCTGTATCCGTCTGTTGGTGTGTAAGTGGATGCATGGATTTGCGAATAGCTACATGAGTGTCTATATGGGTTATTGATTGGTTCTATGAGTATCTGTATGGGTGCCTGAGTGTTTGTGTGGATGGGGTGTGTGCGACTGTGCATAGATGTGTGAGTGGGTGATTCACTGGGTGGATGGTTTCAAGAGTTTATCTGTGATAGACTGTATGGGTGGGTAAGTGTGTGTAAGAGTGTGTTAGTGAGTGAATGTATGTCCCAGTGGTACATGTGTGAGTAACTACATATGTGAAAGGCAGTATATATGTGTATTGGAGTATATAAATAGCTATACGCGAGAGTGAGTGATTGTGATAGTGGCTGTATGGATGAGTGTGTGCTTGTATCAGTGATTGTATAAGAGCGTAACAATGTGCTAGTATTTGTATGATTAAGTGAGCTGGTGTGTGTATAACTGTATAGGTGAGTAAATGGCAGTGTGTTTAATTATTTGCATGACTGACTAGGTGTGTGAGTACCTCTATGGATGAGTGGCGGTGTTTGAGTGTCTATATAGGAGTAAGAGTGCATATGATAGTCCTGTACTGAGTGACCATAAGTATGAGTGACTGTACGGGTGAGTGAGTGGATGTGTGTGTGTAGACCTAAGAATCAGTGAGTGGGTATGTAGTTATTGGTGTTGGAGTGTCTATGGTTTTGCGAATGGCACTCTGTAATTTAGATTGGGTGTATCAAAGGTTATATTAGGGTGTGAGGAGCTGCATCAGATTATCACGTGGATGATGTCATCAGTGATGTCATTTGAGATGTCATCAGTGATGTCATCAGTGATGTCACTGACCATGTCATGAGTGATGTAATATGTGACGTCATCAGCAGTGCATTGCGGGCGCGAGTTATAGTTAGCTGAACTAACTATAACGGGGGAATTTCACGGGTTTTGTACGAGTGCAATGTCCAACTAACTATAACTGTCCCTAAAACCTATGGTTTTTTCAGTGAATTTCAAAGGTTTTTTAAATGCTAATTTCTAACTATAACTTGTCTGAAACCTATGGTTTTTTCAGTGAATTTCAAAGGTTTTTAAAATGCTAATTTGTAACTATAACGTGCCTGAAACCTACGGTTTTTTCAGTGAATTTCAAAGGTTTTTTAAATGACAATTTTTAAATGTATTAATTTTTATATTCATTTTTTCACACTGATTTACTACATTTTTAGAAACAATTTCTTTTACATATTTTATTTTTTAAATTACATTGTAATTACATTATACATTACATTACAAAAAATACTTTCTCAGAATGAATTACTTTAGTTTAAATACTTTGCACATAGGCAATAGACTTTTAAGTACAGTAGTTACAGTTGTTGCAATGGGTAACACATTTTCATACACAATGCAACATTCAGCTCAATGTGAATTTCTAGTTAAATGCAATTAGTTACTTTATAGATTACTTTTGTAACCACATGACTGGATCCTAGATTCAGTCCTGGTACATCTCCTGTAAACAGTTGAGTAAAAGCGTTTTGGTTACAGTCGTGATTTTTAAGGAATATTATTGTATTTTAAAAGTTGACACTTAGAAACTTTTTCTCATAGAATCACCAATGTTATCCTATGGAAGGAAATTCACTTAGCAGGTAAAAACTGTTATCGTTACTTTTTCTTACTCAGTGTTGGATCCTGGATCCAGCACTGGTGCATCTCCTGTAAACAGTTGAAAGAATGCGTTTAAGTCATACAGGCGATTTTTAAGGAATATTTGTAGTTTGTGAAAATCGACACTGAAACTTTTCTGCTGAAAACCAGACAATGGATTCCTATGGAAGAAAATATAAGTTACTGGTAAGTACGGTTAAAATTACTTTTCAGGACCAGTACTGGGCTGAAAGATACAGCACTGAGGTCTCTCCTTATAACAGGTGAGTAAATCGGAATTCGTATTTCGGCTGATTTTAGAGGAATATTTGTATGTTTCAAAAATCAACACTTAGAAACTTTTTCAGCAAAAGCAGGCAATGATATCCTATGGAAGGAAATTCAAGTTACTGGTAAGTACGGTTAAAATTACTTTTGAGGATCAGTACTGGGCTGAAAGATGCAGCACTGAGGTCTCTCCTGATAACAGATGAGTAAATCGGAATTCGTATTTCGGCTGATTTTAGATGAATATTTTAAAGTTCCAAAACTCCACACTTGGAAGAATTTCCAAGTGAAACCAGTCAATGTTAGCCTATGGAAGGAAATTCAAGTTACCGGTAAGTACGGTTAAAATTACTTTTCAGGACCAGTACTGGGCTGAAAGATACAGCACTGAGGTCTCTCCTGATAACAGGTGAGTAAATCGGAATTCGTATTTCGGCTGATTTTAGAGGAATATTTGTATGTTTCAAAAATCAACACTTAGAAACTTTTTCAGCAAAAAGCAGGCAATGATATCCTATGGAAGGAAATTCAAGTTACTGGTAAGTACGGTTAAAATTACTTTTGAGGATCAGTACTGGGCTGAAAGATGCAGCACTGAGGTCTCTCCTGATAACAGGTGAGTAAATCGGAATTCGTATTTCGGCTGATTTTAGAGGAATATTTTAAAGTTCCAAAACTCCACACTTAGAAGAATTTCCAAGTGAAACCAGTCAATGTTAGCCTATGAAGGAAATTCAAGTTACCGGTAAGTACGGTTAAAATTACTTTTCAGGATCAGTACTGGGCTGAAAGATGCAGCACTGAGGTCTCTCCTGATAGCAGGTGAGTAAATCGGAATTCGTATTTCGGCTGATTTTAGAGGAATATTTTAAAGTTCCAAAACTCCACACTTAGAAGAATTTCCAAGTGAAACCAGTCAATGTTAGCCTATGGAAGGAAATTCAAGTTACTGGTAAGTACGGTTAAAATTACTTTTCAGGATTAGTACTGGGCTGAAAGATGCAGCACTGAGGTCTCTCCTGGTAACAGGTGAGTAAATCAGAATTCGTATTTCGGCTGATTTTAGAGGAATATTTGCACAATGGTGAAGGGAGGGGGCGGGGCCTGAGGTGACATCTGTGCAAACGCGCCCCGTGGCGCGTTTTAAGTTGGGGGATTAAGTCCCCTTGAATCATGAGGGTCCCTACGGGCCAACTAGCCCACCAGGAACCTCCAGTATGCGCCAGGGGCTGCGTTGCAGAGACATGTACAGAGGCCACACCCCTTTTACACCTCTCTGCAACGCAGCTCTGTGGCGCTTTCTGGACGTACCTGTTGGGCTAGTTGGCCCCCAGGGACCCTCAGGATTGAAGAGGATTTAATTCCCCATCTTAAAACGCGCCACGGGGCCTGTTTGCACACATGTCACCTGAATCCCCGCCCCTCCCTTCACCACTGTGCAAACGCGCCCCGTGGCGCGTTTTAAGTCGGGGGATTAACTCCCCTTGAATCCTGAGGGTCCCTGGGGTGCAACTAGCCCACCATATACCTCCAAAAGCGCCATAGAGCTGCGTTGCAGAGAGGTGTAAAAAGGGGCGTGGCCTCTGTACACCTCTCTGCAAGGCAGCCCCTGGCGCATACTGGAGGTTCCTGGTGAGCTAGTTGGCCCCCAGGGACCCCAGTATTCAAGGGGAATTGTTCCCCTCTGCAAACGCGCCAGGGGCGCGTTTGCAGAGTGGTGAAGGAAGGGGCGGGGCCTACGGTTCCGATCGTTTTTTTTTTTTTTTTTGGCTGTGTGGCCCCCCTTCCTTTTTCCTATTTTTAGGCCCTGGGGACCCCATCCCCCAGGGCCTTACCCCTTTTTTTTAAATTAAAATAAATTTAAAAAAACGGGAAGGGGGCCAGGCTCACCGGCCTTTCTTTTGTGATCTCCTTTCGTTTATTTGGTCGGTCACAAAGGGTGTTCTCCCTTGTAAGGTGCTTCGCTTTAGTGATCGCTTTGTCCACAATTTCCTTTCTATAGCCTCTTTTCAAGAACCTCTTTTTACATTTCTCAATATTTTTCCAATATGTTGCCTTCTCACTACAATTTCTGCGAATACGCGTTATCTCCCCAAAGGGAATGTTGTTAATTACAGAACGCGAATGGGCGCTCTCCGCATGGAGAACCCCATTACACGCTGTGCCCTTCCTATAGAGTGTGCTCTCAATCATCTGGTCCTTCACATAAAACTAAATGTCGAGAAAATTAATTCTCGCTTTGTCTTGATTCATTGTGAATCTGACATTAAAGTCATTAGAATTAAGGTAAAGAAAATATTCCTGCAACTGCTCACTCGATCCTGACCATAAACAGAGGATGTCGTCTATGTACCTCCCCCAAAAGACGATGTAATTTGTCCAGGGGGAGGCACGTCGGCTCCAGGCATACTCCCTCTCAAACCAGCCCATGAAAAGGCAGGCGTAAGAGGGAGCAAATCTGGAGCCCATCGCTGTCCCAAGTATTTGTTGGAACCAACATCCATCGTGTAAGAAAAAATTATTATCAAGGATGAGATGGATCATCTCTACCACCATCTCATTGAATTCGTACATGTTGGCCCTTTCTTTATCCAAGAACGTTCTCACTGCCATTATCCCGAATTCTTTGACAATGCAGGTGTATAAACCTACCACATCAAAAGTTACAAATGTGAGGTCTTCCGACCATTGAAAATCTTTCAATTTTACCAGGATATCCTTACTATCTCTAATGAAGGATGGTAAGTTGACAACATGTTTCTGGAGCCTTAAGTCTACAAACGCCGAGATTTTCTCCGCGAGGGATCCCACCCCTGAAATGATGGGTCGTCCAGGGGGAAAGGACCCCCCCTTGTGAACTTTAGGCAAAATGTATATACAGGGGTAAGTAGGACACTGTACCCCGAGATATTGAAATTCATCTTCGTTCAGAAGGCCAATCTCTTTCCATTCACTCGGTTTGAAGTTAAGTAGCCTTGTTAAATTCTGGATCGGACTGCCCATAAGTTTCTTATAACACTGTGTGTCATTGAGTTGGCGCTCTATTTCCGACATATAATCAACATAATTCATAACCACAACATTACCGCCTTTGTCAGCCTCTCGTATGACAATGTTCTGATCGAGTTTTAGTCTATTCAAGGCCTCTCTTTCTTTGGCGGTAATGTTGTGGTTAATATGAGTAGGACTCTTCCTGGGTATTTCCATCTTGTATAGATCCTTGGTAACTTGGTCATAGAAGATGTCAGTATTTTTATGGTAGTTGAACGCCGGCACAAATCTAGATTTGGGTTTTAAACCACTATCAACATTAGGATCTTGTGTAATTTCCAAGTCACTCAAAAGGGCCGGTATCTCGGGTCCAGATTCCCCATCCAAACTTAGCAGTAATTGGACGTTATGTATTTCCCCTATTGTTTGAGCAAAGGGGCAGGGGAGCTCATTGCGTCCTATGTCTTTGATGGTATGTTGTGAGAAATAATCTCTTAGTTTTAAAGCTCTATCAAATTTGCATACATCAATGTGAACATTTGTTGGATCCCCACTCTGAGTTGGACAAAAATTAAGGCCTTTACTCAAGATAGACATTTCATCCTTGTCAAGTACTTTATTCGACAAATTGACAATTTTCAAGTCAGTTTCATCAAGCAAATTATCACATAATGCCAAATTACACATTATATTCTCACTCATTATTTCTGTCTGGCTCCCGTGTTCCCCTTGTTCACTGATCCCCGACCGGTTCCTGTACCTGCCCTTAGCCCTCCAACCTCCCCTACGGGTTTTGGCTGCTCTCTTTTTTGTTGAAGGCGGCTGCTTATCCTTAGTGTATAGAGCTCCTTCTGGAAATGTAGCATGCACCCGGAGGGCGGGCTCGCACGAACAGAGAAATGAAGGAGCGCAAGACCGCTGGGGGTCTTGGCTCATACATGCCAAATGTTGTGTGTATCTGTATTGCAGCAGCATGAGCCAAATGCCTAGCCTTAATCGCAGCGCAATTTCAGCCAGGCATGAACTCTACATCTGTGTCTGCCCTATCTTTCCCACAGGCCTACACTCACGTGGCCGCCCACCTTCAATGGCCAACATCACAGTGTCGTTGTCAGGCTTGTGGACATGCGCAGACAGGCATGACAATGGTGTGCCGTAGGAGTGCAAGTGATGCAACCACGCAGCGCACACAAGTAAATAGGCTCGGGGGAGGGAGGAGCAGCTGTGAGGCAACGTAACACACAGTGATGCCGCTCATTTGCCACATGCAAGACATGTCAAACATGAATCCCAAAGTCGCACACATCCCACCCCACCCCCAACAAGCCACTTCACATTTCCTGAATGCAAGCAGATGAGAAACTAGCATTAGGGATGAAAGCTCCTTTGTCTGAACTATCAGGCGGAAGCACATCTGCACCTCTGACCTCGGAATGCATGTGCCCGGCACCCCCTGACAGATACTATAGCAGCTGATGGTGACTCCCACACTACGCACAGCCCGACGAAAGACCAACGTATACACACCCCACACACAGAAGTCCTTGCTCGAAGTTATCTTGCATGGAATGGCCTTCACACTTATTCCCACACCATCCCAGGCGTACAACCGTTGCACACTAAAACAACTCATTGATCTGAGCTGTAGCATTTTATCCACAGAACAGTCGCAGGTCAGAACAGTGGCGCTTCAACCAGAGCCACTAACGCAATGGCAGAACATCCCGGACACATGCACAACCCCTGTCAGGTGGAACTGTACCGTGCACGTATGCTGCGTTTACTGGGGGCACTGCCATTGGCAGTGCTGCGGATCAGTTACCGGCTAAGCTTCCGCCTTGCCAACGTCACCTGCGTTCAGCCTGTGTTGCATTGTCAATCGTGCATATTCGAGTGGTCCATGGATGTCTGCCTATCCAACAGGACGGTGGCTGAACTGGATTTTGACATGTGTGTGTGCCCCCTGTTGGCCCACGACCAGGAGTGTCACTGTGATACCCGTTTATGGGATGCCTTGATACTTGGCATACATGCTGGCAGCTGGACCTGGGAGATTGCACAACTCCTCGTGTGCAGTGACCACATTGAACCACTCCCCTATTGGGCTGTAGTGCTAATTGGTGAAAGGGGGTGGACGCAGCACATCTGTCCGAACCTGCTAATGGATTGCCTCGCCGTCCTGTTTGATGAAGTCGACAATGTGCTCATGTTGGAAATGATAGCCTACGAAGCTGCAATCGCTTTCATGGACGAGTAACTACGTACCTGCAGCCACAACAGATTGGAACCCATTGCACATGTCCCAAAAACTTGTTGCATCTTGGAGATCTGGTCACATGTCCCACGACAACAGTGGACATGGCTGCATTCGCCTGGACTCCGAATACATGAGCGGACAACAACGCGGGTTAACACACACCTGTGAAAGGTGAGGCACTACCCCGGAGTGGACAGCGGCGCTTGGCAACGTTCCTCATCCTGACATACTGCTGCATTGGTCTGCATGTTGTGGCACTTATCTTTCCCGTACTGACACGCATATGCTAATAAAGTCTATGCACCTTCACTTGTATTCAACTGTGATGAGTGTTGATTTGAATGACAATGTGTGTCTCACTGCCTATCTGGGTCACGGCCATACATGCGCATTGATAGCATTACCCAGGGAGTACCTTTTTGTGGGATCACTGTCCCTACATTCATCCATACTTTCATACTTGATTGCTCATAGCCACGACACATCTGTGTGAATTAGAATGTTTTATTTGCATTCAGTGGATTGTTGAAGCTGGAGCAGAACAGGGCCATGTGAACCCCACTTTACATTGTTGCCCCGTGGAGGGCCAGCCAGAGTCCTTTAGGGATTGACAGGTTCATCGGAAGAGGGAGACTTCAGTCCGCAGTGTGATTGCTGTGTCATTGGTAACCAATCAAAATATGGCAGTCCCTGTCGAGGTCCAAGGTAAGTGTCACTGAGTGTATAGGGGGACAGTGGAAGGTGTTATTCCAGGGCATGATGCAGAGGGCAGAACCAAGCTGAAACAGGCCATATGGCGGAGATGAATGCTACCACTTCATTCTTACTACAGGGCCAGATTCATCATCATCTTCGTCCTCTGATGTGTCAGGTGCCTCACATGTGGGTGGTGGTGTATAGTCTGCATCACTGTGTGGCACTGACACATCAGGGGCCGGAAGTGGAATGTCTGCCACACTGTGTGGCACTGACACTTCAGGGGGCGTAGATGTGGATGGAGTAGTAGCAGCAGCATTCATCCACGCCAGGCCTTGTGGCGGCAATGCCATGACGAGGATCTGCAGGGCATGGAAGATCACAGCTACATCTCGCTGGTGTGCAGCCGTGGCAAACATTCTTTCCGCCTGCATCCGCTCCATGTTCTCCATGATCCTCCGCATGTGTCCCAACTCCCGGCTGTCATCGCTGGAGCCACTCTGACTAGACAGTTGTTCTTGTCTCAGAGTCAGGACTCCAGCGATGTCAGCCATGGATCGTTGGAGAGCATGGAGCAGACTGTAACAGGGACTGTAAGTGGTCCCTGATGGGACTTAGACACCCACGTATGGCATCTAGTTTGACTGCCATGAGGTCGAGCCCCACCCGCAGCTGATCAGCCATCTTCTCCTGACACCCTAACACACGGCGTTGGAATGCCATGTGTTGGTCGTGGAGGTCCTGGGAGACAGCCATGGTGGTGGGTGCTTCCTGCTGTGTGGTCTATGCAGGGGGTGGGGTCTCCTTGATACAGCTGGGCTGCCCTGCTCCTGGAGGTGGGGTGCCGAAGCTGTCCATGGGCTGTTGTAGGGCGTCGGTGTCGATGTTGGGGAGGTCCTCTTCATCATCAGTGCTGAGTTGAGTGTCTGCTCTGCAGGAGGTGTTGATTCTCCCTCTGCAATGTGAAGGGGAGATGCAGATTGACATTGTGTTCACATGTATGTTGACGCATTGGACAAGTTTACTTACAGACTGCATGACAATGTACATTGTGACTGTTTGTGAGGAGATGCCTATGTGATGCGGGACAGTTGACATTTCACCACCATCACGGATGTGAGGTTGTATTTGTCCATTATCATCTCACAGTTTCCTGCTATGCCAAATGCGAATGGCCATTTTCTACACACAAGCGGCGGCAGTTGTGTCCTCTGTTCTGTTGTGAAAGTGTTGCAGTTTGTACCACATTGTTGTCAATGATGAGGTGCTCTGATTCTTATGTGTGCGTGCTGCATTGTGGGTGTGTTGCCCCCTCAGCTCTGATTTTGCTGGACCGTATCCCTTTTAGGCGGTGTGCCTTTCACTTCTGTGCTTATACAATGCTGAGATGTTGCAGACTTGGGTAACTTGGGCTCTTGGTCGGAGTTGTGACTCTTGGGCATGGTTTGCCCGCAGATGTGCTATACTTAATTGTGCATGTGTGCCATTGTGCCCATCTCCCCCCGTCCCCCCAGTCCCTGGTGGTTACTCACCCTGTTGCTGTTGGGTCAGGTCATGTTGTGCAGTGTCCGGTCCCCCAACTCCTGCCACCGTCTCCCCAATGATGACTCGGGTCACCATTTCCTCCATCTCATCTAGCTCATGGTGTAACGGTGGACTCCCACCTCCAGTCTGCAAAGCTGCTTTCAGGTTCGCTGCGAGTTTCAGCTTGGTTTTGTGCTTCACATCATTCCAGCACCTCTTGAGCTCTTCATTGTCCTCCTCAGCACTCCGACTGCATTCACCTTGTCCAGGATGGACTGCCATATTGTATTTTTAGTTGCCAATGACACAGTGGAGGTGACGAACAGTTGTTGTTGGTGTTCTACCACCTCTTTTATCAGGATCCTGTTTTCCTGCGGACTGAACCGCGTCTTCCTCTTCTTCTTCTCCTTGCCCTTCCCTGACCCCGAGGTCCCAGGCTGGTCCTCCGTGGGGCTTGTGGGGTTCGGGTTGTCCTCTGTAGTTATTTTCCCGCGTTGGACGGCGATATGAGAAATTGCGTTAACCTATTTTGGCGATGATTATCGCACGTTCTTGAGAATATCCCCCTATATTTCTTACCTTAAAATCGATATTCTTGACCACGATATTCTTGCTGTCGATATTTCTGACTCACGATATTTAGGACTCAATATTTCTGTAGGTCGACATTTCCACCTCGCAAGAGTGATGCAAAACCTAGAATGACATTTACCAAGCCATGCAAGGCCACCTTTTATGGCCAAGTGTGGCATGATAAATATGGAGTAATGCAAGGCAGTGCAAGTTGCTGCCTTGAGTTACTCTGTCCTAGGGAGGCATTCCATAGGTAGAACATGGGTGTTCTCATTCATCCACGCATGGATTTGGGCGCATTCCCAGATTTACTATGAGTGTTAGACCTGGGAATGAGTCAAAACATTATGCCTCCCCAAGGGAGGCGTAACAAGGAGAAATATGCTTATTTCTCCTTGGATTTGCTACTTTCTACATGAGCTGCATCCTGCAGCACACAATGAAAGAGGAAAAAGCCTTAGAGGATTGTTTTTGGGCAGGAACTGGCAATGTTGGGCTTAGTTGTCTTAGCTTGGTTTTTGCACATCTTTTCACGCAAGGGTGCCTGTATTGGTGATAGGCAGCAGTTTGTGTACCAGCGCAGGCAGAAAGCAGAATGTGCCGTATAATGTTAAATACAATACATTCCTGCCCTCTCCCTTTCACGCAGCCCAGCAAGGTGGCTTGCTGTGTTTTGCTGCGTGAATATTTGCCAAATATGCCCCCAATTATGTACCTGACTTTAGCCGTGTAAACAGTTGGAGTAAGTCTGCAATGACGTTAAGAAAGTGACCCAAACTTCCTGCATATTTCCAAGTGGTGCGAGATATAGGTAGCTCTGCATGAAAAAATGTTGCGAGTGGCGATAAAAAAATGGATATATATGAGAAATTTGTGAATTGGTTACCATCAACCCAAGGAAGAGAGTAGGGGTGGTAAAAATTACCGTTTTTTCCCATTGGTGTTATCTGCTTTCTTTGTCGAAAAATAGGAGTGGAAATTTGCAGTGACCCACATAACACTTCTACATTTCTAATACTCAGGTACCCTGACAATTCCACTAGGGACAATTTTTATCTTTGAGAACTGCAGGTGATCCAGAAAGGCAAGGGCTTTCCTATCTGATCTAGTTATCTCTCCAGAAGGGAATTTCTATAGTGTAAAGACAGAGACAAGTTGTAATTAATTGCAAGACAGCACATCTGAAACAATCACGCAGTTGTAATAGTTGTGGATTCTGTCACTTCCACATCTTGAGGTGAAACAGGAGTATTCCTGAAAACGTGTGATTCTGCAGATATCCAAATATACTCTTTGAAATTTTGCAAGTCCCAAAAATAACTCAATGTATGCACGTTTTAGGCACCAGTCTAGCATCCACCAATTTTTTTTTTTCTTTGTGAGACGGACACACACACACACACGCACACACGCATAACACACATGTTTTGGACAAGTGAAATTATTTATTTTCTTATTTACGACACTCATTTATCACTGCTTATTTTTAAATGCTTATTTTATTGTGACTGGAAGGCCTACAATACTTCCCATTTCTAACTTCTTAGTATGAGAAGTAGTCGAGAACAGTAAGTGTTTAAATAAAGCATACATTAAAATGCTTCAGGGTCAATTTATTTTCTGCAACAAATTGTTTTTTTATTCACTGAGAGTCTCCAGTTTCCCTATTTCCTTCAGTAATTTAAAACAGAAAATAAAAAAGAACGGTGGTAATTTATTTGGGCATGCATGTTATATTCCAGTGTCTAAGGTGATTGATGATACACGCTTTTCAGATACACTTTAAGGGCTATAATCATGTAAAATACAATTTTCTATGAATTTTAGAACTATTTGCATGAACTTATATATTGGGATGCAGGTAATTTGACTACATTAGTTTCCTGTCTGCATATAATCTGCTAATCGACCAAAGAACATACGTTTTTAATAGCTATGGGAACGTGCCGTTCCCTGGGGACTTGTGTCAGTGCCTTGCAGTGACCTTACCACCCATTTAGAGTGACAACTATTTACAGAACCTTACTAATAAATACGCAAAGAAGAAAAACACCAATCTGTTGATTTCTTATCCTACAACGGACATCATATCAAGGATGGCATGAATTGTTATTACTTACTGTACACAACTATTCTGTAACTTCGCACTGCTGCTGTTTTTGTAATAACTTTTGCTTTACCACACTATTATGTTATTTGTGTTTATAGGAGTGATGTCCCAAAAAAAAACATCCATATTAAGTGGCCTTTAATTTAGCAAGGAAGACTGTTTTGTTGTTTAAATGTTCAGGCTCTCAATACAGTAGCTTTTGTATAGTGGTATTCAGTTTCCCACTGTGTGAAAATTTCCACACCATAAAATGAGACACAGTGGTCACAAGTAGGAGACCTATCGCTGGTGGATGGGCAGGCAAACCGGTAATTTATGTTTGGCTGAAGATATCACCCATGAATAGAGGTTTTACCACCTCACAAAACTGAATATCAATTCAGTTTTAGAGCCAGCACCACAATGGCTCTCACATTTGGAGTAATTGGTTTCCTCTCACAATGGTGTGAAATCATACTGTCTTCCTTGGTCTTGCATACCCACTTCATCCCATCACTCCACATATGGCTGGCAATTGTTTTTGCAGTTCCCTTTGTCATAGATGCGTGCATGTGCATTTGTAATAGATGCTTTGGAGCCTTGGAATGTTATTAGGTCAGAGTAAAATGTACAATGTGAGAATGCAGAGACAGTTGGAGAACAGTTGGAGTGGCTGGATAGGACCTTTTCTCTTTAGAATAAACCTGGTCCTGTTTTCTAACTGGGCCTTGAAACCTTGCTACCTGCATTCCTGTGTTGGCCTGCTGCCAGCTGATTGCTGTGCTGTAGGAGGGACTGCCACTTTGCTACCTGCTCTGCTGTGTTAGCCTCATGGTTTTGTTACACAGTAGATCAAATCACCACCTGCCAAAGTGAGTGTGATTGTTGAACAATGAGGCCTTTGGACATTCAAAACAGAAAGACGTTTCAATGAAGACTACCTTTCAACCACAGTCAAAATGAGTTGCATATGCATGTTCCATCATGTTTCTGAATGCTGCAGTGTATCATATATGCATAAACAGCATCACGAGATACAGCCCCAGAACTCAAAATTAGACCTAATCATTTCAAATGCAGCCTTATTCAAGTCTGATGAGCAATGGGCACTGAATATACAGGGTACACTGGGTAGTGCATGTGTGTCCATTGTGGGATGCCAGACGCAGCCAAGTAGAGCTGGAAAGCTTCCTTGGAGAGGTAATATGAATACCAATAGTGCTGTGGCATCAATAGTTTGGTTCACATGCTCCCACTTTCTAGCTCACTACCAGTTAATAATTCTCCACCTGATAGCTGGCAATGTTCTTAATGTGACAAACACCTCCTGCTATGACAAATGGCTTTACAATTCCTTTTTTGGCTTAATAGTTTGTTGGCAGCTGGTCAATAGTTTTTCTATGTCATTTTTAGAAATTGAGGTTTCTGGTTGGCAGAGTATACACTCAGTCAAAGCAGGAGCCACAATCCTAGTCAGGGTAAGTCAGATACTCAACCTAAATGAACCTGTACTCACCCTCTGGTAGCTTGGCACAGAGCAGTCAGGCATAACTTAAGAGGCAATGGGTAAAGTATTTGTGCAACACTTAAAATACAGTAACACAGTGAAAACACCTCAAAAAGACTCCACACCAGTTTAGAAGAATAGAAAATATTTATATGTGTAAAACAAGACCAAAATGACAAAAATTGCAATAAGTAGAAGTCGAGATATGAATTTTAAAGATTAAATCCCAAAACAGTGCTTAGAAATCAATACCACTCAAAGGTTACTTGAGGTTGCGCTAAACTGGGGTAAATACAAAGTTCAGGCCGACCGCGATGGAGGGTAGGCCAGCTATAGGAGCCAGGCAGCTCCTGCTGAAAAAAGTACCTTGTATGGAGCAAGCGACGACATTGAGGACTCCCTGCATCTGCTCCGATTCATGCAGTTGGGTCGATGCATCGGAATCATGCCTCACAGTCGTATAGAAGGATCAGCACTGCATTGAAGTCGAGCCTCAAAGTCAGTGTTGATGGTTCGCGCTGCTTTGAAGTCGAGCCTCGCATCGGCGTCTTTGGATCGTTGCTGCGTTGTAGTCAATCCTCACAGTCGGGACATGCGTCATCGTCGAATCGGCACTGCATCGGAGGGCACTGCATTGGTTCTGATTGGTGCAAATTGCTCATTGTGTAGAGTGTTGCAGAAAACAGCGGCAGAACCCACTTCTGAGGCCAAGGACTGGAGGAGGCACCTCAGGCAAGGGTAGGACTCACAGATGGTCGAGCGCAGCAGCAAAGTTGCAAAAACTCTGAGAATTCAGAGAACAGGAGGCAAACCAAACAAGCCCTTGGAGAAACTTGGTTCAAGGATGTAAAGAGCAGGTCCAGTCCCTCTCACTCCCAGGCAAGAAGCAGCAGGCAGCAGGCTAACACATCAGAGCAGGTAGTAAAGTGGCAGTCCCTCCTACAGCACAGCAATCAGCTGGCAGCAGGCCAACACAGGAATGCAGGTAGCAAAGTGGCAGTCCATCCTACAGCACAACAGCTATTCTTCCAGGTAGAATGTCCTTGGTTCCAACAAAGTGCTCATTTGGTGGTGTCAGGGGTCCAGTTCTTATACCCAAACGTGCCTATGAAGTGGGGGAAACATTAAAGAAGCCTTTGAAGATCACAAGGTCCCTGCCTTTCCTGCCCTGGCTTCAGACTCACTACAGGGGGTATGCAGCTCTTTGTGTGAGGACAGGCACAGCCCTATTCAGGTGCAAGTGTCAGCTCCTCCCTCCCAATCTACCTCAGTAAGGCCCATCAGCCTGGTGCTGGGCCATCAGGATGCAAATATCACGCCCCAGTTCCCTTTGTGTGACTGTCTAGAGTGAATGCACAGAGCCCAGCTGTCACCCAACCCAGATGCGTATTTAGAGACAGGCAGAGGCACAGAATGGTTAAAGTAAGAAAATACCAACTTTCTAAAAGTGGCATTTTCAGACTTACAATTTAAAATCTGACTTCACAATAAGTTGTGATTTTATATTGTGAGTCCAGAGACAACAAACTCTAAGAGCCCAATTACGATGCAGTTAGGAAGGCCTCCTAACGGCATTTGCTCCCTACAAATCGGATCGGAAACGTGTCTTTCCGACCGAGGGCCCGATTACGATGTGGTTAGGAAGGCCTCCTAAAGGCATTTTCTCCGCCGAATCGGATCAGGAACGTGTCTTTCCGACCGAGGGCCAGATTACGATGTCGTTTGGAAGGCCTCCAAATCGGATTTGGCTTTCCCAGATCCGATTCGTAGCCCTTGTTTCTGACCAAATCGTACATGAGTCCGAACGGCCAAGTACGATGCGAAGATCGCTTACGTTTTGTAGCCGAATCGTGCCGCGCAATGGAGCCGGATTCCGACCGAGCGAGTACGATGCACGATTCGGACAGCCGCATCGACTCGGTCTCAGCAAGATGAAATAGCTGTCGGAATCGTACTTCGGGGGGGCCATAACAGGCCCCCATTCATCTGGGGAACCCCGAATCTGTCATGGTGGGGTGCCCATGGGTCTCCCCGATCCAAGCAAGCACAGTGTGGTGGGCACCATGGGGTGCCGGCCACAGGGTGTACGCTTTTCCCCACCCACCCCTTTTTGCTATGGGAGCCTGTGTACGAGTCCAGTATACAGGGTCCCATAGAGTTCAATGGGTGTCCGAGCGAATCGAGTCTGTAAGCATACAGATGCATCAAACATTGCTCGTTCGGACTCCCGGAGCACGATTCACTCAGAAAGCCCTCCGGATCAGAGTCGTATGGAGGGCTTTCTTAGCGAGATTGTAATCGTCCCCCGCATCGGAAAGGTTTCCGACCGACCGATTATGATGCGACTTAGGCGTTAGGAACATCCCAATCCGAACCCGACGGCATTTGGAATGACCGAGCAGTACGGAGCAGAATCATACGTCTCTACGGGCCGCGTTTCCGAACTACCGATTACGATGCTGGATTCAGAGAGCCTTTCGAATCGTGCCATCCGACTCAAATCGGCAATCAGAATCAGACTGTAAGGGCCTGTAGCGGGCCCCCCTGCATCCAGAGCCTTCCCAATCGGGCCCGTGGGGGTACCCCTTACCAGCCATGCACAGTGTGGCAGGCACCAGGGGGTGCCCACCACAGGGTGCCCGATTTTCCCCAGCCAGCTCTTTCTTCAATGGGAGCCTATGCATTCGGTAGGAACATAGGCTCGCATTGAAGTCAATGGGTGTCCGACCCAACCGTACCTGGAAGCATCCGGATGCATTGTAATCGGTCGGTCGGACTCTCCTGATCTGAGTCGGTCGGAAACCATCGCCAAACCAATTCGGTGGGAATGCCTTCCTAACCGCATCGTAATCGGGGACCAAATCGGAAAGGTTTCCGACCGACAGATTACGATGCGAGTTAGGTGTTAGGAATATCCCAATCCGAACTCGACAGAATTTGGAATGACTGAGCCGTACGGAGCAGAATCGTACGTCTCTACGGGCCGCGTGTCCGAATGACCAATTACGATGCTGGATTCAGACAGCCTTTCCAAATCGTGCCATCCGACTCAATCTGCAGTCGGAATCAGACTTTGGGGGCCCGTAGCAGGCCACCTGCACCCGGAGCCTTCCCAATACGGCCCGTGGGGGTACCCATGTGTCCCCCCTTACCAGCCATGCACAGTGTGGAAGGCACCAGGGGGTGCCCGCCACAGTGTGCCCTATTTTCCCCAGCCACCCCGTTCTTCAATGGGAGCCTATGCATTCGGTCGGAACATAGGCTCCCATTGAAGTCGATGGGAGTCCGACCCAATTGTATCTGGAGGCATCCGGATACATCGTAATCGGTCAGTCGGACTCTCCCGATCCGAGTCGGTCGGAAACCATTCCTAAACTGATTAGGTGGGAATGCTTTCCTAACCGCATCCTAATCAGGCCCTAGATCTCTATTGTTTCCCAATTGTAAATTATACTCACTTAAAATATGTTTTTACCTGTGGTAGAGATAGGGCTTGCAGTAGTGAAACCTTTTTTAAACGTTCTTTCACTACCAAGACAGGTAAAAATCAAGAGCACATGTCTTACCTTTGCCCCCTGCCCATAGAGCTGCCTAGGGCCTACCTTGGGGGTGACTGGTATGTAATAAAAGGGAAGGTTTGGGCCTGGTAAGTAGGTTAACTTGCTGGGTCAAAATGGCAGTTTAAACTGCACACACAGGCTCTGTAGTGGCAAGCCTGAGCCATGTTTACAGGGCTACTGGAGAGGGTGCAGGCCCACTAGTAGCATTTAATTTACAGGCCCTGGGCACATATAGTGCACTTTACTAAGGACTTATAAGTATTTGCAATATGCCAATTGTGGATAAGTCAATGTTACCATCTTTTGACTACAGAGCCTATGCACTTTAGCACTGGTTAGCAGTGGTAAAGTGCCCAGAATCCTAAAGCCTGCAAAAATGAAGTCAGCAACACAGGAGGTCAGAAGTCCAAATGTCAAGGGAAATTACTTCAAGGATGCCAGGTCTAACAACCATTTATGCCAGCTCATTTATATATAGAATTATAGATGGGTAACAGTGAATTATGTTGATATTTTTCACCTAGGGGTTCTGAGTGAAGTCAAATAGACAACGAGAGCGAGTGTTACCTTATCACATTTAATAAGTGATGACTTACTCATCAGTCAGGCTTGCTTGAATCCAGTGGCATAGTGAGCCCGGGACCCACGTCTGGGCGCACCCGGCGCACTTAGGGTGAGAAAGCCAAAGACACACAGACCTGACCTGGCAGTTTGGGCTGGACTGCTCTCATCGGGAACAGGGTCAAGACTGATTTGCATGTGCTGGGTCTGAACTGGAATGGCATGGGGAGCAAAAAAACTATGAATTTAGGCCCAGATCTCTGTACTGGGGTGAATGTTTGACATTGTGCAGCATTCTGTCCATCAATTGTTCTTTTTGCATGTGTCACCCCGAGTGGGACGGGTATGCCCAGACATGGGTCCCGTGCTCTCCATGCCACTGGAGTCAAGCTAGCCTGGGTGATGCCCTGAAACCGGTCCCAGGATGCTTGTTTCTAGTCCAGTGAAGACCTGGCCTGGCAGTTCAGACTGGACTGCTCCCATCAGGAACAAAGTCAAGACTGATTTGCATATGGCTGGATCTGAACTGGAATGGCATGGGGAGCAAGAAAAGATGGATTGAGGCCCAGATCGCTGTACTGGGGTGAATGTTTGACACTGTGCTGCATTCTGTCCATCAATTGTTCTTTTTGTATTTGTCACCCCGAGTGGGACGGGTATGCCCAGACATGGGACCCGTGCTCTCCATGCCACTGGAGTCAAGCTAGCCTGGCTGATGAGGGGTGATGCCCGAAACCAGTACCAGGATGCTTGTTTCAAGGTCCAGTGAGGACCTGGACTGGCAGTTCGGGCTGGAGTGCTCCAATCTGGAGCAGGGTCAAGACTGATTTGCATAAGGATGGGACTGAACTGGAATTGCATGGGGACCAAAAAAATAATGGATTTATGCCCAGATCTCTGTACTGGGGTGAATGTTTGATATTGTACAGCATTCTGTCCATCAATTGTTCTTTTTGCATTTGTCACCCCGAGTGGGGCGGTTATGCCAAGACGTGGGTCTCGTGCTCTCCATACCACTGGAGTCAAGCTGGCCTGGCTGATGAGGGTTGATGCCCCGAAACCGGTCCCAGAATATTTCTTTCGAGCCCAGTGAGGACCAGGCCTGGCGGATTCGGGCTGGAGTGTTCCCATCGGGAATAAGGTCAAGACTGATCTGCATATGCCTGGGTCTGAACTGGAATTGCATCGGGAGCAAAAAAACGATGGATTTTGGCCCATATCTCTGTGCTGGGGTGAATGTTTGACATTGTACAGCATTCTGTCCATCAATTGTTCTTTTTGCATTTGTCACCCTGAGTGGGATGGGTATGCCCAGACGTGGGTCCCGTGCTCTCCATGCTATTGGAGTCAAGATAGCCTGGCTGATGAGGGGTGAAGCCCCGAAACTGGTCCCAGGATGCTTCTTTCTATTCCAGTGAGGACCTGGCCTGGCAGTTCAGGCTGGACTGCTCCCATCAGGAACAGGATCATGACTGATTTGCGTATGGCTGGGTCTGAACTGGAATGGCACGGGGAGCAAAAAAATGATGGATGTAGGCACAGATCTCTGTACTGGGGTGAATGTTTGACATTGTGCAGCATTCTGTCCATCAATTGTTCTTTTTGCACTTTTAGAAAGTTGGCATTTTCCTGTCCTAGCTATTTTGTGCCTGCAGCCAGTTCCTGGGTTACATGACTGGGTGTAGCTTGCAGTTAGACTTTACTTATTCGTCCCAGACAGCCACACAATAGAGGGATTAGGTTGTGCCTGGATCGGTCATCACTGGCAGGATGGAGGGCGAAACTGGGCATAGTCCCACTTGCAAATCACTTGGCTCTGCCCTACTGTCACACAAATTACTTCACGCCACTTCATTGTTCAGGCAGCCAGGCTTGAGCCAGGACAGGGAGGCAGGAAACTCTAATCACTTTAAAAGGCAATCTCTAGAAAGTTCTCCTACTTCAGAGAAGGCACCAGATATTAAAATGGGACCCTTTGACCCACTCTTCAGTTCACTTTCTGGACCTGTGGAAGGGCTCTCAGAGGCATGCCTGCTGCTGTGGTCTGCTGTGTACTTCAGGGGGCTGTTTTGCTGTACCTGGAAGGACTGCTCTGCTGCCTGAAGCCTGCCTTGAACCCTCAGAGGCCTGCCCTTCTGCTGGAGCCCTGTTCTAGTGCTTGAACTCGGGACTACCAGAGTGACTACAAGGGCTAGTTGGCTGGCCTCTTGCTCAGAGCCTAAGGGACAGAAGAGGCTTCAACCATCTCGAATCCGCATCTGGATTCAGACTGAGTGAGTCCTAACTATCAAAGTGGTACCTCCCCAGTCCTGGACCCTTGACAGTGGCGCTAAAGGTGACCAGACCTTAGAACATTTTTTTGCTAAAAACAACTCTGAGAACCAAGAGGAGACCAGAGCAAACCTGCTCGTCTATCCCACTAAGGTGAATCACCGGTCGACCTGAATTTGCGGCAGCTCCTAGTGCGTTATCCTCCACAGCAGCAAATCCTGTTCAGCGGTGTTGCAGAAGGAGTATCTAGCCTCGTGGAGCCTTTTTTGGCTGCAGCCTCGTTCTACTGGAGATTTTCAATTTAGAAAAAAGAGACTGCGTAGGGGGATTTTGAGGGACGATGCAGAGGGAAAATTATTTATTTAACTAATTTTCCCTCTGCATCGTCCCTCGAAATCCCCCCCACGCGACCCCAACACCCCACCGCTGTTACCTGCATGGACCGCGTCTGCATAGTGCAAGTGTGCCTGCATTGGCGCTAGGCTGCTAAATTTAGCGCCAGCACAGGGGGAAACGCAGGGCAGCACCATATTGTTGTAAATATGGTGCAGCCCTGTGTTTCAGAAGTGGCGGAGCACGGCGTTAAGCCAAGGAGTCTAACGCTGCGCTCCGCCACAGCCCAAACGAGTAGATCTTCAACGCTACTTCATCCAGCGGCTCCCTGACAACGATGCCTCCACCAAGTACACCGCCTGCAGCCTTGCCTGAAGGAACTTTACCTCCTCTGAATATCCTTGTTGAAATTTCTTCTTAGCGCGAAGGTAAGCGGCAACCGATAACTTCAGTTCTAATGATTGAATTTTTACTGTTTTAGAGTCAAATAATTTATAAAATTGACTCTATTATTCTAAATTAGTGTGGGATTTGTCTTGTGTTTTCACTTTATTACTGTTTGTGTGCTGCCTAAATACTTTACACATTGCCTCTAAGTTAAGGCTAACTGCTTTGTGCCAAGCTACCAGAGGGTTCAGCACAGGTTGATTAAGTGACTTTAGTGGTTCACCCTGAAAGGGACTGTAGCTGTTGCTTGAGCAGGGTTAACCACACTCAACCAACAACCCAATTTCTCACAGAAAAAATTGCAGAAACAATTGTTACCAAAGTATGGACCCTCAATGTGGTGCCTCCCCAGTCCTGGACCCTTGGAAGTGGCATTAAAGGTGACCAGATAGCCAAAATTTAAAACTTGGACATTAGAACATTTTTTTGCCAAAAACTACTCTGAGAACCAAGAGGAGACCAGGGCAAACCTGCTTGTCTATCCCACCAAGGTGAATCACCAGTTGACCGGACTTTGCGGCAGCTCCTAGTGCGTTATCCTCCACCACAGCAAATCCTGTTCAGCAGTCCATTGCAGAAGTAGTATCCGGCCTTGTGGAGCCGTTGTTGGCTACAGCCTCCTTCTGCTGCAGATTTTTAGCTTACAAAAAAGAGACTAAGTCCAAACAAGTAAATCTTCACTGCTACTTCATCCAGTGGCTCCCTGACGACGATGCCTCCACCTCGTACACCGCCTGCAGCCTTGCCACATGGAACTTTACCTTCTCTGAACACTTTTGCTGAAATTTCTTCTAAGCCTGAAGGTAAGCGCCAACCGATAATTCCAGTTCTAATGATTTCATTTTTATTGCTTTAGAGTCAAATAATTTATAAAAATTGACTCTATTATTCTAAATTAGTGTGGGATTTGTCTTGTGTTGAATTTTCACTTTATTACTGATTTAGTGACTTTAGTGGTTCACCCTGAAAGGGACTGTGGCTGTTGCTTGAGCAGGGTTAACCCCTCTCAACCAGCAACCCAATTTCTCACAGACAACAATTGCAGAAACAATTGTTAGCAAAGTATGTACAACGCCAACAACCACAGTTGTAATCATTGCAAAAATACTTTAATAAAGGCATGCACAATTTTGCAGACACTTTTTCCTCCTCTCTTCTCTGGTACTTTACCGCCTACTAAGTCTCTTTATGTCCCACGCTTGGGTGCCATTGAGCATGCTACATAGTGACACAACATAGGTAGTTTATGTGGATTTGAACATTCAAATATTTCCATGTATTATATACAAGCCACACCTGTTGAGTTTGTGAGTGCTAGTTATTTAATGTGGGTTGTTATTAGATTCACAGTATCTTACTTGACTACCCTTTTCTTTACTACGTGCAATTTTTTGTGGATTAAAATACGAATTCTCACATGCCCTTGAGCACCACTTCTGCTGTTTCACAAATCCGGAGGAGGGAGTGATATTGTGCAAGACCAAGGCCTCCGCCATCATTACCAAGCATTTGCAATGCAATAGGTCTCGCACTTAGGCGAGTTTGAGCTATTGGCATTGTAAATGACAATGCCTTTTATTTATGTTTTGGTTTTTAAAACATAAATTAAAGGCATTGTCATTTACAATGCCAATAGCTTAAACTCACGTAAATGCGAGACCTATTGCATTGCAAATGCTTGTTATAAAGTCTGTGTTGACAGCGCAGCTGTCTGCAAGATGCATTGTTGCAGATTCTTTAGAATGTACAAAGATTGTGCTTAGGCTCCACCCAGAGGAGTATCACCCTCGCACCCTGTTCTGTTGGCTATCTGGTGTATAATTCCACCTTCCAGGAAGTGCTCCATTTGGAACATAAGGGGCTATTTTACATCTAAAAAGTGCACACATTCATCATGCTGTTTGTCACATTCAATTCTGTATCTCTTATATGCATTCTCTGATGAAAGCAACCCTTTTGGCCTTTTTTCAAGCACTGGCAAAGCCAATGGGGCAAACTCAAGGCCTTCTTGAAATACGAACACAAGGCGTCTGTAAAGGAACAGTAACTTTTTTGCTCAGATTATGGGCGTTGACGGTCCGTGAAAATAAGCTCACCCATTTTGGGAGCCCAGTCACCTAATTGTGAAGAGGGAAGAACAGAGGTCAAGGGGCATTGGAATAAAAGGCTGATTCCTTCGAAATTCAAGCGGAGATCTTCAATGACTCCGGGGAGGGGATATGTAATAGAACACGGTAGTAGGGGAAGTGGGGAGCCCCCTTCCAAATAGAGGACGGGGCAGAGCAGAGACCAGATGGTGTAAATTGGGGAAAAAAGGGAGTTAGGGGGCAAAGAAGGGGTCAGGTGGCATGCACAGTACGTCACCGTCCCTTTATCCTTACACACCCTGGTAGTCCAGTCTGAGGTTCTAGGATAGACATATATCCCTGCAACTGGGTCCCACCTCTTACCAGCTGTGCCCAATGCTCACCTTTGTAATCCAGGGGCCAGCATTTTTCTTAAGATCCCATGGCTCCTAAACGCCAAGGTTACTGTAATAATCCCATGGCTGCATAGTCTTGATTCAACACATCACCCCTTTCTTCATCCAACCTTTACCCCCGCCTCCCCTCACTCCCTTCTGCCAACAACCTGCACCCCCCTCCATGCCCCTCCACTCTTATCTCACTCTTGCTGCTTCTTTGTCATCCTTTCTTGCTTTTTCACCATTTTCAGACCTTTCTCTTCGTCCTTCTTTATCCATTCTCTCCTTTCATACTTGCTTAAGGTCAACAATGAAAATAAGTCCCTGTGCCCGTCATCTGCAAAAATAGAGCTCTGGCCAGAAAGTATCCGAAGAAGTTAACCTGTTCTTGTAAATATTCGGATCTTATATGGATTGCACGAGTCTGATGGCCTTGGGCACCCCGTGTTCGGGCCTTCCTCTCTTTTAATCTTTTTTTAGCCGTGTCTCCGCCATGTATGTTGCCACTCTCTCTGTATATGTACATTTACTCCCGGAAAGCTGCACAATAACGCTAAATATCTAATTCTATGAAAATTAGGCCTGGGCGGTAAATTCCGTTCTGCTCGCGTAATTTGCGGAATTTGGGTAATTTCGCGTTCCGCGGAGAACGCAAAATTGCCAAAAATTCCGCGAACCGCGACTTCGCGGAGTTTTTTGCTTGTTCGCGCTTTCAAAATGCGTGTTTGCGAGATATTTCTCCCCGAGCACGCAAACAGCGTTCCCGAACAGGAAAAAAGCATCGCGAACGGGCGGAACAAGCAATTCCGCGTGTTTGCGGAACTTTTGCATGCTCGCGGAGATTTTTTACCATTTCGCGGAGCTTTGCGTAGCGCGACTACGCAAATTCCGCCCACCCAAATATGAATTTACCTTTGACTGCACTCCTGCTCACATTCACTGCTAGACAATGCCCTGTAAATCAGCAGTTGTCGAATACTTTTGATTAAAATAAACATTAATTTGGGCTAACGCTCCAGTTGCAGCTGTCCCTGTGGTCGACCGTTCACTGGGGGGCTGTAGAGCCCAAAGCTGGCTGCCTGTCCAAACTTCAGCACGATCTGACTCCCGTGGTGATGTGATTTTGCGATGCAAGAAGCAGAAATAACCCGGTCTCCTTATCAGCAGACTGATCCTAAGTGGGGGTGGCAGCCTTGAAACGGGTGCAGACTTGGAGGCTGTCACGGTGCCAGACAGGTACCCCCTGGCACCGCGCGGCATATGGCCCTCTGTGCCGCAGGCCGGGTGAGCGTTACTGGGCAGAGACGTAGGCGCTATAATGAACTATACATCCACATACCAGCATCAAAGAGGGGACGGGTAGCATGATTGGTGCCATGTTCAATAGGGCGCCGAATTCAAGGGAAAAACAAGCATTTGCAATGCAATATGACTCGCATTTACGCGAGACCTAATGCATTGCATCACGGACAACGGGTGGAGCACGGGCAACAGGAGTGCGGGCAGGGGGAGGGGGGAGAAGAGGGCGAGAAGGAATGGACAAAGTAGTGCTCACAGTCTAAGTAACACGTACCGTACTGTGTAACACTCGAAGTAAAGGGGCCAGTAGCCATGGGAGGGTACAAATGACGACATGGCCATAATAAGGAGGGAGTAACAAGCCTCATAAACAGTCAGAAGGCAGCATTTACAAAAGACAATGACACGAGCCAAATAAAAACATGGGTGGAGAGTGGGCGGAGCTTCCACTGCATACTCCATCACTGCATGCCTCGCAGAGCGAACAGCGCATGCGCGCTGCCGCAATAGGCTCAACCTTAAAATGACAGAACATTGTTGGCCCGGAACTAAGCACTGTTTCATTTCAAGCATGCACCTAGTAATAATATAGTCGCACAAATAATAGAAATCTTCCATGCCATTTAATTTAGAAGAAATGTTTCATTATCAGTGGGTAGCTACGTGTTTCTGTAAGTGATTTCACATTGACTGACAATGTGACTGAGCCCAAGGTCTCCCTGTATGACCTCTGAATCTTCACCAGTCAGAATTGTGATGACAACTGTTCTTCTATATGGAGCCAACGTCTTCTTGCACAGCCACTGCGTTCCCCGAGTGATGAGCTCAATGACTTTCGGTGCTTTTCTACCTTCTGACTGTAGAGATGCTTATGTGACAGCAATGAAATGCATATGGAGTTTACTACCCAGGAAACAATAAACCACACACAGTGAATATTTCATAAATACCTGTAATCTAAAAGAAATGCCTATTCTGTAAAAATAATAATAATAATAACCCACATTGTGCTTCTTATGTAAAGATAGTACTATATAAATTATATGCAATATGCATACACAATGTTTTTCCTTTGTTAAGTCCGGTAAAAGGCCCTTGCCCGCCGGTGATGGGGTTTTTATCTCTCCTAAATGTAGGCTTTCATTGAAGTATGAACAATGATTTCCCTGCATCTCTGATTCATACTCAAACTCATACTGGGTGAAGAGGATGGGTGAGGTCAGTGGGCAATTAGCTGTGATTTCTTGCCTGTGCAATGCAAGCTCTGCAGAGATATGATCATGGAGGTGATCAGTGCCTGGTATGCTCAGTCATGCAGTGATGTACTGGGATGCTTGACACGGGCATGGAGAGCTACTGAGACAGTCAGGCAAACTAGATGCTACTTGAGATGCATTTTCTCCCTTTTGTAGCCAGAGTTTTTACATGTTTATGTGGTGTTTAGTGGAAGAGAAACATTCCCCAGCTCTTTATCAATCATTTCCCCACATGCGTGATTGTGATAGCATTTACACTAGACTCGCTGACAAGTCAATCTCCAAACTACAGACATACCAGAACTATTCTGTTTATCTCCTGATCAGCATGAAACAAAATTACCTCATCATGCTTGCACTTAACACCTGTAAGTCAACGGCGCCCTACGAGCATCCATGGAGTAAGGAACGTACCCTGACCTTTCCCAAAACCTCAAAAAGGAGAGAAACGTTGCCCCAAGGCATTACGCTTTTTAAATACCCAGCTAATAATTGTCTGTAGGATATTGCCTAAAAGTCAAGCTCCAAGCCCCGCAACAGCTTCATGAGAGGTCCATTGACACAGACCTGCGTATACCCTGTTCATGAGCTTTCTAAAAGCAAAATTGGTAAAATTCACAAATTTCACACTATTTACAATTCACAAAAATGTACACTATATAGCCTTGTGGCACAGTCCAAGATTTACCAAACCTGGGAATGCGCCAAAAAAGATACACCTCCCCAGGTGAGGCTGTTCTCTTTTTTGATAATCAGAAACTGCATAACTAGGAGAAATATCTTTATTTCTTCCCGTTGTTTCCTCTTTCTATGTGTGTTGCATTCTGCAGCACACATAGAAAGAGGAAAAAGCTGGTCATGATTGTTTTTGTGCAGGATAGTATCCTTTCCTGCACAAAAACAATCCTGCCTACACCACCGGCACCCTTGCACCATGATGCAAGGGTACCTGCGCTGGCGCTAGGCAACCAAAATGGTGCCATCGCAAGTGGAAAGGACAGGAATGTGGCATATTCGATAAATACGGCGAATTCCTGCCCTTTCCCTGTGATGCAGGGCAGTGCAGCAAGGTGACTTGCTGTGCTGCCCTGCGCCACAAGGATCATAAATATGGCCCTACGTGTTTTGCCAGCATTGCACTATTACCATTTCACAAATATTTAGGAAGGAAAATGGGTTGTGTATAGTATTGGAAAATGCACATTTTACATTAAAATATATGGTCATGATTTGCTTTCGATGTCTTCTGTATGTTGTGCAGTCGTTTTCAAAACTATACTATAAAGGAATATTTTTTTATTATGTATGTGGGTGTTGGTGTTTAAAAACCGCATGTGGAGTGAATTGTGTCTGTTATCAGAAATAAACAATAATGATGTAACATTTCTGTTGCCACGTCTTTTGATATGTTTTGCACATCATCTAAAACTAAACAGTAAAACATTGCATTTTCAAAACATTGTTTGTCCCTGCACAAATACATAAAGATATTTGCTAATTTTTCCATTTAACTGATATGAACTGATTTGATTGGGAAATGGGATGTATTTAACACGAACTCAGCAGATGCTAATTCGTTTTTGAAATGCATTAAAGTAGCACAAATTGAAGTAGCAGGTGTTCTTCTAGTGGCTTGAATGAATCCATTGTAGATTTGGGATATCATGTTCAGAGAACATTATAAATAAAAGATGAGCACTGTATTTTAATTTCATGTTTAATAATCTATGAATAAAACAAACATCCAGTTGTGAGTACTAAGTAGCAGGTAGTTTAACCTTCCAAATCTATGCTATCTAATTGTTGCATTTTTCAATATTTTCTGAACTCTTCACTGTGAAATGGATCTTTCTCTGATGTATTTTCTCCTACAAGAACCCACTCTGTAATATTCATTAAAGCAAAAAAAAATCTATGTGAAAAGAATTTGATTACTAATGCCCTCTGATGGAACTATTAGCCTTAAAGTGGCCTTCCCCCCAAACTTTGTACCTCCCCTCATCCATTTTGCTGAACTTATTTTTGTTGGCCTTAGAACTATGTGCACTTTGCAAGTGCTAACCAGCTCTAAAGTGTTTTTGCTCACTCCCCTAAAATATGGTTACAATGACTTAAAACCAATGGGCATATTTAATTTACTGGTACGTCTCTTGTAGAGTGGTATAGTATATACCCAGGACCAGTAACTTAAATGCCACCAGAGGGCCTGCAACACTTATGGTGTCACCCACTTAAGTAGCACCTTAAAACATGTATCAAGCCTGCCACTGCAGCTTGAATGCAATTTTAAACTTCTATATCGACTTCGCATTAAAACACACTTCCAAAGCCATAAACTCCACTTTTATTACATATAGATCGCCCATGAGTCGGACCCCGGGTAGCCCATAGGGCAGGGTGTTGTGTACTTGAAAGGTTGGGCATGTACTTATGGGTTTTACATGTCCTGGTGGTGAAAAGTCCCTACATTTATTTTTCATAACTGTTAGGCCTGCTTCTCCCAAAAGCCAAAGTTGGAGATTCCTTATTCAATAGGCTGTATTCCCAGTTGGGAGCAGGTGGCTATATCATGTTTGGTGTCTTTGGAATTGTAATGAAAAACCTTATTTAATGGTAAAGTCAGATTTTTTATTACAATTTTGAAAATGCCATTCCTAGAAAGTTTGCATTTTTCTGCCTTTAGCCCTTTCGTGCCTGTAGCCTGTTTTTGTCGCATGACTGGGTTTAACTGACAGTCTTTGCAAATTTATCCCAGACAGTCACAAATTAGAGGGATTAGGTGTGCCTCAATGGGCCAGCTGTTGGCAGGATGAGGGGTGGAGCTGAGCACAGCCCCACATGCAACTGAATAGGGAGTGCTCTACCTTTACACAAAGGGTATAACACAAACACATTGTCACTGCAACCATCTTGAATCCAGGGCAGGGGAGACAGGAAATTATATGCACTTCAAAGCCACTGCCTAGAAGCTTTTCTCACCTTCAGGAAGGAGGGTACCAGGGTATATAAAGGGGACTTCGGACAACAATTTTTCAGTACACTTGTGGACCTGTGGATACTCTGCCAAGAAAAAGGACGGCTGTGCTGCTGAAATGACTGCCACTCTGCTGGGCTGCTGACCTGCTACTGCCTTGCTGAATTGCTGCCTTTTTGTCCTGCTGCTCTCTTGCCTGGAGAAGAAGGAATGGACCTGTAAGCAGAACCCAGTACCACTAGAGTGACTCCAAAGGACTAGTTTGCTGGCCTCCTGATCTGAGCCTCACCTTGGAACCACACCTGACCCAGCCTGAGTAAGTCCAGTCCCTCCAAGTGGTGCCCCTCCAGTACTTCTGGGCTTTTGGAAGTGGTGCTGAAGGTGACCAGATAGCCAACATCCAAAAGTGGGGAGGAGGAGGAGACTGGGACCAACCTACTTGCCTATCCGTCCGAGGTGCACCATCTTTCAGATTGATTTTGCATCTTCTCCCGCTACGTTCTTCTCTGCAGCAGCAAATCCTTTTTAGCGGTTCTTCACCAAAGGAGTATCTGGCCTTGTGGCACTGACTTCAGCTACAGCTATGTGCTCATCTCACTGGAGACTTTCAACTTCCATTTCAGAGAGTAAGTCCGAATGTAGAAATATTTACATCATCTTCGACCCTGATAATTTGACCTTGACACTTTCTCCTCGGACACCTCCTGCAGCCCTGACCCTCTTAACTTTACATTCTCAGAACATTTTTCTCAGAAACATTTCCACGTTCGATGGTAAGGCCCAATCCACTTGTATCTGAAAAATGCTCCTTTGCGGTCGGCCATATTTTTTTGACAATATATATGTTATGTATGTTATATATGTGTATATATATATATATATATATATATATATATATATATATATATATATATATATATATATATATATATATTATCTACTGGCGGTCGCCAGTAGATAGTTATAGTTAGGACCACGTTTCCATAGGAAAAGCATTTTTTGATGTGCTTATAACTTTGGC